>VDFB02271358.1:543944341-544385076 GCA_007258455.2 Sequoia sempervirens | reverse complement strand
ATTTACACAAAATGATTTACAACTATGTACAAGTTAAGTTATAAGTTCTCATTTGAACATGTATAGGGTTACAAGTGAACTTGAAAACCATGGATATAATCTAAGTCAAAGATTCTGGTTCAGCCCGATCTTCAATAACATGTAGAATTTTTTGATTATCATCACTATCTAGTCTCCATTTTCTTCAAGCACGCATGTGTGGGAACTACATACATGCAGGAGTGGCAGCAAATTATTAAGTGACTATATTGATATACCTTGTTATTGATAGGCCATCAAATGAATCCCATGTCAAAAATTTTGAATTTGTTTTAGATATGTCCCTTTGTAATGCATAACAAAACCTGCATGGTAAACATGAACCTAAGGTAAGACATATGAACGTGTGTGCAATATTTTCATGCACAAGGTTTGTACAATATATATTTAATGTTTATAATGTAACATGTGCACATGTGAATACAATGTATATAAAATTTTAAATTCAAACTCCCCTGTGGGAAATAACATTCCATCACTTGTTTCGGGTTCTGTTAGCTTATTCCTTTCTTCTATGCAACGCAATAAATAATAGCTAACACCTTCGATGTTTTCAGGCTCTGCTATGACTGTAAAAACATCTCCTATACAGCAAATTTACACAAAAAAAATCTAAAAAAATTAGAAATGTTTCTAAAGATCATTAACTAGATATATATAATAATTAAATTATTGAAAACTTACACGTGTACCTTTTCTAACCAATCCTAAAATATGGTCATAATCAATTGAAATCAAAGGAATGTCTTCAAATCTTTCTTCCTCATTTTCATCATATGTTTCTGAAACAACTAGTGACACTGTATCCCATTTACTAACATATCCAAGTTCTTGGTTGTTGCATGCATGATCAGAGTTTCACTCAATGCACTCAGTGCAAAAAAAAGAGTAATCCCTAGTGTCTAATATCCATCCATGGCGACTATCTGAACTCCTAACACAATGCAAAGATCTTGTTTTTCTACCCTCTTGCATCCATGCATCGATCTTCATTCACAGTCCTAGATACATATGTACAACAAAAATTTATGTGAACAAATATGTATATATATATATATTAAATTTAAATAAATTCAAATTTTGATTTAGTGTGATTTTATACATACTCGATATCTCTCAAAACACTCTATGTGGATTGTTTCGATTTGTTCTTGAAGATGTGTCAATCTCATTTGATGCAATTTTTTTCTTACACCATTCAACAACATCATGTGCATCATCTATACAATCTCCTGAATAACTCATTTGATGCTTTCTTAAAGCACGTTTGATGCAAGATCCTACGCCACGGCAAAGCCACCCTTTCCATGCCCAATCTCAAAGAAACTCCAAACATGTGGTATTTTGTAATTTTTATGATATCTACATAGTGCATAAAATGGCCATAATGATTTGAATTGTGTTGTACATCCATCTGACCATACAAAAAGATTTTCAATTTTTACACCCATGCTTGTCAAATTCTCAAAAAAAATTGTAAAGCAATGGTGTACAACAAGTGTAAGTCATGCTCTTTATCATCACTAATATAAAAGTCTTTAATAACCTGCTCTTCATCCGTGATTCTCAACACCATCCACTCGATTGTACATGCTCTATACCACACATGAACTATAATAGTGATCCATGAAAGTAATAGTCCTGATTGAATCTCCTTTCGATGTACAAAGAGTAATTTTCTCAGAAAGTCAACTACCGACATAGAACTGCTCCATGGGAAATTATTTCTCAATGTTTGAATTGTTGTGTTTGCCACTAGCAAAAAATGAATCATGTATGTATGGTCGTATCAATTTTTGAAAATCTTCGATAAATTTTCCAATGGGAATCTCCTCTTCTACATAGTTCAACCTTGTGGATTCTTTCCCAAAATTTGTTTGCAACTTTACATACTTGTACTTGTGTCAGTAAAATATGTGAATAACTAATAAACCACACTTGATTAATGAAACATTACATCAAAGAGAATCCAAATAACTTGATCTATGAGAAATTGAAACAAATAAACTCTCTAAAAATAGTACTTACCTCTTGCAATTTACTGTCTTTGTTAGGTCAATATCCTTAATTCTTGAAGGAAATTTAGCCAAATTTCCACATGTCTCACAAATTCCTTTTATGTAATTTATTTGAGGTCCATTTTCATGATCACATAATATAGACTTTATGAACAAACTTGCCTGTTTAGGAGGTGCATTTTGAAACCCACATCTTTCTTCTCTCATCTTTCGAAACACCTGATAGTAGAGATCAAATTCAATATGATAATGACAACAACAAGTTTCAAAAAACTTGTTTATCTTCACATAATATGGCTTTAACCTTTGAAACATTGTTTGCACAATCTTTATATGAGGATATGCATTACAAAAGTTCATATACATCTCAAATTGTGTTATGTCTAACCAATGTTTGATATGATTTTCATAAATACTAGGTCCAATCTCAGATCTCATAACATCTTCTAGTATTTCATCGATGGACGAAGTCCATCATGCCAAAAACTTGAGACCAAGTTCAATAACATCTTCTAACTTCTATCGTAATGGGAGCTCTACACATAATTGCCCAATTGTCTTTCTAAACTATCATCCAAAAACTTCTTTTTCTCATATTTTATCAATGTGGTTCTACTATAACCAATTTCAACCGAAAGTGTAGTCATTTTTCTTTTTCTTGCTATATCTTGATTTATAATAGATGTCAACATCAACCTTCTTGTAGTGACCTTATCCACTGATCGAGATCCTTTCCCAATGGAATCTAAACCCTTTTTAACATTTTGAACAATATCCTTTGTAATCCCATGTGTTTCTTCTTATTTGATGTCAAATGTACACCCAACAATTTTAATGACTATTTGAGCTCATCATCACGAAGAAGTAAACGGATAACAATTGGGTTTTTTCAAGTGTATCAAGATGATTGAAATGATGATTGATCATTCCATTTACAGATTTAGTCATTGACCTCTTTCTCTTATTATAAGGCTAGTTGGCATAATATTTGAGTTTCTCCATATCCATTTCAAGTAAATGATCTAAATTTCTATGAGAAATTTGTTTCCCCACCTTCTCAGCTAGTTTTATATGCTCATCCATACTGGTCAGTAGGAGGAAGTGATCCCGATCTCTCTCCAACATGCATTGTTTGAACTTGTGCATCCTCCCTATCTTCAAGGACCATGCATTCTTGAGCTGATCTATCGATCCAACGTCTACATTTGGCTCCGTAATTTGAGTGCATGAAACTTCCTACTTTGTCGGGAAAGCTCCCACACATGTGTCACAAAATATTTTGCAAACAAAAGTGAGAGATGATGTTAAATATATAAGGAAGTTTGGTGTATGCAAGCAAACAAATTGATAAAACATGATGAGCTATAAGTGAGAGAAGTTTCCAGCTATTTTATATGCTCATCCATACCAGTAGAAGGAAGTGATCTTGACCCCTCCAACAAGCATTGTCTCAACTTTGTCTCCTCCCTAACTTCAAGGTCCATGTGTTCTTCTGCTAATCTGGATTCGCTTGATCCAATATCTAGATTTTACCTGACTTTGAGGGAACTCTAGAGCATAAAAACATAAAAAATAATTCCAAAGACATTGGAAGTGATGAAATAAAATATGAAAGACACAAAAAATGACCGTGAAATATTGAAACAAAGAATTGGCTTAAGGAATTGAGAGTCAAGGATCATATAAACATTGCAACTTGAATGACCAAGATGACTTGAGGATATTTAAAAGTATTTATAGTCATTTATGCAATGATGGTTAGAAACCTTCAAGGTAAGAGTACTAAACACACACTTGAGAGTGAGAGAGAGAAGAAACAAGCATGTACCTTGTTTCTTTCTATGATAATTTTCCAAGTTTTGATCATGCCTCTTTTGTTCTTCTTCTTTTGACAATTTTCATTGAGATGCATTTTTTCTTTTTCTTTGTTGTCCCATTTTCTTCTTCAACTTAAAGATGACTCTAAACAAGTCCTCTACCAACTTAGTTAAATTATCCTCCAAATTCTACCTTGATTGATAAAAATGAAAAGTTGTCCAACTCCAATATTTGCCTCCTTGATAAATGTGCAAAAACTTCTCCAAAATCTGCACTCCAAGTGAATCAAAATTATTCAAGTGTACATGGAATAACTAGATCCTAGTTTAAATGAATCAAGTAGTAAACAAACAAGTTATTTCATTGTGGAGTTTGTTGTTATTTAATTCATAGGTATGCACAACATATCTAGTAATTTTAGAATTTTGGTAAAGTGTCAAAAAATGTACAAATATTAGAGGTATAATTTGAATTGAATTTTCTTAATTATATTTGAACTGAATTTCAAGTTAGTTGTCGAAAATGTATAATAGAGACCGTATAATTTGAATTAAATTTTCTTAATTAAATACAAATATTTGAATCGAATTTTGCTACTTGTAAAAAACGATAATAGCTCGGGACATAATTTTGAATTGAATTTCTGCTACTTGTCAAAAGATTATATCTTGTTCTCAACTCAATGCTTCATGTTGCTTAAGTCATTTAAAATTTTTTTTTTATTGTGATCAACATGAACGAACTTAATTATAAAGTGGCATTGATTTCCCTAAAATTCTACTAGAGATCAAATGTATATTGAATATAAGGAAATGTAAGATGTAAGAGGTCATAAAAAAAGAAAACATGTATGTATATTGAATATTTAAAGCAATTGCATGTACATATATTATGTGTAAACATGTTTAAACCATAAGAAAACACATGTACATATATGTAAAAGAATTCAATACATATAAACATAACACATAATATAAGCAAGAGGCAAATGTATGTATATATTATATAAGAAAATATATGTACATATATCATAAAATAAAATGTAAATTAAAGATCATCTTAATGCCTATCACTAAAGATCAAAAAATAAGCAAATGTAATGTATATCATATAAGCAAGTGCAGAGATCATCAAATATCAAATACTATTTTAAAGATCATCATATATAATCATCAAATACACATGTGATAAATATCATAAATCTAGAATGCATGGCCTACTAAGAATGTCTACTCCTTAGACGAATGGCTATCCGAATGAGAAATGGTCCCCGCTTCCCATGGATGTGCCGAGCCCTGCAAATAAAATTGTGTACAAGATGTGTTAAATAGATTTAATTTATATTAAATAAATTTTATGAAATTTATTTTTAAATGAACTTGTATTTTAAAATATCAATCTAGATCTATGCATACATAAATATATATTTTTATGAAAAACTCACATGTCCACTGGCAGCAGATTCATCCACAGAGTCACATCGATCATGCACACGATCTGGACCAAGGCTAGGAGTGATATGAGGTATGTCCACTTATAACAATATATATACACACATATATATCAACTTAAATGAATATCTAGTTAAAAAGAAATTTAAAAAATAATGAAAAAAGAATTGAAACATGCACATGCACACATACATGCACATCATCTGATATCGGATGACCTAAGTCCTCTGAAACGGTCGCCTCCACCATATGGACCAAACGATCAAGCGACAAATCAATATCTGATCCATCTGATCTATCCCATGTCGTGCCAAAAATGATGAATGTAGAGGACTATGAAGGTGAGATGGCACCGGTGATGATGAACCAGAAGCCAATCAACATATCAAAAACCCATAGTCTGTAGCAGCTACCGTATGAACTGTAGGTGGATTCTGATGCACTAGTGCTCGGCTGAGAGTGATGGGATCCTAGAACTGAACGACCTCTATGTCTCAAATGATCTCTAAAATGCTCTATACCGATCCCATTGTCTGATGCAATGTGGGCATATGCCTCCAACAGGTCCTCAGCCAAACAATGTAGAGTCATGCGTGACATATCTCCTGTAAGTGCATCAAGCTGTGTAGGAGTAGGGATGTCAGTCATTGTAAAAGGATCCATGGTGGTCCACTGTGCTGAAAATGGTGTGGATCAGGAATGTCTAGATATCAAATACTACACAATCATCAGATATCCTAGTGGTGGTAGCCACAATGTCACCTACAGTGTCAATTGCTTCCTTTTGGGAAGCAACAACAACCTCATCTGCTATGGGGGCTAGAGCTGGGGTGAGAGCAGGAACCTGTCACCAACCAATACCCTAAACATTGGGGGTGGTCTATCTGCTCAACGATAGATGGCCTATCAGCAATCCTACCATGCCCCGACCAACATATGGTGGAATGTCCAGGTAGTTAACTTTGAGGCCCAAATGGACCTCAGCATACAACTGCTAAACAAAATACAATGGAATCTGGTCATTGTTTGGGTATATACCATGTGCTGCTAGAAATCGTGGGTAGATCAATGAGGCCATAGCATGATCAACACATCTAGTGACCTGGTATCCCCTAACCTTACGCACATTTTGATAAAATGGGAAACAAGTGGCTTTTACCATTTCTTTGGTGACACTATCTTGTATTTGTTTAAGGGGAACGTCACCATGTACTTCTTCCCGCATGCGGGAAAGAATAGCAGTCACTCTGTCTGGGGAATATGCACTAGTCCTCTCAAGTTCATTTTTTAGTTTTTCTAGACTATGTAATATTAATATGCATGGTTCACTATATATCCCTGGGTTTGCACCCTGTGCTAATGAGTCTCTTAATTTTTTTATCTCATTACTAGTATTTGCAAACAAAGATTCTAGCATAGGTGAAACATGATCTACATTTTCCATGTTATATATATACAAGTACACCTAAAAAAACAATGAGACTTTGGTAAATAATATATCTAGATAAAAAGAATACAAATCTAAAATAGAACTTGTAATTTAATTCATCTACTCATCAATAATATTTTCATACTATTAACTTGATTTAAAAAGAATTGGAAGACAACTATAATCTATAACATAAAATCCTTAAATGGTTCAAATTTTAAATGAAACGATGAAAGAAAGAATAAGAATACAAAGATTAAAGTATAAAATCATTTGAAAATAATTGGGGATAAAAATATTTAATCTAATAGTTGTTAACATAAATGAACTTCAATTATATAGCCTTGAGAACATCAAAAAATTATAGATTGGAAAGCAAAATAAATGTGTCATATTACTTGAATCAAATCTAATAAAGTTTGACTTTATTGCATACTTGTTATAAATATCTCACATGAACCAATGAAATTCAATGTGCCTCTATCTACCCTTGACATTAATGTTTAAAGGCTTGTTGAGATGAAAAGTAATGTTGATTCCTTACCTAATGGAAACAAAAAAAGACATACATATAAAAATCAAACACAATTCAATTTCTATTAAAAAATTTACATATCCATTTTTTGTTGGATTTTTGGATCCTAGATTTGAGATGCACAATGTTAAAGGAGATCCCATGACACATTCAAGGTTTTTAGTGCTACATATTTGGATTTTGTGTATGATGATAAGTTATTGGCTAAGTTCTTCCCATGAAATTTAATAGTATTATCTTCCATTTGGGTCTATTTTTTAATATTGAAATTGGCCAATGCAAATATTGGGAATGTTAGATTGAAGTTTATTATTTTAGATTTTTTGACTATAAACAAGGATCTACAAAGTATATACATTCTTAACATTTGCATGTGCAAGTGAGATGAATGTTAAGAACTAAAGTTGTTAGAGGCTACCACACTTAATTATGGATCTTCTAATGCTTCATCTACATCATCCTACCTTGTAAATTTGAAAAGAAAAATTATTTCCAAAAGGATAGTAAAAAATAATGGAAATGACCATTGTACAAACTATACATTATAAATGTTTCTAATATAATTATGACTCTAAAGCCTCCAACTTTTTCCTTTGTAAAATGTGCTTCAAAATTTACTTAGTGCTTGCATGATTACACTTCCTCCTATTAGGCCATTAGATAAATCTAAAGTTATTCCCAAAAGATATAATGAGAAAGAATTTTGTTATTAAATTGTAGAGTTAATTGTAATTATACTCAACATTTTATGGGATTAAGGAATAATTGATTAAGGATTTGATTGATAAAAAAAAAATTAGGTTGAGGGGGTTAATATTGGGGTCAATCCTTCAATTGTTCCTCCTAATGAAAATTTAAATATTTTACACTAAATAAATCTAATAAAATGGTTTTATATGAGGGTCATGAGATTGAGGTACATATACATGTTGACGAGCTTGAAATCATTGATTCACCTATGTATGTGAGGAATGATAATTTGTTGGTATTAATAAAAATTATAAGGGTACTTATTCTTCTTCTTATGTACTAGTGATTGACTTTTATATAAATTTCTATGGACTAACTAGTATTCAAACTTAGGACCTCCCATTTGGTGTTAGGATGCTCTACTATTGAGCTAATGGCTCACATTGTGATGAGTCTTTTTATGGCTTAGGTGTGTATCATTTCTCCAACACACTCCCTTGAGCCACAACATAGGTGTCAAATGCACCTAGCTTGGCTCTAATACCATACAAGAATACCAATTATGAGGACCTCCTATAAAAATATGACATGAAAAACCGTGAACAATATTTAAAAGATAATCCATAGTCTATCTTATTATTTATGCATATTTTCTAGGACCACCTATGCCCAAAACACAAAATAGTTTTTGTAAATACACCAATTAGATCTTATAAAATGCATTACTTATATCAAATTATATGGTAAATTAAATATAATTAATGATTACTTTTTCTTTTAGTATGAAAGAGGTTAAATTCCAATATATGTTCTAGTGGGCTTGATTGAGTGACAAGGTGGAGTGATTGTTGTAATGAAGAACTTGCTAGGAAAGCTAACCAAGTTAAAATGTACACCTATACATACATCATTGTGGTAATATAGACCTATGTCATAAAACACAATTGAATCCTATTAGTTCCAAAGTATTTTAGCAAAGAAGAGATAGAGGAATTTCCAACATGAGGCATAATTCAATCATAATATAATAAAACCATTAATCCATAGTTCTATGTATAAATGGACTGTTGTAGAGGAAAAGATACACATTTAATTTGCAAGGCATAACTCAACAATATGAAAACATATAGTAGAATATTGTACATTATTCTCAGGATTTTTTCTTATTTGTGAGAAATGCAAACCTTCCATGCTAATTTTCTCTAAAACACACAAATATAGGGGGCAGTGTAATATCCCACCCTTTCCTAAATTTTTCCATAGCTAGTGATATGATAATATCCCAACAACTCTATGAATTTTAAAATTGAATGTTATGGACTATATTAAAATTATTTTGTGGACTAATAAACTAAAGAATATTCTTGATATTTAATTACACGTCTCTTGAGAAAAACAATGATTTAATATCTTATGAGTATTAAATTAGATTATGAGTATAATTTAAAGAATTATAGTCATGATTTTGTAATTGTCATGTAATAGACATAAATATCATTCCTTTTGTTGGTAAAACTACATATTTAGAGTAATATTATGAAGGTTAAATTTAAATGGTTTATCTAGCACTCAAATAATCATTCTAGACTAATATTTGATTTAAAATTTCTTTTACAATGATTATTGATTATATTTAATAAAAAATACTTGATATTCCCACCAAGTTATTAAGGGTGCAAATCAACTATTGACATGGACTAAACTATTGCAAACAAGGTAAATATATATAGTAGGAGTATCAACTAATGGTGAGGCACTTTAAGTCTAATCAAACATACAATATACCAAATAATATTAATGAAATAGTGGAGAAAATAAATAAATATTCAAACCTCATGAACACTAGAATTATAATATGGAGAAACCCTTTCAAAAAATCCCACTACTAAAGAGATATGAAACTTTTATTAATATTCATAACAAGATTATAACAATCCAATCCACTCAATCTTCTTTAGTCTAATGTTTTGGCTATTTCTACATAACACTATTTAAACCTTATGTCATACATTAAATTATATATAGAGCAAGGGAAACAAGAAATGATCAATTAATTTATGTAATGAGTGGAAAAAAATCATGGTCCACAAGAAAAGAACCCATGCCCCACTATGCATTGGAACATGTACACAAAATATAAACGAACTAATGATATAGGACCTTAAATCCCATAACCTTGATAGTAACCACTCCCAATACTAGTGCTTTATGATGAAGATGTCAACTACAATAAGTCTCATCTATTATGAAAAGATGCTCCACTCTTCCCAATGTAACTCCTAGTACAATAATCATCACGATCTCCTTATTTAATTTTATTATAATAATATCTTGAGCCCATTGCTTACCTTTTCATTTTTTCTCACATATCACACTATAAAATTTTGGAGCTCATTTTCACTTTGCGAGAGTCTCTCGAGGGTTTTAATGGTGTCCAAATTGATATTTTTTAGCTTAATGCATCAAGCTCATTAATATTTTTAATTTTAAGAAAATATTAAAATCAAAGCTCTAGACTGTAATTTATGCCCTTTAGAAAGAATTTAGAAAAAAGCAACATTAAAGATAAGATTTTAAGTGAATGGAACACTAATCCCAACTTACACCAACCAAGTACAAATGGGTATTTAGCTTCATGGAGATTCATTCATGGTTGGTGATGGTGCATGAGTAGGCTAATAGAGGAAGAAAGACCATATGTTCATTAAGAAGAAATTGGGAGAAAAAATAAGCTAAGTTTAAATTTGTAATGATAAGAGGATCTTGATTGAAATATATATATATATAGTTCATATGAGAACCAAGGATAACATACTAGAGTAAATAAGCTTCGATAATAAAGGAATCTTGTAAGTATGGGGAAGAAAAATATATCAAACTAAATGCACTACCAAAAGATAGATCAATTGGGATTTTTTTATAGGAAAGTGTGATATTTAATTGAAATCCTAATGTATTAATGTTGTATCTTCAACAATCTTGGAATGAGTACTTGGATGCCTATGTTGTCAAAAGATATTATTATTTTACTATTAATTCTCCTCATGTTGAAATTTCCATGAACTAGTTAGGATGCAAATCTCCACCACTAAGCTACCCACCCACTTTATGACAAGTCAATTTACGATTTAGGTATGCTAATTTTTTTGACACCTTTTTCACATTGTGAGATATTACCAAATAATTATAATGGTCATTTGGTTTTGTGTGGATCATGAACCATGTAAGGGTGTGTTTATTGATCTTACTCACCAATAAAATGTATGCATTGAATAATTTTTGTTTTATCATCATTTTATCAACAAGCATATGCATATTTGAAGGTTTATTTAAAATTGACTAATGATATGTTGATTGAAACTATAGGATACATTATTTTACCTTAATTTTTTGGTCTAAAAGATGAGGGAAGTTCTTATTCTATGTCATATTCTTTCTTCTTTAGATGTATCTCATATTTTATTTGGGTATCCATGGATAAAGCAATATCAAGCAACATCATCTATGTCATGCCATCAAGGTATCAAATATGTTTGAACACTAGTAAAGAGGTTACAATTGCAAGAGATCCGTATATGCCTTTATTTTAGATTAAGTCATTTAACCTTAAATAATTTTAAGAACATACATAAGGATCCTCTATATAAGTGCAAGGATTCTTTGCCTAATTTGTAAAATTTTCAAAAGGAATAACAATGGTGGGAAAATCAAGACAAGATGCAACAATTTAGAATTCCTAAAGGGTTTACAATTATTAGAGCCAAAGTAGGTTATATGTAGGTTTTATATTATAAAATGATTCAAGAATCTATAAGGCCAAAAGAACCATAAGCATTGCAAACTTTAGTTTAGAAGCATAAGGGATTGGATATTTTCATTCCTAAACATGGTTTTCATAAAAAAAATTACTCATGTAGCAAACACACTATAGAATTCACAAAGAAGGTTAGGGTTTTTAGCTTCATTTGTTATATGGAGATATTTTATTGTAATGTACGTAATCAATGATATGATTCTTGATTTTTTATAAGATTTAATATTATAACACCTTAACAAATCAAGCTATGACTTTCATGGTTCACTCCTACATGTATGAAATTTGCATTTTCATCTACAAGTTTAACCCTAAATTTGTAGTTTTAAAATTATTTTGTGACCTTGACCCCTACACTTCTAGTCTTTAGGAATTTATTTATCTCCATTTTTTAGACTATGTTGAGAGCCATTATAATGATTTTTTGCACTAAATTTCGGAGGAAACTCATTTTTCCTTACTCAAACCCTTGGATTATGCAAAACGGGGAAGCAAAATACTATATTGAAAATGCTTTAAAAACTTTCAAACAAGTGCAATTTGAATTCAACAAATTTTAAAAAATTTGCATATAGGGTTTCGAAATTAAACAAATACATGCATTTTGAACTCTAAAAAAATGGAATTTTAAATACCTCGTGCTCAATAGTGGTCGATATGCGAATTGGAATGATGAAGTTTGAAGAGAGGACCCGAAATTTGCTTTCGCCGGTGAGAGAAATTTTGTTGGGTCGCCATTCGGATTATGTTCGCCGTACGCAGGGAGACAGTAACTGACTGGTAAAGTTCACAGTAAAAATGTGAAAGTGAAAGCGTTTTTTTTGTTTTAGTCATATTCAAGGGTTTGGCCGAATCCAGGTTCGGCCGAACCCACTTAAATATTGTTTTTTATTAGGGGCAGTGACTAGTTTGTTCGGCTGAACCATGGGTTCGGCCGAACCCTATGGCTCGACCAAACCAATTAAATGGTTCGGTCGAGCCATAGGGTTCGACCGAACCCATTTGATATGAAGAATGGGAAAAATTCAAAATTTCCTTCCTCTTCAAAAGTGTAAACCACTTATGTGGCTTCACCCGGTAATATTCTCATGTTTCCATGATAATTTCAATAAATAGTATTGAGGATGAGAACCCAACTACTTGCGCTATTCCGCTTTATTTAATCTTGGTGGCCAACTATGTCCTTTTGTCCCCAAAGATTTGTTCCTTGAATTCTTTCTTGTCCATGTGTCCTATATGTGTATCACTAATCAGGAGCCAAGTTGATGAGATTTTTAAGGGATGGCCAACTCCCTTAAATTCAAACCTCATCTATGATGTTTTAACTATCTTTTCTATAAAATCTGTAGGACACATCATGTAATAAGGAATGAGTAGTTTAAACAAGTTTGGTCTTTTCTAAAACATACTACTTTAACTCCCCAAAGAGACAACCTTCTAACATTTCTCTAAAATTCATATTCAATATGATCAAAATCACCCCATAAAATTTTTAGATTATCCATAATTCTTGATGTCAAAAATTTCCATTGAGACACTTGTTTTTCCAATTTGTGGGTTTTGAAGGCCATTTAGACTTTTGTGGGGATACAAGCTAACCTTTTCATGAACATTTGGCCCTTACAAATCTTACAAGATAATACTCTTGAAGCAATGTGCATCAAAATCTCTGCAAATGGGAACTTGTAGAAATTTAGAGGAGGCTTAACCCATGCGGGATTTTGAAGTTTGCAAAAAATTGAGGTAGGATTTTAAAGTTTGTGGAAACTTGGACCCTATATATCTTTGTGAGAAATTTAGGTAGCCCAAAATTTCTTCATGCTAATTTTTTGTGTAATTATTGATACTACAGACTTATGGAGGTAAGGATTTTTTCTAAAGTTGAAGGGGGGTATGAATTCTTGCACTAGTGGAACTCTCACAAAATGAAATTTGTGGAGATTTAACAAGCACAAATACTAAGACTTATCAACCCATAAGAAAAATTTTAAATGAGAAAAATCCTAACCTAGCTGAGTAAAACCTACTCATGAGTGAATGATGGTCATGCTGATTTTTGTAGGCCTCAACAATTTTATTCTAACATACACTCGAAGAATTAAACCTTGAAACCCAAAACCCTAGAGTTCAAATCTAAATCCTAATTAACCAATTATGGAGGGAATGCACTATGATTTTAAACCCCTATAGTCCAAATGATTTAAAATATATATAGCCAAAAGGTTTGCACATAACTAGGGCTGACTCATAAAATAAAATATATTTCAAAATATAAACCCTAGACATTATTCAATACATAGTGACATTTATTAAATGTTGTAATCATTAAAACATATGAGAAAAAGAGATCATGGATACCAACATTAAAGCCAGTCAAAATCATAGGTAAATCTAATTGCAAGGGTGAATTGGGTGCACCTAGGGCTTTTACGAGTTCCTCTCTACAAATAATCTTCTTCTACAAGTGAAAATAATGAAAATGATGTCTTGAACCACTTATATACCCATGGAAAATTCACTACAATAAATACCAACAATGATAGGGTTTCAAGCATGTTGGTTGTTTTTAATTCCTAATCAAATCTCACAGATAATATATGGTTTTTCCATTACCAATATTCAATTATCTAGAGGGATTGGTGAACGAACATGTGGAAGTTAAAATAAATTTCCCTCTACACTTTGGGCTCTACAAAACTTGAGAGGATGGTCCCATACAATGTTCTCAAGATCTCTTTTTCCAATTCATCCCGAACATTACAAACAACAAATATGTCCTACACATAATTCTTGACAATTATAGAAATTGCAAAGATCTGGCAATATCTTTAGGCATTTAACATTTCACAACAGTAGAACATGATACTTCATGAAACCTAACAACAACAAACACAATTGAATTTAAAGATTTATAATGTTTGTGTGAAAGACCTTGGAGGTGCAACATAAAAAAAAACTTTGGTGATAACCAATATAATTGAAAGTGCATAACAACATTCACTCTATCATAACCGAGCTATTTAATGATGCATTACACTATTAAACTTATATACTTTTGAAATGTTGATTGTGCAAAAATACAAAAATGTTTCCACTTCATCACAAGTCAGATATTTGATTATACTTTTTATCCTAGGCCTCATAATCTTCTTCAAATAGCCAATTGAATTCCATTAATTCATCCAAGTTTGTCTTGTATGGGTCATATTTCTTCATTGCCTAATTGGAATCCTTATCAAACTCTTCCAAGAATGTACTAGTGATGGAAAATTTATCCATACTATTCTTTAGCATATCTATCTTGACATCTCCATCTTCATAAATCAAAGTAGCCTCTAAAAAAATGACAATATCCATTTGAGCTCTCCATTATTCATATATTTTTACTACTCCTACTATCTAGAATGTCTAGAAAAAAGCCAAGATCATTATCATCAAACTGTTGAAGTAATTCCCTAATTCTCTTCTCAAGTGGATCCCCTAACCCATGGAAATCAACAATTACTTTCACAACCTTGTATGTGGGGGAAATTTTTTGGCTTATTAAGGTCATGAGTAGACCATACAACCATGATTTTCAATGCACTAAGCCTGGGTACCCATATTTGTGTCAATGGGACAACTATTGACCTATCCCCTTCAAACATCCTTATTGAATAAAAAATAAAAGAATAGTTTGAGTGAAGATTGTTCACTCTTTTTATTTCCTTTCCCAAATAGTGTTTGAGAACATTAAAAACAATAAGAATATTATTTTCATCATATAAATCAAATAATTCCTCATACTCCCTTAGCTACTAAATTAACTCTCTTCTACTCACTCTTGCCCTATGAGGAGGTGCAATTGATATATTGGGAGCGAGCTCTGCAATTGGCTTATTTTCATCATATACAACCATCTGCAAAGATGGTGGTGAAGGTGATTGAGATGGAGGAGATGGTGGAGAGGAAGAAAATGGAGTAATTGGCTGCACTGGTGGAACTTGTTGATTTTGCAACATCTCAACTATTAGCTCCAACTCTGCCAACCTCTGATTATCCTTATTGTATTTAATCATTAATGCATTGTATTTCCTAATCTCATCATCACATTTCTTCTACAAGGATTCAACAGTTGCCTTGGTGAAATGTGCAACATTGACTACCAATGTTTTTGCATCTACTATCAAGGTATCTAAAGCCCTTTTTATTATGAGGCCTCCTCTTAGGTCTGCTATAGGCTCTACCACCTGAGGCTTATTTGTGTCGGGGGCTAAAGCTTAGATTGCTAATGTATCCCACTATGTGCTGAATGTAGACCCTTGTAAGACACATCATACTTCATCTTCTGTAGAAAAAACCTACAAGTCATGCTTTCTCACAGTATCAAAAGCTATGGAAAATTCCAAGTCCCATTCTAGCAAGAGAAGTAAACCAAGTTCTCTTACAAGCCTTCTACCTTCCTCAGGGGTTAGCTCCTTTTTTTTTCTTTCATATCTGCAACAACTCTTGAAGCAATAACATACCTTGGTAATTCTAGGGATTTAGCCACTTATTGGTTCACTTTATCCTCAAATTCATCTCTCTTAGTTCTCCACACATAGTCTTTGAATACATCTATCTTAAAAAATGCATCATCAACCATGAACTTGGTTCAAGCTCTTTCTTTGATGTCATCAACATTATCCACTCCAGTAAAAAATGACTTAGTGACCTTGTCTTGTGGAGCTGGAAAATCTACCTCTCTTGGGGGTAATGACATATTTTGCATGATCTCATCAATTATAACTATAAATTTATCATTAGAGTCCCCTAGGTAATCAACCAATCTCGTAGCTTCAACTTTCCTCTATTGGATAGGACAACTGAGAGGGGGGGTGAATTAGCTGTCATAGATTATAACCTTAAATTCAATTATCAAAACTAACACATAAGTTGATTAAGTGATTAACCATAAAATACAAATGCACAAACACAATAACACCAAATTTACATGGAAAACCCAATGAGGGTAAAACCACGATGAGGATTAACTCACACTATAGAGAATATCAAAACCGATTACAAAAAGGCTCACTGCCTGAAATAAGGACTCACTATCCATACGGCTACAACTCAGAGGGATCACTGCCACAAAGATACAAAGAAGACTTGTTACAAAGAGACAAAAATCCCAATACAACAAATATTCCACCACAATCACTGATCAACTCACATGAATGATAGAGTTAGCCTTCTGCTCACTCAATCTAAAAACTCGGTGTTAAGCTTCGCACTAAACAACCACACACTTAACTCACACTTTAAGAATAGCATCAAATTCACATCTTTTTAACTTATCTTCCTTCTTTTCTTATGTACAATTTTTATTGCTAGCACATTTTGTATTTATACTATCTCCAACCTTGAAAAGATACAAAGTCAGCCATCCAACATCAAATTCAAATTAGGTTGGTGCTAAACATCCTAGGGTGGAATTAGAATGAGGGTGACCCAAACACATGCTTCACTGGGACACATAATAGATCCAATATGCTTTATCAACTTTGAAAGTAGTGATTGATACATGGTCAGCCACACCAGTGTAAAACACATAGATCAATTAAGCTTGATACTTCTAAATGCCAAAACCAACTTTAGTATAACCAGGGCAACACAACTCTTGAAGCACATGCCATAAGACTTCATCAAAGAGAAATCCAGAATGGCAACAATTCTCTCGAACCTCAATCAACACACAAAAAAACATAGTTCACAAGCATCGGAACCAACAACCTTCTTTTAATACAATTTTCTCAATATCCTCAACATATACAATCAACAACAACTAGTAGATAACCAACTAACCGGTTGACATCAATGACAACACTTCATTCGTCTTCCATTCTTGCAACAATCTCCCCCTTTGTCATTGATGGAAACACATGATGTGAAAAACCATCAAAGACACCATACCTATTCTGAAAATACTTCTCAAGATTTTTCTTTTTGCTTCTCCCCTTTTAGAAGATCATCTTCCTCATTACCTGCTTTCTCTTATTAACTTTATTTTCCTTTTCACATGCTCTCTCCTTCTTTTCCTTTTTTTCACATGCTCTCTCCCCCTTTGACATCAATGGCAAAGGAAAAAGATATGTCCATTGAAACTTCCTTTGACATGAAAATAGAATAATCATAATGACAACACTTAGAAAAAATTTCTTCTCCCCTTGAAGGGTAGCCACCAAAAAACATCAATCTAAAGAGATAGAACTATGAACCCACCGGACTGATGCATCTCCAAATGCATCTTATTTTGTAAAAGGAGGGGCAATAACCCCTAGCTTATCCTGGAGATACTCAAAAGTATCTTTAGGAAGATCCTTTGTAAATATATTTGCAATTTGATCCTTTGTCGAAACATACTCAAGCTTGAATTCATTCTCCATGACCTTCTCTCTTAAGAAATGATACTTGATAGATATATGCTTCATTCTCGAGTGCATCACAAGATTCTTAGAAAAGTTAATTGCACTTGTGTTATCACATAAGATAGAAATAGGATCATCATCTAGCATTGTGATATCTTTCAATGTCTATTTCATCCATAAAACTTGTGTATGCAGTAGCAATATACTTAACATCAGAAGTAGACAAAGAGATTGAATATTGATTTTTACTCAACCATGCCACCAATCCACATCCAAGAAAGAATGCACCACCACTTGTACTCTTTCTATCATCTATACTTCTGACCCAATCTGCATCTGTATAAGCACTAAGTGTAAAAGTAGTATCTTTAGGATACCATAATCCATAATCTAGAGTGCCTTTCAAATATATGAATATTTTTTTAACTGAAATAACATGTGTTTCCTTTGGATCTTCTTGAAATATAGCTACAAGACAAACCACATGCATAATATCTAGTCTAGTAGCAATCAAATATAGTAGTCCACCAATCATAGATCTATACTTGCTTTATTCAATTTTAGATGAATCATCATATTTTCCCAACTTGCATCTAGTTACTATAGGAGTACTTACTAGTTTGGAACCGTCCATCCCAAATTTTCTCAACATTTCTCTCACATACTTAGATTGTGAAATGAAATTTCCTTTCTTTGTTTGATTAATCTGTAGCTCAAGAAAGAAATTCATCTCGCCAAACATGGAAATTTCAAATTATTTATGCATTTATTCCACAAACATCATGTACATCTTTTCATTTCCTCCAAAGATAATGTCATCAACATATACAACTACAATCAAGATTTTGTCATTTTCTGTCTTGAAATACAAATTACTGCTTTCCATACCTTTGTTAAATCCTTGTTGATTCAAATACTTCTCTAACCTTGCATGCCAAGCTCTAGGAGCTTCCTTCAATCCACGTAAAGCTTTCTTCAATTTGCACACCATATCCGGTTGATCTATTAATTAAAATCATTCTGGTTGTTCCATGTAGACCTCTTCATCTAGTTCACCATTCAAAAATGTTGACTTGACATCCATCTGATAGACTTTGAAATATTTACAAGTAGCTAATGCCAAGAACATCCTTATAGCTTCCATTCTTGCTACCAGGGAAAAAGTCTCCTGAAAATATACACCTTCCACTTGTGAGTAGCGTCGACACACAAGCCTTTCTTTGTTTCTGACAACTTTCCCATTCTCATTCAGCTTGTTTCTAAATACCCATTTTGATCCAATGATATTTTTGTATGTCAGTCTTGGGACCAATTCCCAAGTTTGATTCTTTTCAATCTGCAAAATTTATTTCATTGCTTCCTTCCAATGTTCATCCTCACAAGCTTCACTTACTGACTTCAGATCAATTTCAGAGAATAAGCACAAATTCACTTCAGCAACAACTTTGCTTCTACTCAACACACCTTTTGTCCTATCTCCAATAATCTGAATTTCTAAATGACTTATTTTGATGTTCTAGGGGACATTACCAAAGCATCTTCGTCTCTTCCATTCCACTCTTTCTACTCATCTCTATCTCGTTCTTCCATAATTTCTTCTATTCTTGCACAGTCATGTTCATCAGACACATATCCATCAATATCAATAGAATTCTTCACTATTTCATCAACCTTCACATTCGAGCTCTCCACAATGTTCCTCAATATTTTGTTGAAACATATGTATGCCTTTCTTTTAGTAGAGTAACCAATGAAGAGCACAAAATATACTAAGAGGGGGGGTGAATCAGTATATTAACAAATTTTTACCCTCTCAACTTTATCCACTTTAAACTCTAACACAATATCAGCCATGCAAGAATATAACAATATGAACAAGTTGACACCAAGATTTTATGTGGAAACCCTTACAGGAGAAAACTATGGTACAAATAATGTACTTTATGAATTATATAAGTATTACAATGGATGTAGGCACCAACCTACTTGAATCACCAACTCTCACAATTTAGTAGGCACCAACCCACAAGGAGCATCAACTCCTATCTATGATCTAGTAGGAACCAACCTACAAGGAGCACCAACTCCTATTTTCCAAGCATCTAACTTAGAAAATATAATAACTTCAAGAATAATTCTCCACCATCAATGTTGCTTCCTCAATGGATGATGGACAATGTTGCTCAAATATCCTTCTTACAAATCTGCTATAATCTTCTCTACGGATTTGTCATATATTGCTCTTCTATATTTGCATATGAGTCTTGTCAAATCTATATATATATCTGCTGGTGTATAAGATTTATCTTCAAAACTCCACACCTGAATCTGATCCAAATCAAGTACTCTGTCTTTTCACAAATAAAATCACTACTACACTTACTCTCTTTCAACAAATGATATATATGATATCTTCATAGTATATGTCTCACAATTCCTCCTAAATTTTGTTCATAAATTTTCATACACTTACTCACAATTTGCTACAAACTCTTCAATAAATTTGTTCATAAAATCATCACAAATTTTTCTCATAGATCTCTCTTAAGTTTGCTTGTTCATCTCTTTTTTTAAAAGACTTCTTGGTGCAGGGGCACCTGGCAAAGTTCAAGGTTTATTGAAGTTTTGTTTGAAGTTCTTATTTTTGTTGAGTTGTGTGAGGTCATGTTGACCATCTTGCTTGTGGTTGAGGGTTTTTGCTTCCTAGGTAAGAAGTGGTGAAAGTTGAATAAGCTTTGGAAGCTTATCTTGTTTGTTTTCAAAACAATGGACCAAGGTTGGAAAACACACTGTGTTTTACAACACTAATCTTTTGGTCATTCTTAGGCTCGATAAAAGAAAACTAACTATTTCCAAGCCTATTTAAGGGGTACCTTGACCCAAGAGCGAGGGTTGGAAGCAATAAAATTTGGTGAAGTTCTGTGTGAAGAAGAGAAAATAGTGTTTTGAGTTGTAATTTCTGAATTATTGAATCTTAGCAGACCTTTTATGGATTAGATTGTTGTAGTTTTGATCTGTACAATGTAGCTTTGGTTGTATTCAAGTGTTCTGTAAGGTTAAGAAGTTTCTTTGTTGCATTTATAAGCATTTGTTGTAAATAGTTCTTTTCTGCTCAAGTTCTGGTCTGAAACAGACTATTTTTTTGAAAATGTGGTGTTAGAGCACTTTTCCTCTGTACAAACTGTACGGCCCTTTGGAAATAGTGCCTAGTCACCATGCTTGTAAATATGTTAATTTGTAGGTTTTGTTTGAGTTCAATGGATGCTAGCAAATTGATACCCTTGGCAAGCTAGAGCAGGTCTGGTTGGGGCAGACTTGAAGTAAAAGATCCATAACTTGTAGGGGAAACGAGATCTTGGAGAGATTATTTTTGGAGAATTTAGTGGGAGGTCTTGACTATGCATGGTGATCAGGAAGAGGGTTTATCAATTCATTTAGTAGGAGAACTTTTTGACAGTCTAAAAATAGCTTTGAGCAGCTTAAAACCCTAGGGTTCTTGACCATTTTTGTATATGGACAAAGTACGGCCTGCACAGGGCTAAAACCCTAAAAATATTTGAGGCCTAGGTAGGAGAAACTCAAACTCTAAAAAGGTACCTTGGTCTTTGAGTGGGTTTAGAAGAAAAGTGCAGTTTGACTCTGTTGACAGGCCTAATTGGGGCTCAAGGGCTACTAGCCTTTCAAACCCTAGGAAGGAACCTTGTGAAAGTGATAGTAAGTTGGAAAATTGTGGTTGTTTAAGAACCCTAGTTTGATCATTTTTGAAGCCTTACAACACCTCTCACCCCTTGCAAGGATCTAATAGAAGTTTGAGGATGTTTGGTTTTTAAGGAAGAGTAAGGGCCAATGGAGAGAATGTGGCGAAGCACCAAGGTTAGCTTGGTAGAAGGACAACATGTTGATAGGAGAGGGGTTGGTCAGACAAACCAGGGGTACCCAGTCATGAATAGGGGCCTATAGGTTAGATTGGTGAAGCCAAGCACCAAGGAGGTCTTATAAGGAAAAACCTAGAGCAGGAACTAGTGATTGGTTCCTCCAACCCCGCTCCCTATCACTTCTCCAATATGCTTCATAGACCTTCTCTTATGTTCTACATAAGTTTTCCTTATAGTTCCTTCATACAATGCTTAGAAATTATTCACTGACTACATTCTCATTCATTCAGATCTGCAACATGATCTTCATAAATCTATCTTTTAATTAACTCCTCCTTGTGATGTAAGATGCTTCTTTAAAGCTCACATAAATAATGTATACTTCTGCACCTTTTTACATAATCATTCTCACACACACTACTCTGCTATTTTGATTTTACACAGCCATTGCACTCTTCACTACTTGAATGATCTGCCTTTATATTTGCAATGTTTCTATGAAAGGATACAACTCTTTGGAATGGATACAACCTTTTGAATAGTCATGTATTTCACTAACAGATCTTGCCTTAACTCAATCTCTTAATTTGTTGTGTATATGAACTTTTTTATTTCCATTCTTACTCATTGAATTGTTGCTCCACTATTTCATGTTTCATCTTATCATAATTTATTCATATCTTTTATATCTTCACATTCCATTCCACACTACTCTCAACCTTTATATTTTCACATATTCCTCTATTATGTTTGCATGTATTTCTTCTCAAAACATTTTGTGCCTAGATGATACAACTTTTTACTTCACAAAATACACCCAACACTCTGTTGTTCTGATCTTACACAACCATCCACACACTTATATTTCTTAGAATAAATTTGATATGCACTTCATAGTGCTTCTCTTCCTCCTTTCTATACTTAGAAAATCTTCATTCAATAGCTTATCTTCAAATCAAATATTCTTTCATCCTTTATACATCTCAAGAGAGATGTTTTCAATGAATGGCTATGTCCTTTTGTAGAGGAGACAACCTTTAATTAACTTGCATCTCTTCAGAAATAAAACATGTATGGAATCACACCTTTTTTTAATTTGTCTTATTAGGCTTTTGTCCTTATCTTATTTTTTGCTTTTCTTAAATCATCTTTTTCTTTAAACAAAACTAATCGCACCTTTTCTGATTTTTTTCTTTTTACAAATCTGAGGTTGTTCTATTCATTAATCGTATCTTTCAAGAATCACGTCCTTAACTATTAATAATTAACTTTAAAAATCATTCCTTTTCAAATTTAATTTTTAAGTGAGGAAAATCTTCATAGATCGTGTTTCTTCAAGGACAAGGATTAATATTATTATTTTACTTAACAAATTCATTTGTTTTGCTTAAAACACTAATCATTTCCGCTGCTTATTAAAATCGATGCCAACATTTATATGTATTCTCTAAATGCAGTCTTCACTACAAAATCACTTAAAGGCTTTTTATTGAATGCATATATACACTCCATTTTTCTAATCGCTTCATACCATATCTGCATTTATATGCCTTTGAATGATCTTTAGCAACATTAACATGTATTACACTGTATCCAGATGACTGTGTTGTTGCTTGTCATTGGTGACTTGATGGCCTTCAGTGGTTAACAATTGATTTATGTATTTGAATCATCCATATTTCAAAGATCATTGATATCACACTTAAACAATGTATCTCTTCTTGACATCAATGATACAATATCCAACAACTTCTCATTCCTTCTTTGACATTAATGATATCAAACTTGTCTTTGTACCTTGACATCAGTGACAATATTTGCAACAACCAAGAAATATTCCTTCATCACTTCTTGCATCAAACTTTCCTAATGTTTCCTCGTCTCTTCTGATATAGCATTTGCTTCTGAATACCTTGAAATATTTAACTGTCAAAAATTCTTCTGTGCCATAGCTCATAGGGAGTCTTTGTACTATTTTCTCTTGCTTGAACTCAATTGAATACATACACAGTAGTTTGAATAGCTTATTTCCAATAAACTTCTGGTAATCCGGCTTGAGTGATCATTGACCTAGCAGCTTCTTCAACTATTTTGTTTTTCCTTTCAACAACTCCATTCTACTGAGGAGTTCTCAGAGCAAATAATTGTCTCTTTATTCCATTCACTTCACAAAACATATTTAACTCATGGGAGGTGAATTCACCACCTCTATCAGATCTCAAGCATTTTATCTTCAAATTCACTTCATTTTCAACCATAGTCTTGAATGCTTTGAATCAGTCTAATGCTTCTGATTTTTCTCTTAAAAATGTAAACCATGTATATCTAGAATAATCATCAATTAAAAGCATAAAGTACCTTTCACCAAGTAGAATTTGCACTCTCATGGGACCACAAAGATTTGTATGAACAAAATCTAGCAATCTAAAAGTAGATTGTTCTCTTAATCTATAATGATTTCTTGTATGCTTCCCGAATTGGCAATTCCTATAGATAGCATTTACAGGCTTTGTAATTTTTGGTAGATCTCTCACGGCCTGAAAAGTACTAATCCTTGCCAAGTTATCAAAATTCATGTGACACATTCTCCTGTGCCATACCAGCTGTCATTTATCTGAGTCATAAAACATCATCTGTCAACACCTTTAAGCTAATAAATATTCCCTTTAGATTTCTTTCCTATAGCAGTCAATGTTCTGGATCCTTTCTGAATCTTACACTTCTCATCCTCAAACACAAGATCATATCCCTTTCTACACATTTGACCAATGCTCAACAGATTATTCCTTAAACCCTTAACATAGTAGACATCGTTAGTATGATGCTTTCCATCAAAACTTATTGAACCTATCCCACAGATTTTAGCACTAGTATCATCTTTGAACATAACCATACCTCCATCATATTTTTCATGTTTCACAAACTTACTCTTGTCACCAGTCATGTGATGTGAACAACCACATCAACTACCCAAAAAAAAAATTCATGTTTAGCATGTAGGGAAGAGATAACTGTACCTTCATTTTTCTCCTTCTCCTTCTCCTTCTCTGAAGGAATTTCCTTTGACTATCTTTTTGAATTAGTAGAAGTAGATTCATCTTTAATCACCAAAAAAAAGCATTCATTGTCATTTGGATCTTCATATTTTGAATCTTCATCTGAAATAATAGCATTCTCATTAACATAGTAAGTTGTGTTAATCTTCTTTCTTTTCATTTCTTTCTCATATCTTTGTTTATTCTTTTTAGCTCTTTCTAGATACTTTACAACATAGTGACCAATTTCTCCACAACTAAAGCATAGTGACCAATTTAGCACTAGTATCATCTTTGAACATAACCATACCTCCATCATATTTTTCATGTTTCACAAACTTACTCTTGTCACCAGTCATGTGATGTGAACAACTACATCAACTACCAAAAAAAAATTTCTTGTTTAGCATGTAGGGAAGAGATAACTGTACCTTCATTTTTCTCCTTCTCCGAAGGAATTTCCTTTGATTGTCTTTTTGAATTAGTAGAAGTAGATTCATCTTTAATCACCAAAAAAAAGACTTCATTGTCATTTGGATCTTCATATTTTGAATCTTCATCTGAAATACTAGCATTCTCATTAACATAGTAAGTTGTGTTAATCTTCTTTCTTTTCCTTTCTTTCTCATATCTTTGTTTATTCTTTTTAGCTCTTTCCAGATACTTTACAGCATAGTGACCAATTTCTCCACAACTAAAGCATTTAAAGGGAAGTTTTCCTTCATACTTACTAGAGCCTTTTCTCAATCTTCTTACAAAGTTAGCCTCAATTTCTTCAAAGTTCTCTTCATTTGGATCTTTAGTTTTTGTAACTTCAAAGGTATTCTTTATTTTTCCTCCACTTCTTAGATTCAACTTCCTCATTTCATAAGATGTCAAAAATCCTAACAACAGATCCTTAGTACAAGTCTTGCAATCTATAGTCTGCTCAATAGAACTCACCTTTTCATTGTAAGAATCGGGAAGAGTGCTGAAAATATTCTTTACAATTCTGGTTTCATCTATAGTAGCGCCAAGAGATTGCATTTGATCCACTACCTATGTACATAGGCTTTAACATTCTCATCTTTGGACACATGTAGAAGATCAAACTATGTTTCCAAATTCTATAATTTTTCCTCTTTTACCCTTTCATCACCATCATGCGCTCTTTCTAAAGCATCCCAGACTTCCTTAGTTGTCTTCAAATTCTGAACCTTAATCAACTTGGAATGTACCAAATTATTCTTCAAGATGAACTTTTCCTTGTTATTTGCTTCATGTGATTTAATTTGTTCAAGTGTTCTCGAACCATTTGCAGGAGGAGTGTAGGGATTCTTATAAGCTTTCTTTACATCAAATCCACAATACTCTAGATATTCTTCCATCAATACTTTCGAGATACCATATTTGGTTCCATCAAACCTTGGATAATCAAAGACCATTTTGTTAGCCATCCCAGACCTTCCTTAAGTGGTTAAGCTCTTCACCAAGCAACCAATCTCTGATACCAGTTGTTGGATAGGAAAATCAAGAGGGGGATGAATCAGTTGTCATAGATTATAACCTTAAATTCAATTACTGAAACTAACATATAAACTGATTAAGTGATTAACCATCAAATGCAAATGCACAAACACAATAACACAAGATTTACATGGAAAACCCAATGAGGGAAAAACCACAGTGAGGATTAACTCACACTATAGAGAATATCAAAATCGATTACAAAAAGGATCACTACCTAAGATAAGGCTCATTTCCTGAAATAAGGACTCACTATCTGGACTCACTATCCATAGGGCTACAACCTAGAGGGCTCACTACCATAGAGATACAAAGAAGACAAATAAATTTTTTACATAGAGACAACAATCCTAATGCAACGAAGATTCCACCACAATCACTGATCAACTCACATAAATGATAGAGTTAGCCTTCTACTCACTACATTTGGAAACTCGATGTTAACCTTCACACTAAACAACCACACACTTTAAGAATAGCATCAAAGTCACGTTTTCTCTTTCACTTATCTTCCTTCTTTTCTTATGTACAATTTTCATCACTAGTACATTTTGTATTTATACTATCTCCAACCTTGAAAAGATACAAATTAGTCCATCTAACTTCAAATTCAAATTAGGTCGGTGCCAAACATCCTAGGGTGGAATTAGAATGAGTGCAACCCAAACACATGCTTCACTGGGACCCATAATAGATCCAACACGCTTCATCAACTTCGAAAGTAGTTCTTGACACACGGTCGACCACACCAGTGTAAAACACATAGATCAATTAAGTTCGATACTTCCAAATGCCAAAACCAACTTCAGTAGAACCAGGGCAACACAACTCTTGAACCACACACCATAAGACTTCATCAAAGAGAAATACAGACCAACAACAATTCTCCCATACCTCATCAACACATAGAAAAACATAGTTCATAAGCACCAGAACCAACAACCTTCTTTTAATATAATTTTCTCAATATCCTCGACATATACAATCAACAACAACTAGTAGATAACCAACTGCCTAGTTGACACCAATGACAACACTTCATTCCTCTTCCATTCTTGCAATATCATCTTCTTTAGAGAGGGCTCCCTAGGAGGTGAATCCAAATCAATAACCTGTTGTGCGGGTGACATTGGAGGTGGAGATGGTGGTGCATGTTGCATAGGGGAAGAATCTCTAGAATCCTTTGACTGAGTAGGAGTAGCTATTGTTTGCTCCTTTATTACTATCCCCTTTGGTCTTCTATTGAAGACAAATTGTTTCTTGGGTGGTTGGTAGGTAGGTCTCTCTTCTAGTATAGGGGCCTTCCCCTTATCTTGATCAATCCTTCCCTCCTTAAGCTTCCCAACAACTTTATCAAAGTTTTGAAAAATGGCTTCAATTCTTAACATTTCATCTTCAATATCCATGAAGGTACCATTGAACCTAGGGTCTTTTTGCCACTTTTCCTTCTCCAATTTTGCAAAATCCAGCCATTTAATCTTCCTATCTTTGGCCTTTTGCATATCAAATTCGTATCCTTAGGGAAGTTAATTGTGCCAAAACTTTCCTCCTTTGATTCTTTCCTTCAATACTACCAAGAAACCCTTAGGATCATGGTTTTTGGCTCTGTAATTCTTCATTTCTATAGGCTTAATCATGTCAAGGATATTCTTTAATCCATTCTTTTCCATCACGAAATTTGAAAATACAATAAAAGAAGGGAAAAGAGTTCCCTTTTTTTGACCTACCAAATGTGTATCTTCAACTTTTCCTAGTTGCCACATGACCTCTAGGAAACTAAGTCTAAGTGGCACACATCTTGGGAACACATGTGGAGCAACATTGGTTCCATATACCTTGATAACTATGCAATATGGATGTGGGATGATGTCCCCCCAGTTGTGGTCAATCCCTAGTTTAGGCCTCCTTTCCTTAGGCCTCAAAAATTCATGTAATTCCTTAAGGATCTTGGGTATATTCCTCAACAAAAATCCTTTCAATTTTGCAACAAATAAATTGGTGAATGTAACAAAACTTGATGTTTTACAATGCATATCCAGGTGATGAGTCTGCATCTAGATTGGAAGGTACTCTTTGTTCTCATCCCTCAATTTAAGTGGTAGATCAAGCCCAAACTCATTGACAAAAACATGTGGCATAATGAGGAATACCACAAAAAACTAACCCCACCTTCACCAGCCTTCATGGCTACCAGTGCCTAATGAATAGAGTCAGATAAGAATGTAGCAAAATCATACTCATCATTGACCCACACATTTTGAATATTCATAGCTATAAACATGAGAGCTAAAGACATGTGTTGAATAGCATCTAACCCTAAAATTTGGCATAAGGTGTGATAAGTTCTTACAAAATAAAATTCAAAATAGTCAACCCTGAAGGATTCCTTATCTTTAGACGTCAACTTCATTACAATTCTTCCCTTTCCCATGAATGTTGGTAACATTGTTACTATGTATGTGCTTTTTTCTTTTTCATATTCCCTTTTAAGGGCCTCTAAGTTAATTTCCTTTGTAGCATCATGGTTAAGGTTGAAGACACCAATTATCCCTTCCCTAGTTAATTTAATCATTTCAACCCCTGTATTTGATCTCACAACCCTAATGGTTGGAACATAGTTAGCAGAAATTGCTTTCAATAAGTCAATATCCATGTATACATTGGGAACTACTAACTTCCCCATGTATAGTGTCCAACCATTATAGCTCAAAACCTTGGAATTTCACTTTCCAAACTAGTATCTAAATAGTTCCCACTCGGAAACCTTCCCTAAATCAACATCCTTAACAATATAGTACTTGTCCACAATTCCCTCCATTTCCCCCAGGCCTTGCATCATCATTTTTCCTATGATTTTACCCATAGTTGAACCCAGTAATTGGGCCAAAAAATCCTCATGAAGGCCTCTCTTAGGGTTGGAACTAGAGGTATGACCCTTTGGGGGTGCTATTTTAATAATTGTGCAACTTAGGGTTTTCTACAATGTAGCTTGGGGTTTCTTGCAGGTTGGCTAATTTGGTTTTAGAACAACTAGGAAAATTTCAAAGTAACTTGATGGTAATTTATGAATTTCAAACCTTAAAGAAAATTCTAGCAAGGAATTCAAAGCACTCTGTTGGCAATTTCACACAAATTGACTGGAACTTTAACATAGATGGGGAATTGTACTTACTGGCATTCAAACACTAGAAACCCTAATTTTTGGTTGTTGAAAGCTTGCACTTCATAGGAATAGTCTTCAAATATCTTCAAAATTCTTAGGTAACCTTGAATTATGCTTTAATCCGTGCATTTATGGTGAAAAATCACCTCAAATTGATTTAACGATGGCATGTCTGTCATTACTACTCACTTGCGTGAACTAGAATGGATTGACCCATTCAATTTTGAAACTTTGAATTTTAGTCATCGATCTCATGGTGATCTAGACCGGTGGATGGCTTAGATGGAGTCAACTAATGTTTGAAAAAAATGTATTAGCTAGACTATAACATTGAGCAAGTGAAAATCCATCATGTGGAGAAGCTTTTACAAGTCAACATGGGCCTTACCACCTTTTGGGAGCATCAAAATGAATGACGTGTCATTCACTCACAATCCTACATGCATCTATTAGGAAATAGATCAAGGTTTGTAGGATAGAAGGAAAAGATACTAGATGCTTCCACATGTCCAATGTGCAAACCCTTTAACCTTTCATGTATTCTCCCATACTTACGTGAATTTCAACATATGTTTAATCCTTTGTAGTTTGAATGACTGGAATCATAACACCTCCAATACCACTTTACTAGAAAAGGTCATTTGTATTCAGGTACACACACTTTAATCCTTCATGTTGCCTTAAAAATTCAATGAAATATTTCATTAACCACTATAGTCCTTTGGATGATTAGGATGTTTCCACTTGTCAGCTTCTCACAATCTCACAAGCATCAAAGATCCTTTGGATAAACCCCCATGGGATGGCGAGGAACAGTCATGATGAATCCACGTGGCTCATTCTGAAGCATTAGATCATGGGCCCACCATCAAAACCTTCCATAAGCCTGCGAGGTCCACTTTGAAAGTTGGACACGTGGCATCCACCCGCTATCCCACAAGATTTTTTTTTGAATATTTTATTCATGTGGGCGAGTGGGGATGAATAAAAGGTGAAAACTTGTCAAGTGTGGGACCAGGCCAAGCCTTCTTTAATATTTTTTATGCATGTGACCAAGTATTTACTTAAGTTGGTGCCATTCATTAGGTTATCATAGGACTTAGACGTAAATTATTTCAAACCTAGGATGAAAAATATTAGAGATAATGTATTAATATTTCATGACCCACAAGACCTAAAGTTTTGTTCAAATATTTCATATGGAAAATTATTGGTAATACGAGGAATTTGGGGCTGATTAACAAACAACGTCAATGAATTAAGTTGTGACTTAACAAACCAGTAACATGTGATAGCAAGTCAATGAGTGATTAGAAGAAAAAGGGCTAAGGTTTAACATTATTAGGGTTTTAGCCCTTGGGTGAACACTAATGCATAAAACATGAAACCCTAGCCTATAAGTAACCAATGAAAACTTAAAATTTTTTAAATGTAACCCAAGGAACCATAAAAATTTCAATATTCCTACCAATGGCTCCAATTGGGGACATTTTTTCTTCCAAAACAAAGTGAGATCCTAAGAATCTCATGGTAGAGTAGACCAGACAAAATGTAGAGAAAACAAAACCATGGAAAATTGATTAGATGAGGCATACATACCAAAGAAAACCTATGTAAAAACCTATACATAAAATACATTATACATGGAATAGAGCATACCTTATGAAAAGTATGGCTTCGAGAATTGTCCATGTACTGGAAATTCTCTGAGTTCTCCAATCAAATTCTACCATAAATATGAATCTTCTCCATATGTATTGCTTATCATATATGGTCCCAACTAGAGAGCATCAAATTTTCTATGTTTTCCTTTCTCCCGAGCTCTGGCATTCCACATCAACACCATATCTCCAACTTTAAACTTTCTAGAAGAATATTTATTATCATACAAGGTTTTCACTTGTAGTTACATCTTCATATTTTTTTGATGTGCTTCTCTCCTTTTTTCATCAAGTTCAACCAGAGCATTGATTCTTTGCTGCATTTCATCTAGAATATCATCCTCATACTCTTGGATGAATTTTTATACTTGTAGTAAATTATTCATAGGAATCCTAGCCTCAAGACCATAGACTAGGTCATAAGGTGACTGCCTAGTTGCCTTTTTATGGTTTCCTTGTCAATCCATAGAGCTTGTCTCAACTTAGAGTCCCATTCCTTTTTATTATTTTCTATCACCCTTTTAATAATTTTCATCAAGCTCTTATTACTGGACTCATCTTGTCTATTTCCCTGTGGGTGATAAGGTGATAAATATGAGATTGAAATCACATACTTGTAGAATTCTACAAATTCCTCTGACCTAAAACAAATAGCATTATTAGATACTATTTTTTTCTGGTACACCAAACCTGGTCAAAATATTATTCATTAAAAAATCTGTAACCACCTTACTAGTGGCCTTCTTGGTAGGAATGGCCTCAATCCACTTAGTAAAGTAATCTGTGGTCACCAATATCCATGAGTGCCCACCACTAGACTTCTCTACAATTTTACCAATAAAATAAATCCCCCATTGTTGGAATGGTGCCTACACTGTAACTAGCCTGAGGGATAAGTCTCCTAAAAAAATTAACTTACCAGCTTTGTAGACCTGTAAAATTGACTTAACACCTATCACAACTTAGAATGTCTCAAAACATCTTAGAATCAACTCGGAATGTCTCAGAACATCTTGGAATGACCTCAGAACATCTCGTAATCAACTTGGAATGTCTCGAAATATCTCGAAATCAACCCAAAATGCCTCAAAACAACTCAAAATCAACCCAAAACGTCTCGAAACATCTAAGAATCAACCTGGAATGTCTCAAAAAAACTTGGAATCAACCCAAAATTTCTTAGAACAACTCATAATCAACCTGAAACATCTCAAAACATCTTAGAATCAACTCAGAATGTCTCAAAACATCTCAGAATCAACTCAAAACATCTTGGAACATCTCAGAACATCTCTGGAACATCTCAAATCATCTTAGAATCATCCCACGATCATCCCACAACATCAAACAACATCAAACAACATCCAAAACCCTAATTCTACTATTAATTGAATAATACAATATTATTTGATTAATTCATGTTTCATCATTTTCACCAATTAAATAAATTTCATTTATTTAATAAAGTCCTAATCTAATCTTATTTCATCTTGATTAGTCAAACAATGCCAATTATTTTATTACATCACTAAATCACCTTATTCCCCTAAATTGATTAAATTATTAAATCATAATAATTTAATTATGACACTTTCCCTCTAAAATTTGAATAATCAAATCAAACTATTCAAATAATTTATTAAAAATCAAATCAAACTAATGCAACTTTGTTTGCAAAATTCAAACTTGATTTGCACATTCAACTCCAAAAAGGAATTAATTAATTAAATCAATTAATTCATATTCCTCACCCACTTTCTGATTGAGAAAATCATGGGTTGTTGACTGAGCAATGTAATTTGCTAAGTCAACCATCAATTTCCTAACTAAACCCTGACTAATCAATCAAATCTTGACTGAACAATCTAAACCCTGACTAGCCAATCTATTCTTCAATCGCCCAAATTGTGCAATCAACTTTGCACAATCTTCTCATGTCTAAACCATCTCAATACATTTTGACCGTTGATCTAGATATTCTCCAACGTGATCCTGATCCTCGATTCAAAATATCATTTCCTACATAAAAAAACTCTCTTCTCACAAATATGGATCGAAGAATCAACATACTTTTGTAACAAAGTGTTGTCACAATCACCATTGATAGAGCTTCAACCTTTTTTGATCAACCAAGTATCATTCATCTAGCTTTTGCACACGAACTTTGGAGGCTTCGCGGTGACAAGAACAATCCAACATCAAGTGAATACACTCCACTATGGGATGGTAAAGTTGTTCTTATTTCTTGTATTCATTTTGGTAATCATAGGTTTCTTAATGTATGTTCAATTAGCTTAGTTTCATTTCATATGTGTAGGATAGGATTTTAGATTTTTTGTGTTTGATCTTAGCTTAGATCCTAATTTCAATTGCAGTTTGATCTTTTTTTTCATCTATCATCTTCCCCCTCACACATTTTGGCACACCCAATGGGACCTAGGTCCTCCTTACTAATGTTTAATGAGCCAAATTGAATTTACAGGGTTTTGGGAGCTTTCAGGAGAAGTTTCATGCACTGTCCAGCTTTTGAATGACAAGATTTATGAGCATCTGCAACAAGAAGCTCAATTTTTCCATGGGGAGCTCACTTTTGTAACAATAATCTCACTTTTTCATCAAAACCCTCGCATTTGCTTCTTTCTGGGTTAGCATCTACACGAGGATTTGAGCATTTAATTCTGGAACTAAGCATTTGCAATTTTTTCTAAGCAGTTGCATTTTTTCTGAGCATTTTCTTTGGAGATCAAGTGCATGGATCCTGCACTATTGTAATAAACCTCCTTGCTAACATTTTATTTTTTTGAATGTACTAATGGGTTTTTTATGCAATATTTGAAACACGATTAACTCATTTTGTGCACAGAAGACGATATGTCCAAGATTTTCAGATCCACAAACGTATTTTTTATTAACTTAGGAAAAATTTCATTTGGTGCACTAAAATGAACAACACAAACTCATTTGATTTTGGTGTTGTTAAAATGAACCAATTTTAAGCTTTCTAAGTTAGGAACTTTTGTTTGGTGCTCTAAAATGAACAAACAACAAACTCACATTTAGTTTTGGTGCTATTAAAATGAATCAATTTTAAGCTTTCTAAGTTAGGAACTTTCATTTGGTGCTCTAAAAATGAACAAAAACTCACATTTGATTTTGGTGTTGTTAAAATGAACCAATTTTAAGCTTTCTAAGTTAGGAACTTTCATTTGGTGCTCATAAAAAGAACAAAAACACTTCAATTTTGGGTTCTAAAAATGAACACATTTCATATTTTCATAATTAGGAACTTTAATTTTGGTGTATAAAAATAATACAAAATAGTTTCTATTTTGTTGATGCACGCTCGATTCACTTTTTGTTGACCAAAGTTAGGACCAGGCCTAATTTCTTAAAAACACTTCAATTTTGGGGCTTAAAAATGAACAAACTAATTCTTGTTGTTTTTACACCATTTCTATCTTAATTGCTTGATGTCTTGAACACTTCAATTTGGTGAAAAAATAAAAAGAACAAGTTGTTTATATTATTCACATATTTTTGGGGATAATACCGCTTGAGGTGTTTAAAATGAATCAATTTTCTATGAAGTGTATGTCGTGTATTCATTGATTGGAAAAGCTAAATGTTTGTCTTCTCCCCTCGCACCTTTTGGTGATCGTGAGTGAAAACATTTTGAGCTTCGCACCTTTCTTTTCAAGCATACCTTTTTAGAGGGCCTTCCTACTTGAGGAAACTCCCGCGTCAGAGAACTTGTGGGAAACCCAAGCGGTACTTTTGTTCTGGACTACTATATAAATCTTTTGTGAGTGTGAGGAAAGTTCATCACTCACCGGGTGCAAATGTCCTATTCCAATGTATTCTCCCTCAATATCCTTGTGATGCATAAAAAACCATAAGGGCTGGGAGGTTCTTAATTGAACAAAATGCCACATGTATAGGTGCCCGAAAATAATATCCCCAAAACATGACTAAGAGACAATTGTTTTAGAAGCCACCCTATTATCCAAAATATTATTTGAAAGTGGTGCATCAAAATTTACTTCTAAGAATTTACTTGCCAAGTCCAATTACAAGCCTGCGCCATAAGTCGCATGTAAAATCATCTCTTCGGAGCATGAGGCAGGCCCACCTAAGAGGATGGTTTTTCTCCACTAGGGTTGTAATTGCTTGATAATCTTAAACTTTCCCAATTACATTCAAAAACAATTGTGACATAAAATTTGTGTTTGATTTAAAGAAAAAGAACACATCAAAACAAACATTGAACAAAATGGTCAAATAAAAAACCCTTTGATTTAGTGTATACTTGTGAAAGAAGCCTTATGTTTTGCACTCCTTGAAAGGATTTATCCTTAAAGGTTTCTAAACATTTTGGCTTTTATTTCAGGTTACATTGATCAAAGTAAACATTTGGTAAACTATGGCTTGGGTGTTGTGATTTCACAACTTGAGCTATAGACATTTAGGTCACATAAATTCCATGCTTTTGAGTCAATCCAATGTTGTTCTATCATTTTCCATACTCAAGAACACAGAGGTTATAAACTACCATTCCAGCTCACAGTCTTGAACATTTTGCTAATACTTAGGGAAAAACAAACATAAGTTGTTTATAGGGTTATTATTGGAACAAAGCAATTAAAAAAAATAGATAGGTCACAGGGTCTCTCATCCATTATTCCCATACTACTTATTTGAAATCAAAATAAAAAAGACACTAGGATCATTCCTTCACTCAGGCATCTATGATATCAACAGTTACTTGGAACTCGCAGATAGTTCAAGTATCTTTCCCACAAAGGAAGTGAAATATCGACCCTCGTTTCTTCAACATTTTAATTTCCAAAATGTAGCTACATTCCAAAATAGCACTCAAGCCTTAAGGTTTTGAGTTTCATAGCAACCACCTCAAACACCATTACACTTTATGACCATCTGGCATCCAACTACTCCCGTTCAACAACATATAAAGAACATGGAAGCCAACAAAAGAAGTGATAGTATCCTACCAACAAACCCCACAAACAGCAGAAGCGACTGATGAGGATATAAACCAAGTGACCTTATGATAGGGTATTTAGTATCAAAACATCCCCGAAGCATATCGATCTATTACCCAAATTTCTCTTACCAAGGGTCACAATATCAAATAGGGCAACAACAACAAGGGTTTCAAAATTACCATGAAGGAATAAATCCAAAACATCAAACTGCCCTAGATAAAATTGAGAGAGATCTTGAGGAAATTAAATGAAATCAAAATTTGACGTATCGCCAATGCCATGCGCAACCTCATAAAATTACATATCCACAACAAACAAACATTATTCCACAAACACCTCAATATCCACATCAAAAACACTTCCAATATCCACAATATCGGGAAGTTCCACAACACCAAGGTGTACCTCAAGTGCAATATCAAAATATACCTCAAACACAGTATCAAGGAGTTCCACAAAATCAAGAGAAAAATAATTGAGAAAAGATACAAAGGAAAGATTACCAACCATGAAGGAAATTTTCCCCTTTGGGAGAAACTTTAGAGGTAATCATGCATGAACTAGTACAACATGAACTTATCAAGATCAATGACAGTCCAATTTATGGTGAACCAAACTTTAAACTCCCTTGGTATAACAAGTACTAACAATGTGAGTTCCACAAAATCAAGGGTCACCCAATGAATAGATGTGCTACACTCAAAAATCTCATCCAAGACCTCATTGATCAAGGAGAATTAACTATTAAACATCCATCTACTAATGAAAATGTGGACAATGTCTCAACCTCAAAAGTTGAAAACAACGATCAAGAGCTATCTATCACTGATCACGTTGACAATGTCTCTACATCATCCAGTGAGAAATATGACATACATCAAGAATTTATTCCCAAGCATGGTCAAACTCAATCACCCAAGGATAGCAATGATTCAATCCAAAATATATTGACATCATCCAACCTCATGATAATATGTATTGATGATCAAGAGACTTATAAGCCAACACTTACACCCAATGTAGAAAATCTAAGCCAAGAGCTATCACCCATATGCCCACAATTTGAGGAAATCCAAGGATCTTTTATAGGAAATCCTTTCTTTGAAATTGATCCATGTCAAGAAAGTGATCCAAAGCATATCAAAGATGATACCACATAGAGTCAAGATCAAGAATCTCTATCATCAAAATACTACAATGACTTGGTAGATATCTTCCAATACATCCAAGGCTTTCCAAAAGAACACATCCATATGCAAAGCACACATACATCTACCCATGAGATGCTTACTCCTAATGGACATGTAGATGATCTTCATCCAAAACAAGAGTCTCATACTCTTGATATCATTACCATGGAACAAGAGTCACCTACTCTTCACATCTATACACATGATCAAGATATAGAAGAAGTTATAGACCTGTTAGAAAATGATCAAGAAGAAGCATTAAGATCATAAACATCCTCCAGGCCGGTTGAAGACATCAAGCATGAAAATATGGAGCAGGGTATCTTAAAATCAGCAAAAATAAGGGACAATCCTGAGTAGTAGAGCATTAGGTATACAACAATCAAAGAAGCACCAATATATTTTGAAGGGCCATCAGAATCTGATATTTCATAGGATCAAGTTGAAAATATCAATCAAGAAGTTGTCCCACATATGGAGGATTCTACCAATGAAAAAGGTATCACATTTGAAGATCCACAACTGAGAAAAGAAGGATTAGCATCTTGTTTCCAAGGTAAAACATATCCTATGGAAAATAAAAAATTTCAATAGATGCATTATCAAGACAAAGGATTAGGCCTACATGAATAGGGTATCTTAGCACCAGTGCAAATTATTGGTAATCCTAAGCATCAAGGTATTGGTTATTCAACAAGTAAAGGATCTAAACATATCGGTGATACCTCTATTATACCGAGGGAAACTTTATCCAATGCAAGCATCAACATAAAGAGCATGAAGAGTCCCTATGATGAAATTGCTACCAACGCTACAACTAGCTATATCATGAATCCTCATCCACGTATTTTTCCACCCTTTCATTGGGACCTACAACAAGAGAAAAAGCTATATCAAAGAAAGGAACAAGTCATTAAAGAAAATGAATTAGCAAAACAAAATGGACAAGATAGATTCAAATGGATACAAAAGAAAAAGAAAGAAAATCATCCCTATCAAACTCCATTAGTCAAAGAAACTATGGGGAAAAATCAAAATCCATCAAAAAGGTCCAAAAATGCAAAAGAAAGCTTCAAGAGTGACTGACAAGGTATATCAATATGTTAGTCCCAATAAAATCTCCATATCCACCCACCATTGCTCATCATCCCAAGTTTGGAGAGTCAAAGGTTCCAAAATGTCAACCAATCCATCTAAAAATCATATCCCTCAATGTATTTTTCCATCCATGATATCCAAAACTCACATTGACCATGTGTTGCATCAACTCTTTATCATAAGGATTCTAAGGGCACTCTATCGTGATGTGTGCATCAAGGTAAGGTTAACTCCAATATTGACAAGGAAGATAAGGATTATCAGGGGATAATTTCAAGCGCTCGTATCTTAGCAAAACAACTCCTCCAAGCAGGATATCATTGGTACATCATGACAACAACAAAAACCATATCAACACTAGTAGCGTCTACATAAGCCCCACCAGGTCATTCAACATGAGCAAAAAAATTGTCACCATGACAAAAAACTACTAAACAAGCATCTTGTGTGACATCAAAAATCAATAAAAAAACAAAAAAAAATAGTCAAGAGAAAAAAAATCCTCCAGTGAAAACCACTATGGTGGCACTTTGGACAAGTACCATGATAAAAACCTGGAAAAAAATCATCATGAGTAGAATCGAGCATCTACATGCACCATTTCAGGTGTAAGCATCTCAACTAAACCACAAAACCAATCCATTTTTATCCCAATCCAATGTATCTTGATCTTGACAAATGTTTGGCGTACACTTTACACTTGCTTATGGAAAACATATTGAAATGGGTCACTATCATCTATCCCATCTTATCCAGCATTATCTGAGCCATGAGGCATACTCTATCCAAACATACTATCTTATCATAAGATAATATATCATTTCTAGACACTTGGGGCAAGTACTTACATCTTGCTTCATAATAAATCTTGATCTATGTCTTCTAGCTCACATTGTGATCTAGGCATTGTCCAAACAACAAGGTGTGCCACATGGTACCTTTAACAGTTCATCCCAACATCAAGGTATACCACCAACACACTATTAGTGTAACCTTCGAAATAGTTCATACCAACAACAAGGTGTACCACCAACACACTACCAAGATAACCTTTAAAGATACTAACAACGTGGATTATTCCTTCACTTGAAAATTCTAAGATATCAACATTTACTTGGACCCTACAACTAGTTCAAGTAAATTTCCCGCAACATATCCTCTAGAAAAGATGAAGTGAAATATCAATCCGAATATCTTATACCCCAAGCAAGAGGGTAAAAATCCAAAAAAAAAAGATAAAAAAGATAAAAAAAAATACAAAAAAATCACAAAAAGAAAGAAAAACAATAAAGAGAAATAAAACATTCTCTAAGTGAAAACCACTTTGTGGCACTCCTAGAACAGGTACCATAGTGAAAACCTGGAAAATAGGCGCCATGTTTGAATAAAACTTGCATCATTATCTATCAATACTATCCACATCATCCACCCATTCATTTCATAATAAAACAATGTATCCAACCACGACTTGTCGTTGATTAAGGAAAGTCATCTTGTCTACAACTGGGGGAAGTTTCAAAAGGTTGGTCATGGATTATATCTTTGAGCATCCTATCATGGTCATGAAAATAACAAAAGATCAAAAACAACAAAAACATCTAGAAAACCACAAAAGATCAAAAACATTTGAAAAACATAAAAAACAAAACAACATCGTTGGGTTTTTCCTTCACTAAAAAATTCTATGATATCAAAATTTGCTTGAACCTCATAGCTAGTTCAAGTAGATTTCCCGCAACATATCCTCTAGACACAAAAGTGGAATATCAATCCAAATTATCAATGTTGTTTACCCAAAAATAGTTTATGCTTTGAGTCAAATGGTCAAACTATGTGGTCTTTGCATGTACAATGTAGGCAAGGCTTGAAAGCACCCAAGACCCTAGGTCAGTCCCCTTAGGTTTCTAACATTCTTTATTTCAACTTAGTCAAAAAATACAAAATCCAAAAACAGTCAAAAATACAAAATCCGAAAACAGTCAAAAATACAAAATCTAAAAACAATCAAAAATACAAAATCTAAAAAAACATTCACAAAATAGAAAAGGTCAAAAACACCCAAACCAAGCAAAATATGAGCCTTTGCATGTACAACATAGGCAAGGATTATCTTTGATGAGCCCCCGAGGCACTAGTTTAGTCCCCAAAAAACAACAAAAACAACATCATAAAACTTAGAAAAAATAAAAAAAGACCCATCCCGTCCATCAAAATACCCAATAAAACATCACCCTTTGACAAAACAAACAAAGTAGACATCAATAGTTGGAAAATTCAAGAAAAAAATCATAGAAGAATTTGATTGCAAAACAAACTAAAACAAAGCCAAGTATCAAATACATATCTCTTTGACAAGACCCAACAACATCTTGAGATATGTATTAACGAATCCGTTCCTATGATAGACATGATCAACATTGGATAATAGATCCACCCCAAACAGATATGGCAAGTGATATAACAAAATTCTTTTATCTTTTTTATAGTCTTATTTTTGTGATTTACATTATTGACTCATTCCCAGGATCTCTCGAGGATGTCCATAAGGATTTAGAGAAGAAGGAATGGGGGAAATTGAGCATCATTTCAATTTTTTGTTTGTGGATATTTTTTTATACTACCATGGTGAATACTTGCTTTGTTATGTGTGTGGAAGTCGTTTTGGAGTATTTTGTGTAGCAGAGACATGTTAGGTTCTTAATACCTCTTGTGTTACTAGTATGATATATTTTAAAGCTTCTCACCCATACACTCTAACAGGGTTTTCGTATGTCTAGTATGAGCAAGAATATTCCTTGTTTGTAGAGTCAAAGTCCACGCATTAGATACAAAGTCATATTGGTCATTAATACCCTGGTGCATCGTATATGTTTGCTGCATCAAACAAGATTGTTCAAAACTACAAAGCCTCCAAGTAAAGCAAAAGCAATACTCATCACTACTAACAACATCAACTTTCTATCTATCATCAAATATTTCTTCTAACTAACATCCATCTTGCATCCACAGTGTCATCAATACATATCATGATGATAATAAACCAATAAAAAAATCATGTATCATGTATGGGGCATACATCCATCATATATCAACACCATATAAACATCATATATCACAACAATATATTGATCAATCCATAATAAAACATCATATGATACAAAGTATGATCCGTCCATCCATATCATGTGCATACATCATCATACATTATCATCCATGAAGCATAAAATTTAGCTGAATCGAAGAAGGTATATCTCACATATATCATCATCATCAAAAGATGGGAATGTCATAGTACATCATCATCAGTGAAACAAGTGTGATAGGATAATACAATATCATAACATATATGCAAGGCCTCAACTGGGCTGATGAATATATATACAAAAAATCATGTATTCAATATGTCTCTAAACAACATAATAAAGATCAAGTACACTTCCCAACAAAAAGGTAAACATTCTATAGACTAGGTTGTGGACCACCATCTAGATCTAGTTGTCTAATAGGATGACCACCTGCAATTATTGTAAACCATGATGTTAGGGTTTCACTCTAAACATGTAAGGCAACACAAAACAAGACAAAAATGATGAAAAATGAGACTTAGGGTTGCAAATAGGCAAAAACAAACACATGCAAGGGTTTAGAGCAAATGCTAAAAGAAAATATAAGAGTTGAATTCAAAAGCAAGGGTTTAGAGCATATGCTCAGAAAACAACAAGAAAAAGTGAGGTTTTCAGTCAAGTGCGAGGTTTTAGGTCAAGAGCAAGGAAACAAGAGAGAAGTTTTCAGTCAAGGGCAAGGTTCTTGAGCAAGGGCGAGAAAATAGTGAAAACAACAATCAAATGCAAGGTTTTAGAGCAAAAGTGAGGTTTTAGAGCAAGTGCTTGAAACAAAAGTGAGGTTTTAGAGAAACTGCTTGAAACAAATGCAAGGGTTTAGAGCAAAGGCAAGGATATTAAGAAAAGAAAAAAAAATGATGCAAATGCTCATAAATCATGAAAACTTCGCTATTGACTCGTAATCAAGATGTTTTTTACCCTATCTTCAAACGACCGTATCTTGGTCATATGGAAGTATTTTTTTAGTTCTTTTTTAAAAAAATGGGGTAGAATTTCATGATCTTTGCAATGGTGTAGGTGGTTTTTAGTTTTTCTATAGTTAAATTTTCCATTGGTGTCATGAGCTTGACCTCAAGCCTGACTTTTTAGCCAACCTCTCAAAGGGGCAACACAAATTCCTACCATCATTCCATGAAACACCGAGGCACAATTTTTTTTTCAAAAACTTGATCTTAAAAACAAAATCTTTAAAACAAAGCAACCGGTACTTTGTATCAAAGAGGGGAAAAATGTAGACATGTAAAATTGACTGAACACCTATCACAACTCAGAATGTCTCGGACCATCTTGGAATCAACCCAGAATGTCTCAGAACATCTCAAAATCAACTCAGAACATCTCAGAATATCTCAGAATCAACCCAAAATGTCTCAAAATCAACCTGAAACATCTCAGAACATCTCAGAATCAACTTGAAATGTCTCGAAACAACTCAAAATCAACCTAGAATGTCTCAGAACAACTCAGAATCAATCCTAAATGTCTCAAAACATCTCAGAATCAACTCAGAATGTCTTGAAACATCTCAGAATCAACTCATAACATCTCTAAAACATCTTGAATCATCTTAGAATCATCCCATGATCATCCCACAACATCAAACAACATCAAACAACATCTGAAACCATAATTCTACTATTAATTGAATAAGACAACATTATTTGATTAATTCACATTTCATCATTTCAACCAATTAAATAAATTACATTTATTTAATAAAGTCCTAATCTAATCTTATTTCGTCTTGATTAGTCAAACAACGCCAATTATTTGATTACATCACTAAATCACCTTCTTCCCCTAAATTGATTAAATTATTAAACCATAATAATTTAATTATGACACTTTCCCTCCAAAATTTGAATAATCAAATCAAACTATTCAAATAATTTATCAAAAATCAAATCAAACTAATACAACTTTATTTGCAAAAGTCAAACTTGATTTACACGTTCAACTCCAAAAAGGAATTAATTAATTAAATCAATTAATTCATATTCCTCACCCACTTTCTAATTGAGAAAATCATGGGTTGCTGACTGAGCAATCTAATTTGCTAACTCAACCATCAATTTCCTAACTAAACCATGACTGATCAATCAAATCCCGACTGATCAATCTAAACCCTGACTAGCTAATCTATTCTTCAATCACCCAAATTGTGCAATCAACTTTGCACAATCTTCTCATGTCTAAATCCTCTCAACACATTTTGACCATTGATCTAGATATTCTCCAATGCGATCCTGATCGTCGATTCAAAATATCATTTCCTATATAAAAAACCTCTTTCCTCACAAATAAGGATTGGAGAATCAACATACTTTTGCAATGAAGTGCTGTCACAATCACCATTGATAGAGCTTCAACCTTTTTTGATCAACCAAGCATTATTCATCCAACTTTTGCACATGAGCTTTGGAGGCTTCGCGGTGACAAGAACAATCCAACATCAAGCAAATACACTCTGCTACAGGATGGTAAAGTTGTGCTTATTGCTTGCATTCATTTTGGTAATCATAGGTTTCTTAATGTATGTTCAATTAGCTTAGTTTCATTTCATATAAGTAGGATAGGATTTTAGATTTTGTGTTTGATCTTAGCTTAGATCCTAATTTGAATTACAATTTGATCTCTTTTTCATCTATCATCTTCCCCCTCACACACCAGCAAACCTTTGGCATGCATCACATGCCCTTACTAACTTTTGTGCATCTTTGAAAATTGTTGGCCACCAAAATCCTACTCTCAAAATTTTATGAGTAGTGGTTTTGGCCATATAATGACCACCACAAACACCATTATGCATCTCATTTAAAATTTCTAGGTCATGTTTTCTAGCAATTGAGCAAAACTCCATCCCTATTCTTCCACCATAATTCATTTTCAATGATTACATACTTTATGGCCTAGAGCCTCAATGTCCTCTTTTCATCATCGGTCATCCCTTCAGGGCATGAAATTTTTTGCAAGTAATGTACAATTTTTCTATACCATCCAACAGTCTGCATATCACAAATAGGATACACATCTACAACATCAACATTGTTTATTTGATTAGCATCTAAATTTGATTCTACCATCAGTGTAGCTAATCCTTGTCCCCTTGCCAATTGTGTAATTTGGATATCAATATTAAATTCATGTATCTTATTGATCCATCTACAACTCCTTCCTATAACCTCTTGTTTTGTGCAAATGTCTTTTACAACAACAATGGGTACATATGCAACAATTGTTGCACCAACTAGATATGTCTTGAAATTTCTCACCGCCTTCACCAAAGCATATGCCTACTTTTCATTTATGTCATACTTTAACTCACCGGCTTGTAAGGATTTACTAAAGAATTTTATTGGTTGTTCATACCCTTCATTGTTTTTCTGTAAAATCACATCAATAGTATAGAATGCAGCAAAATGGAAGAGTTGAAAAGGCTTTGAAAAGTCAGGAGACTTCAAAATAGGTACCTCCTTTATAGCTTGCTTGATATTCTTAAAATCCTTGCTAGGTTCTTCACCCCATGCTATAGTCTCCCCCTTTTTCAACATTTTTGAAATGGACCTCGTAGTTTTTTGCAAAATTTGTTACAAATCTCCTCAAAAAGTTTACTTATCCAAAAAATGATTGAATACACTTTACACTCTTTGGCTGTGGTATCTTATCAGTGGAAACTACTCTCTCTAGGTCTATCCTCACTCATTCTTTTGAACTATGTTCCCTAGTACCTTGCCTTCTCTTACTCCAAAACCCTACTTTTTGGGATTAAGAGAATCCCATATTCCAATGCTCTAATGAATATCTTCTCTAAATGCATACAATGACCTTCCTCTTTTTTGGAGTATGCAGTCAAGTCATCCTAATATACTACCATATAGATATCTATAATATTAGAGAAGGCTACATACATAGCTCTTTGGAATGTAGCCCCAACATTGGTTAAGCTAAAAGGAATCCTAACATAGATATAGGTGCCCCAACAAGTGGTGAATGTAGTTTAATACTGCTCTAACTCCTTAGCTTTTACTTGGTTATAGCTGGAAAAACCATCCATCATGGACAATAAATCATAGCCAGTTTGCTTCCATATTTGGTAGTGGATAGTTGTCTTTTAGTGATGACACATTCAAATTTATAAAATCAACGCACAACCTAATGTCACCATTCTTTCCTTACTGGCACAAGATTTGACACCAAGTTGAATGCTTGATAGATTTGATAATTCCCCCATCTCTCAACTTCATAAGCTCTTCTTGCATCTTTGGTGCTAGAGTTGGATTGATAGGACTTTGTTTTTGTCTAAAAGGTTTGGAATCATCTTTTAGTGGTATCTGATGCCGAAAGAGTTCCTCTCTATAGGCCTTCAAGTCATCATAGGACCAGGCAAACACATGCATGTATTTCCTCAATAAAGCAATCAAAATTTCTTTAATTTGGGTCTTCATTTTCTTGCCCACATAAACCTTTTTTGGAGCATTTTATGTCCCAAGATTGACCTCCTCCAAGTCATCTTGATGTGTACAATTTTTCTTAACAATGGTTTTTTCTAGGCCATCAAAAATCCTTTCCAAAGCAACTAGACTTTAGGAATTTTATTGGTCTTTAGTTGTATAACCTCATTTCCAAACGTTGTCTCTTTTCCATCAACAGTTTCAACAAATGCTCCAAAATCAATTTCTTGGTTTTCATAGTGATCAACACATTGCAATAATTTCAATATGCCATCATCATCATTGAAGACTTGTCAATTTTGAATGTTGTCAGGAACATAGGGCCTCATTTGTACCTCAACCTTTGAGATACTAGAAAAAATTATACCATTAGACCTTAGTGCTATGTTGGCCAATAGATCCACCACAACATTCTTACTCCTTTCTAAACAATCAATGCCAAAGGCATCAAACTATTCTACAAAGTCCCAGACAACATTCCTATACTATTTCAACCTTTTATTTTTTGATACAAATTTGGATCTAACTTGGGACACAACCAATTCTGAGTCACCAATGACTCAATTTCTTAATTCCGTTATTTTCAACCAATCTCAACCCTAGCAACAAAGCTTCATATTTAGCTACATTGTTTGTGCAGATAAACAATAAAGAAAATTAAAACTTGAAGGTTTTACGACTTTGTGAGATAAATATAACCCCTGCACTAGATCCTTCTTTTGAACAAGCACCATCAAAGTACATGGTCCAAAACTCATTATTATCTACTTGTCTCTTTATTTCCTTCTCTATGGGTGCAAGGCTCTATTTTTTTTTCCTAATGTAACTCCTCAATTCTAAAAAATATATAGACCAATATCCACAAAATGAATTCTTTCCTCATGAACAATATCCTCAATCATATGTGGATCCCTTGGCTCCCTTGAAAGATTTATGTCCTTTCCATATATGGGAATGGTGGAAAAAGACATATCACATTGCATGCTTCCTCCCATCGTTGCACTCCACTTTCTTGATAACAACATTCCATAATTAGGTGGAATGTCCACCGCTATGATACTCATGGTGAACTCCTTGTTAGGATAAGCAGCAAGCTTGAAAGCAACATCCTTAATGACCCAATGAAAGGGACTTCCCTAGAATCCATTGCATTGCATTTAACATATGATCTATTGAATTTCAATCGCATTTCCTTCATTATTTCAATAGGAATGATATTTGATGAAGCCCCAGAATCAATCATACAATTATTTACAAGCTTACCATCAATAATTAGAGTTACATAAAATGGGTCAACTTGATTTTGACAAGCAATGATAGTGGCACCCAAAAATACTTGAGGGATATCATTGATTACCCCTTCAATATCTTCATCTTTTGAATCACTTCTACCCACTTGAGGTGGAGTAGACACCTTCTTTTCTTCATAGGCCATAATTGCACCAATAATAAGGGAAACTACCTTCTACTTATGCATCTCAATTCTCATCATTTCGAGAAATAGAATAGTGACCTTTACTTGTGATGGCAATTGAAACATATCAAAAAAGGTGTATCTAGGTATATTGTGTGCTATCATAATTTTCTCAGTGGGCTTGTCCCTTTTCTACTCTAATTTATCTTCACTTCTTTTCTCATCATTCTTCTTTTCTTGCTCAACTTTCTGCTTCTAATTTTTGGCTTTAATTGCTAGATAAATGATATGCTCATCAATATTTACCACTCCAATTTTCTTAGCCCAAATCTTAGCACCTTTATTCTCTTTCGCCTTAGATTCATTAGCCTTATCCTCTGGTTTGGACTCCTTTTCCCTATTCTACTCCTTAATTAAGATGCCACTAGCCCCATCCATATCACTATTTACCACCCTATTTCTCAAGTTGGAAGTACTTCTAGCTTGAGAAATTGTTGTAGTTGTCAACCTTTATGCTTCTTCATCAAATGGCCTTTTCAAAGTTATATCAGACTAGTTTTTTTCTAGGTTATACACATTATAATCTCTTTGTTCATCTTCATCTGAGAAAACTTGATGATAGCAATATGCCTTGCACCTTTGGTTATCCACATCAATCCCATTGGGCTCTTCATTTGAAGAGCATTATTCACTAATAAAATTCCACATGTTTATCTCCTGATGCAGGAGCATCCAGTGGTGTAAGGGCAATCTTGCATCACCCAAAAATAGTTAAATTTCAAGTTTCTCGGTTTTTATATGTTTTTACATTTTTGGATACCCTTTTCGTCATAATGAAATTCCCAATTTACGGTTTTTATTTTTTGATCCTGGGTTGAAATATATTGCAGTTTTAGTTTCCCATATTTGCACCTGAAATCTTCCGAGTTGGATTTGAGGCACTTAGAGTTCTCGGAACAGCCCCGAAACTTACCGAAATCGGCATAGCAAATTTTGAGCGCATTCTTGACTTCGAGACCTTTCCAACGGTTCAAACGGTTCACGAATCGGAGTCCTGGATCAAAAGTGATGGCCCCGCGAAGTTGGCGCACTTTCTAGAAGATACAGTTGCAAATGCTCTTTTGAAATTTGAACTTCATGTTGTAAATTTTCGACGCCAAACCGCCTAAACTCAAATTTGAATGTTGTTTTGGCTCCAAACTAATGAGGAGCTCTATTTATGGGCGGGTTTCTAATTTTTGGGTAACTTTATGGGGACAAGCTCGCATATCGCGAAAGGGTTATTCTGTAGCTTTCTGTAACTTACATGTGTTGTAGAACTTGGGGATTTGAGATCCTCTGCATGTAAGAAACTCCATTTTCTGAATAATAAAATTATTCTCTTGTTTGTGGGTTATTTTCTAAGTATGGTTTTCTTGAGTGTGTGGACAGATCGATCGTGAGGCGTTCGCACCAAGACTGTGGTTGTGGGTCGAGGTCAAGAAAGATGCCTCCAAGAGTGATGTAGGCATGGTGGTGCCGAGGTGGTCGGGTGGCGGAATGCGGTGGAAGAGATGCACCGCTCTAGATAGATTGATGCTACAAGATAATTGAGAAGAGGGTTAAACCCGGGGAGGAAAGTGAGGATGAAGGAGAGGAAGAAGGTTCAAATGTAGAAGAGGAAGAAGAAGCAATTGATCAAGACCAAATGCGGCTAATAAGGGCCATTTCAAAGATTGGAAAAGACCCAGAGCAGAAGTCCTAGTTATTGGAAGTCTGAACCCGGAAGAGTTGATCGATTGGATCAATGAGCTAGAAGAATATTTTGAGTATGAGGAAATAGAAGACCCAGATCGGGTTAAGTTTGTAAAAATGAAGCTGAAGGGCCATGCCAGTATTTGGTGGAAAGAGGTCCAGTTGGAAAGAAATCAAAGAGGAAAATTCAAGATCACCAGATGGGATCGCATGGTAGAGAAACTGAAGAAGCAGTTCATACCAGTGGACTACGAGTTAGATCTGTTGAAGAAATTGCAAGGGTTGAAGCAAGGAAGCAGATCTGTGAAAGAATATACTTAATATTTTCACAAGATAATCATCAGAATGGGTCACACAGAGGCCAATAAGGAGAAGGTAGCCCGATATCTTAATGGGTTACGACCGAGCATTCAGGAGGAGTTAAGCCTAGTCAGAATGACCACCATTGAGGATGTGTATCAGTTTGCTCTGAAGGTGGAAGAGAAGAACAAAAGATTTGATGGCAAGCAAAAAGGACGAGGAGGTCAAAGCGGAAGGGGTAGTGGAAGACCTTCGAAGCTGAAATGATGTTGAAAAGAAAAGTGAAGATGTGGGTACCAGCCGAAGTCAAAGGAATGACAACTTCTACCACCCTCATGATCAAAACAGTGGTGATCAAAGAGGTAGAGGACGAGGAAGATCTGGGCAAGGATCTGGAAGAGGTGGTTTCAGAGGAACGTGTTTCGAGTGTGGTGAAGAAAGGCATCGAGCCTATGAATGTCCACAACACCAAGGAAGGGCAGACAAAAGGCCAGAAGGTCGTGGAAGGGTTGCACATGCAGATGAGGAGGCCCAATCTGAGCATTCAAATGATGCTGAAAGGGGAGAAGCCCTAGTGATTAGGAGAGCCCTGGCGACTAAGGAAAAGGAACCAGAACAAAGAAAGAATCTGTTTCACACAAGGTACAAGTGTGAAGGAAAATGTTGTGATGTCATTATTAACGGTGGGAGCACTGATAATCTGGTGTCAGAGGAGATGGTCACAAAGTTGAAGCTGAAGAGGGAAAGACACCCGCATCTGTATCGGATAGCCTGGTTGCAGAAAGACCACATTCGATGAGTGAGCTATACATGATAGCCCATACAAACACTTATTCTTGATAAAGGATGGGGTTCGTCACAAGGGTTAAGAAACCCCACAGAGGGGCGAAGAAATGTATGCAGTAGTGCTAGAATTCGTTATGTAGATGGAAGAAAATTTTTAGAAGGTATGAAGCATGAGCGTGTGTGTTATGCATTGATTTCTAGAGTGAGTAAGGAGGATAGTGAGAAGGTTCCAGAAGAAGTTTCTGGGATGTTGGATGAGTTTCAGGATATTGTTTCTGATAATGTACCTGAGGGTTTACCACCAATAAGGAAGATCAGTCATCAGATTGACTTGATTCCTGGAGCCAGTTTGCCAAATAAAGTAGCTCATAGAATGACTCCAGCAGAAAATGAGGAGTTGAACAGACAAGTTCAAGAGTTGTTGAGAAAGGGTTTGATACGGGAGAGTTTGAGTCATGTAAATTTCTGATTCTTTTGAAGGATAGGATGGAGGATGTATACAGTTCTCGAGCCATAAACAGATAACAATCGTCTGATTTCCCTACCAGGATGGATGGCACGATGGAGTATTTGAGTGGAGCTCGATTGCTTCACAAGATTGATGCAGAGTGGATATCACGGATCCAGTTCGAGAGGGAGATGGTGATTCCTTCAAGACCAAAGAGACTGTCTGGTGGTTGATCATGCCTTTGGGCTAACCAATGCAGAGTACAGTATATCTGGCTCATAGATAGAGGTACTAAAAGAATTCGGGAAGTTTTGTTATTGTGTGTTAGATGATATTTTGATTTTGATGCGGGCGTTGGATGAACTCCTGATGTTGAAGATCCTTTGAAGTTAAGAAGGCGTGATTAATTTGAAGAAGTGCGGTTTGTGAGGGAGTTAGTGTACTTGGGGTTTGTTATCTCAGCAGAAGGTCTCAAGATGGACCCAGAGAAGGTGAAGACTATTCTAGAATGGCCTACCCCAAGAACTGCTACCGAGGGGAGATCTTTCCATGGTTTAGCTAGTTTTTTATAAGTTCATTAGAAACTTGATTAGTATTTGTGGATACATTGAAACCGTGAGAGGATGAAAATAAATTCAAGTGGGCCAGAAGCGTAAAAAGTTTTGAGCTGACCCAGGCGAGAAGGTGGCGAGCAACTGTTCTAGCCTCCCAGTTTCAACAAGGAATTAACTGGTGGGTTGATGGTTGTGCCATTGGAAGCGATGTTAAGCCAGAAAATTACTTCCATTGCCTATTTTAGTGAAAGTTAAATGATGCCAAGAGAAGTATTATATATATATGATAAAGAATTTTGTCGTGGTTCAAACGGTAATGGAGACATTATTTATTGCGAAGAATTTGATATATCTTGATCATGGGCCTTGCGATTATAAATAGTCGGGGAAAATTAAATCAGAGGCATATGAAATGGGTAGAGTTTTTGCAGAGTTATACCTTTGTTTTGAAACATAGGAGTGGGAAGTCAAATAGGGTTGCAGATGCCTTAAGTAGGAGGCACACATTGATGACAAAGATGCAGATTGAAGTGGTTGGGTTCAATGAACTTAAGACACTGTACGCAGAAGATCCTAATTTTGTAGAGGCTTAGAAAGCTTGCAAGGAACTCACATAAAGGACAGATAAGGTGGTCGGGATTTACAATCCAGATGGCATGTTATTTAAGGGAAGCCACTGTATCCCGAGGAGTTCATGAGGGAGAACCACAAAGGAGAAGCATAGTGGAGGAATGGCGTGATATTTTGGTTGGGATAAGACTATTTCATTATCATGAGCATTATTGGCCTCGCCTGTCGCGGTGATGTGAAGAAGTTTGGTACAAAGTCAGAGGGTGGCGTCGATGGCTAAAGGAGTGAGCTAAAGAAGTCACCTTACCTGCACTGTGAGATGCGGGAGGATATATATAGACTTTGTCTTTGGTCACAAGGACACAACGAGAGAATGCTTCAGTCTTTGTGGTGGTTGATAGGTTTTGAAGATGGCACATTTCATTCCATGTCAGAAGACCCATGATGCAGTCCACATTGCTGACTTGTTCTTCAAAGAGGTGGTGAGGCTACATGGTCTGCCAAAGAGTATTGTTTCAGATCGTGACACAAAATTTGTGGGGTACTTTTGGAGGACCTTGTGGAAGAAGCTGAAGACAGAGTTGAAGTTCAGTTCTGCACACCATCCACAAATAGATGGGTAGACAGAGGTTTTTAATAGAAGTCTGGGTAACCTACTGAGATGCGTTTGTGATAAACCTATGGATGTAATTTGATCTTACCCGTGTAGAATTTTCTTTACAACAATTCTACTGGGTCAAGCATCGTAGATCTATCATTCAGACAGTATGGAGGTAGCCCCCGGTATCAGCTCCGTGACTGAGGAAGATGGACCAAGAGAAGAAAATACTGTCAAGATTTTGCGTATCACATCAAGGATATGTTAGAAGGCAAGAGAACATATTATCAAGATGAATATGTAGTATAAGGCTATGTATCAAGAGGAGGTATATGAGTTTCAAATTGCGATGAAGTATGGTCCAATGGAGGAAAGAAAGGTTTTGAGGAACATATAACAAATTTGAAGATGAAGAAACTGTCCTCAGAAGATTTTAAATAGCGAAGGATTCAGAATGCATATGAGGTAGAGTTGCCGAATGGAGTCAAAATTTCCCCTATGTTCAAAATTTTATATTTGACAGAGTATCATGAAGGTGGCATGGAGGAAGCACCAACAATAGGGCAATATGGCATTCCAACACCTACTTTAGAGAAGGAGGAGATTGAAGCAATCTTGGATAGTTATGTGGGAAGGAGTACCAAATGACAAAGATGAAGAATATCTAGTGAAATGGAGGAAGGCTCGTGGAAGATTCATCCTGCTATCTAAGGCAGCGTATTGACCGTTGCTTTCCTCAACTATCCGAGACGTGACGAGGTCACTTCAAATTACCGGTGTCCATGGTGACATCCAAAGGGTGGCAATCTTGCATCACCCAAAAAATAGTTAAATTTCAAGTTTCTGCTTTTTAGGATGTTTTACATTTCCTTTTTGGATACCCTTTTCATCATAATGAAATTCCCAATTTATGGTTTTATTTTTTTCCGGTTGAAAGATATTGCAATTTTAGTTTCATATTTGCACTGAAATCTCGAGTTGGATTTGGGGTACTTAGAGTTCCCAGAACGGCCCCAAAACTTTCCAAAATCAGCGTAGTGGATTTCAAGCGTGTTCTTGACTTTGAGACCTTTCCAACGGTTCAAACGGTTCGTGAATCGGAGTCCTGGATCAAAAGTTATGGCCCCGCGAAGTTGGCGCACTTTCTAGAAGATACAGTTGCAAATGCTCTTTTGAAATTTGAACTTCATGTTGTAAATTTTCGGCGCCAAACTGCCTAAACTCAAATTTGAATGTTGTTTTGGCTCCAAACTAATGAGGAGCTCTATTTATGGGCGGGTTTCTAATTTTTGGGTAACTTTTTGGGGACAAGCTCGCATATCGTGAAAGGGTTATTCTGTAGCTTTCTGTAACTTGCATGTGTTGTAGAACTTGGGGATTTGAGATCCTCTACATGTAAGAAGCTCCATTTTCTGAATAATAAAATTATTCTCTTGTTTGTGGGTTATTTTCTAAGTCTCAGGCTGTGCCCTCATCATCTCCCCATAATCCTCTTGAGATGGGACAAAGCTATCAGATGTATTTTTCTCTTCCTCTAAGGATTGTACAACCACACACTAATGTGGAGAATTTGGAAACTAGCATGCTATACACCATGGACTTTCATCAAACACATTGGCAAGATTTGTCTTTAATGTATCAAGAGGATCCTTGCTTTTGATATTTTTTTTATTGTTGAAAATTGGTTCTCCATTGTGCCAATTTGATGCAATACATCTACCAAAAAAACATACTTCAGGGTACACCTGACCCAATTCAATTAGGAGATCAAACAGATTCCCAAAATTCTCTACTCATTTCACCAAATTCACTTAACTACTCAACAAATTCTCTAGCCATTCACAAGGCTTTCAATCATCAATTTCACAAAATCAGTAAACTACATCAAAATGCAACTTAACCAGCATCACATATCTGTATCAACACATTAACCTGATTTAAGACACAAAACCAACCCTTTCTTTCATCATTCTCAAAATATCTTTTTGCAAACTATATCCCAGTCAAGGCAATAAGAGATTCAACCTGACAAACTTACCCCATCTTGTTATAAGACCTTCAAAACATTGTTTTCATCATGTTTCCAATTGAAATAAACCCATACATAATTGCATAAATTTTGAACCAACAGATCTTCTAACTCTATAGTCAAGAGTCCCTTTTGCACATTGAAATCAAATCACGAATACTACAAATTTTTCCTTCAAGCATCAAGACTTCTTTGATAACTTCAATTAGACAGTTACAAAACAAAGGTAATCACTTACACCTTTATTCCCATAGTATTACACTTGCTTGCAATCATAGAACCAATCTCTAGTAGCATTGCAACATGGTTTAATCAGGCGAATCAAAAAACCTTTAGTGAATCACCATAAGCCACATACTGATCCTGAGACTCATTTTTGTCCATTGTAAAGTTTATCAGTACAATTAACTATCCACTGTCAAGGTGCCCCGAATTAGGTCTAATTAACAAACCAAGTGCCATTTAATCAACACCAAAACCCTACTAAACCCAAAACAGTATTAGGACTGATCATGAAACCACTAAATCCGCCTTCCTTTGTAAGGATCCATTCGCTAATGCAGGGATTCACTAAACCCTTTGTAAGTGCCATTGTAGATTCAAGAAAACAATGGTTTATTGGAAACCCGCTTTCCAATCACCATACCATATCTTAAATTCTTTGTACAAGTTAGGTTATGTCTTAATATGGTGTCTAAACCACCTCCAAGCCTCTGCAACAGTTGATTCTTTAAATCCAAGTCTGTAGCATCAATCAATGCATGGAAAATACTAAAAAACATCAGGAGCAACATCTAAAATTTTGTATTCTCACCTTCCCCTGTCTTTCCATCAAACACCACATTCAATAATTTCTACAAAAACACTAAACATTCCATCCCACCATACTACTAACCCTACTATGGTGGGATGGGAAATATAGATCCTATAAGACTCTGAAACCCTTGACAAGGTTTTCAAGCCAGATTTTATGAAATAGTTTAAAAATAGATCCTAAACTCACTAAAGCCTCTTAAAATCAACTTAGTTTGAATGCTCACACATTTTCTATATCGAATCAAAAAAATATTGTAACCTAAGAACTACTGGGCAGTCCGTACAGGACTAATAAATGAGAGAAAACTCAGAAATTTGCAAGAACATGGAACTTTATTTCCAAAGTTTGATTCAAGAATACAAAAAACTTCTCCTTTCCTCTCCAATACAATTCTTTTATAGCTTTTACAATATTTATACTATCTTTCCAATTTCAACTGATCCACCCATTCTTTTTACCTCATGACTCTTGGTATTCCATATTTTTTGGTATATTTTCTATTTTTTTCCTTTTCTACAATTTGGCAACTTTTGCATTTTTTTTCAAGTTTTACATTTTCCTTTATTTCAACCTCCTAGAGATCTATTGAGACCTTAAATACATTGAGATAGGTCTTCACATGAATTTACAAATAAACATTCAATTTTTGACAAATTTTCCTATGAGATGGTAACTAGTGCACTAGGTGCTCCTGCACCATACAACCAACCAACAAAACCTTTCCAAGTCTCTTGGAAACACATTGCATTATCTTGGTTTGGACCTACAAAACAAATTCAATCTGCCTGGGACTGCTTTATCTTCCTTGTTCTTGAATCTTCATCTGTCTTTGCCTTTTTCTTCATCACTTCTCCTCACTTTCCTTTTCCTTACCTTTTTCCTTTCTCATTCTCTATCATCAAATTCACATTCACTACTCAAAAGGACACATGACTATCCTTTCACAACTCTCTTGTTTCAACTAACTTTCCTCTTTCTCTCACAATTCATCCTTGATCTTCTCTGACCAACTTATCTTCATCTTTTCATCTTCTCATCTACTCCCTTTAGTGGAGTACTCTTCAATCTGGTTACAACCTCAAGTGCTTCACAGACAACTATCCATCTCTCTTCAACTTGCAAACACAAACTCAAACACCAACTCAGCAAACCATCCATCTTACCCAACATCAGATCTTGGAAGATGCCTCACTCTTTTTCCTTGCACCTTCTACCCAACTTAATCTCCATTGGAGGATGGTGACCACAGACCTTTCCTTGTCTTCCTTCTCAGAAACCTTCTTCTCGATTAGATAGATCAAGAACCTACAACCATTCACAACTCAACAAACTAACAATTCCACTAACCATCAGTATCAACACTCATTTCCTAGAGCATTCTATCTCTGATACCATTTTGATTCAATACATCTACCAAAAAAACATACATCTCAGGGTACACCTAACCCAATTCAATTAGGAGAAGATCAAATTAAATAAATTCCCAAAATTCTCTACTCATTTCACCAAATTCACTTAACTACTCAACAAATTCTCTAGCCATTCACAAGGCTTTCAATCATCAGTTTCACAAAATCAGTAAACTACATCAAAATGCAACTTAACCAGCATCACATATCTATATCAACACATTAACTTGATTTAAGACACAAAACCAACCCTTTCTTTCATCATTCCCAAAACAACATCTCTTTGCAAACTATATCCCAATCAAGGCAATAAGAGATTCAACCTGACAAACTTACCCAATCCTATTATCAGACCTTCAAAACATTGTTTTCATCATGTTTCCAATTGAAATAAACCCATACATACTTGCATAAATTATGAACCAACAAATCTTCTAACTCTATAGTCAAGAGTCCCTTTTGCACCTTGAAATCAAATCACCAATACTACAAATTTTTCCTTCAAGCATCAAGACTTCTTTGACAACTTCAATTAGATAGTTACAAAACAAAGGTAATCACTTACACCTTTATTTCCACAGTATTACACTTGCTTGCAATCATAGACCCAATCTCTAGTAGCATTTCAACATGGTTTAATCGGGCAAATCAAAAAACCTTTAGTGAATCACCATAAGCCACTTATTGATCATGAGACCCATTTTTTCCCATTTTAACATATCATAAAGCAGAGCATGCTTGTCTTGTAAAGTTTATCAGTACAATTAACTATCCACTGTCAAGGTGCCCCCAATTAGGTCTAATTAAAAAACCAAGTTCCATTTAATCAAAACCAAAACCCTACTAAACCCAAAACAGTCTTAGGACTGATCATGAAACCACTAAATCTACCTTCCTTTGTAAGGATCCATTTTCTAATGCAGGGATTCACTAAACCCTCTGTAAGTGCCATTGTAGATTCAAGAAAACAAGGGTTTATTGGAAACCCGCTTACCAATCATCATACCATCTCTCAAATTCTTTGGAAAAGTTAGGTTATTTCTGCATATGGTGTCTAAACTACCTCCAAGCCTCTACAACAGTCGATTCTTCAAATCCAAGTCTGTAGCATCAATCAATGCATGGAAAATACTGAAAAACATCAGGAGCAACATCTAAGATTCTATATTCTCACCTTCCCTTGTCCTGCCATCACACACCACATTCAAAACATTCTAAATAAACACTAAACATTCCATCCCACCATACTACTAACCCTACTATGGTGGGATGGGAAACATAGATCCTATAAGACTCTCAAACCCTTGACAGGGTTTTCAGGCCAAATTTTATGAAATAGTTTTAAAACATATCCTAAACTCACTAAAGCCTCTTAAAATCAACTTAATTTGAATTCTCACACATTTTCTTTATGGAATCAAAACAATATTGTAACATAAGAACTACTGGGCAATCTATACATGACTGATAAATGAGAGAAAACTCAGAAATTTGCAAGAACAGGGAACTTTATTTCCAAAATTTCATTCAAGAATAAAAAAAACTTCTCCTTTCCTTGCCAATACAATGCTTTTATAGCTTTTACAATAGTTATACATATTGTATTTCCAATTTCAACTAATCCACCCATTCTTTTTCCCTCATGACTCTTGGTATTCCATATTTTTTTGTATATTTTCAGATTTTTTGCCTTTTCTACAATTTAGCAACTTTTTGCATTTTTTTCAAGTTTTACATTTTCCTTTATTTCAACCTCCTAGAGATCTATTGAGAACATAAATACATGGAGATAGGTCTTCACATGAATTTACAAATAAACATTCATTTTTTGACAAATTTTCCTAAGATTGTAACTAGTGCACTAGGTGCTCTTGCACCATAATTTGTGTTGTAAGGTTGATCATGTAACCTAGGAGGCCTTTCATTCTTCTAAAAATTTGGCTTTTCATTTCCTAATCCTTTTTAGATTTGGATAATTTTTAATTTAGATCCTTCAAGGTGTTCATCATCTTGTCTAGTTTATCATCAACAAATCCCTTCTTTATAGATCCTTTCTCTTGTTGTCCTTTGGGATTTCTCAAGATCTTTACATCCTCTCTTTTCTCCACTTTTCTAGTAGCCCTTTTGTTTCTTTCAATGTGCAAAGAAACTTTATAAGCATCCCTCAAAGTTTGAGGATTCTTATCCCTAAGAAGATACCCCATTTTCGAGTCAAAGGCATTACTATATGTGACCAAACATGCATGTTCATTAGGCCTTAAGTAAGTAGGGATTCTATACATAGCCTTTTGAAACCTTGTGTTGAATTCATAGATCATTTCATTGTGTCCTTTAGTAATTGTATTAAACTCATTTAGCATGAATCTAGGATCATTTTTATCACCATATTGTTCCTTGAATACTCTCTTGAATTCTTCCCAAGTACCTATGCTCTCCACTCGTAAAGCTCTATACCAGTCCCTAACATCCTCAGTAAGTGATTACATAAATAATTTCATCATCACTTCCTCATTCTCAACTTAAAAGTCATTAATCATGTTATTGAATGACCTTAAGTGATCTCCCCTTGATATGGAATTATACCAATAGTTGGGGTGGGTTTTGAGAACTAGAAGTTGAAGGATCTCCAATGCACGACTTTAGGGAAGCAATTTTCCTTTGAATTTCTACATTAGAAGCAAGGATTTGTATTCTCTCTAGTTCTCTTTGAAATTGTTCATTTTCTAACTGTACTTTAAGATTTGAGGGATCATGAGCTATAGTTGTAGGAATACTACTAGATGACACATTTGTATTTATGCTTGGTCCCTTAGGTTGAACTATAGGCCTTTTTTCTGTGTCTACAAGTTGTGATGGTTTATTGGTGGTAGAAGGGGCTGCAACTAAACTTGTGACAATGGAACTAGTCCATGTACTTATGGTGTAGTTCCTACAAAAAACATTCAGAGTAGCTTTCTCATGTATAGGGGTAAGGATAGGCTGATAAGATGAAGTGGGAGTGGGAGTATACTCTTCATAAACCATCAATTTCATTCTCTCTACCCTTCTCAATTGATCTCTTTCAAATATTGCAACTTTAAATTTCTCCTCCTTTTTTTGTTTATTTCTTAGCTCTTCATACTTCTAAGATTCTTGTTCAAGGTCCATCATATCTTGCATTAAGTCCTCATTTTCTAGAGTAACATTTAAATCTAAATGTTCAGGGGTATAATTTGTAAGATTTAACACATCCCTTTGTGAAAAAGGAGTAGAGGTTCTACCATGAAGACTTATAAATGGGTCAAATCCCTAAGGATTATAAGTAAAGTAGCTCCAGGATTTTATCTTCGAGATGCCAATGTAGGATCAAAATCCCTATCCAAGAACTTTCATTTTTCAATTGGTTTTGAGGATAGAGGACCTGAACTGGCTTGTTTACCACTAGTAGTTTCTTTTGTGATAGGATTTTCCTCATTATTCGGATGCATTCCATACTCATACATGCTATTATTAACATATTCATTCAAATTTTTAGATCCTACAATAGGAGGATTAACATACTTGTTTCTACATTATTTTGCTTCCATGATTGCTTGGTATTGTGTAGAAATTCTCCTTCTAGCTTCTGCTCAAGATGCTTCTTAAGATGATTTCTAGTTCTTCTCATGGCTTTTTATACCTCTCGCAATTCTCTCTCTCTTTCCTTCTTCAAATTTTAAATGCATTGGCACAAGAGACTCAGAGTCGCCACCCACTTAATGGGGAATTGAACAGTACTTAATAGATCTTTGAGAGATTTGTAAATACAGAGAGAAATTGACACAACCTTATATGTAATGCAAATGAGATCAAGAACTTTGACTCATAGAATGGAGAATTAACTATGATGAGAAATATTTATGAATTTGTTCTTAACAGAATGAAGAATCATGAATTTTATGACTCTAACTATATAAGATCTTGAACTAGATAATTTAAAAAAAATTATCCCCAACAGAGTCACTACTCTATTGGTTGATTTTAATTCCCAACCAGATCTCACAAATAATCTATGGTTTTTCCATTACTAATATTCAATTATCTGGAGGGATTGGCCAACGAATAGGTGAAAGTTAAAGAAAATTTTCCTCTACACTTTGGGCTCTACAAAAATTGGGAGGGTGATCCCATACAATGTTCTCAAGATCTCTCGTGCCAATTTATCCCAAACATTATAAACAACAGATATGTCCTACACATAATTGCTTGAAAATTATAGAAATGCAAAGATCCAGCAATATCTTTAGGCATTTAACATTTCACAATAGTATAACATGATAGATCATGAAAATTAACAACAACAAACACAATTGAATTTAAATATTTATAATTTTTGTGTGCGAAAGACCCTAGAGATGCACCATAGACACAACTTTAGTGATTAGTGCCTTAATCTAGGGAATGGATTCATAACCAATATAATTGAAAGTGCATAACATCATTCCCTCTATCATAACAGAGCTATTTAATGATGCATTACATCATTAAACTTATAAATCATAACCAATAATACTTATCAAATCCCTGTATACATCCACAAAAATATTTATTTCTATTAAAGTGTTTAACTTATTCTTTGAATAAGAGCATTAAAATAAGATAAACATCCAAAGGAAAGACAATGGAGACAAATTGAAAGATCTTTGATTCATTTCATTCATAACTAGTGTGACATATACAAAAGGAGAAAATTGGCTTTAAAGGTATGCCATTGTATTAAGAAATAATAGTATTGTCATACAATTCCTTCAAAATTTACAAAGAATAGACTCAACTTCCTAGAAAAATGACTCAAACTTAATTTCTTTGCGTGTGTATTACAAAAACTCTCCAAATTTGATTAGTCATCTCATGCAAATGACCTTGAATTCCCTTTTATAAAACAAGGGAGCAACAAGCTTCAGGTCATTTTCACATGTCATATTTTCATTTGACATTCATTTACATTTTAAAAACACATGTGCAACTACTTGCTCATGGATGGAATGTTCCAAGGACAAAAATAGTTATATTTACTCATAGTAACCAATTGTCCCTCCAAAATAGACTTTGATGCAAATTTTTGTAATTCTTTGCCACTCCTTTTTCTTCATTCTTCTAAATGTGGACTTGAGAAAGCTGAGTTGGCAAGTTAAGGAAAAACCTTGTTATACAAGAAGACAAAACCCCTTTGTTGTCACTATTGAAAACCTTTTGAAATGTTGATTGTGTAAAAATACAAAAATGTTTCCACTTCATCAAGATACTTTACGAGTTAGGTATTTGATTATATTTTTTATCCTAGGCCTCATAATCTTCTTTAAATGGCTAATTGAATGCCATGAATTCATCCAATTTTGTCCTGTATAGGCCATATTTATTCATCACCTGATTGGCATCCTTATCAAACTCTTCCAAGAATGTACTAGTGATGGATAATTTATCCATACTATTCTTTAGCAAATCTATCTTGACATCTCCATCTTCATAAATCAAAGCAGCCTCTACAACAATGACAATATCCATTTGAGCTCTCCACTATTCATATATTTTTACTGCTCCATTACTATCCTGAATGTCTGGAAAAAGGCCAAGATCAATCTAATCAAATTGTTGAAGAAATTCCCTAATTATTTTCTCAAGTGGATCCAATAACCCCTGGAAATCAACAATTCCTTTCATAACCTTGTATGTGGGGGTAATTTGTAGTGGCTTATTAAGCTCATGAGAAACTCTTTTTGGTGGGTCCCTCTTGATGCAAAGAAAGGAGGAGTTTTTAAAATCAATCTCAATTCAATCAATCTTGAACAACCTTTTCACTTTGAAGACCCTAGCTTGGTGTTTTCCCACAATTTCCTCAATTTCGCTTGTAGCACATCAAACAGTGAAATTTGAGCATATCTTTTAGAGAAGGCCTCAAACCCATGAAAGGAATACCTTTTAGAATACCCTTTATGCTCTTATTGAACATATCAAAATTGTGCATAGACTTGTTTCAAAACATCTTCAAAAATGGACTACTATGCTACCCTTAAGCCCAATTAGGCCTCTTTTACAAAGCAATTATATGATTCTCCTTCTCCCAACCACAAACTTCTATTTAAAGACTTCAACCAAGTCACATGGAGTCAGAAATTACATTTTTTGTCAATTGAAACACCCACAAATTCACCAAACTTCAAAACCCTACCTAGGCCTATTTAGGCTTGTTCACATAGGGGTTTATAGATTCTATATACTCCAGGCCTCAATTATCTTCACCAACACCTCAAACACACTTACTAGGGTCTGAATATGCTCACCAATCCAATTCCCACACTTCCTTTCTTCTTTATCAAACCCTAACCTCTAGCCATCTTTTCATGCCTAAAACATGGTGATTTTTATCTAGGGAATCAACAAAACTTTATAAATCTACCTCCGCTACTCCTGCCAACTCAACAAACATGAAAAGAAACCTATTTGAAACCATTCCAATGATTTACAAAAAATTCTACTGGTGGAATGGTCTTCTATTCCATATTTTCACTCTCAAACCCTCAAAATCTGGGTTTTCAACCTATTTTCAGGAAAAGGCCTCTAACAAGCTTCAAAATTGATGAAATCAATCCAAATAAAAACAAAAATGAAGTTAGTTCATGTCTCCACCAAATTCAATGCACTTTAATCATAATCACTCATTACGGAACCGTACCAACGCCTGTAGCAGAAAATTTACACAAGAAATTGTAGAAAAATGAAAGTTTCTTATTGCTTGAACATCAACAACCACTCCAGAACTTTGCCTCAAGCTGTTCAAGGAATATTTAAACATCAACCATCAAACAAAATGGTTCCAACAACCTTTTGAATCCAAAGACCGTTCAACTTCCAAGAACAACAAAAAGTACAAAGTTGCTAATGCAACATTTGCAACATTTACACAAAACTTGACAAGTTTTACTCTAACTGGCCCTATATGACTTTAATCAACTAAAAAATTTAGAAATGGTCTCACTAGACCTTATTACATCCAAATACATGACTGCAAACACAAAACCCAACACTAGACCCTATTTACATAATGTTGACTAGGTGCCCCTACACCACCTCTCTAGCCTGCAGATGCATGGAAATGATGCCATGTGGCATCCTTTCTGTGTGTTTGCCAAGTTATTTTGGTGGGCCCCTCTTTGGCCCACAGAAGTGAAAAAATCCTACCACATGGCTCATCTTTTGTGAGTCTGCCAGTTTCTTCCAATTGATTCCTCTTAAGCCTCCTAAAGCATGAAAACCTATAATGTGGCACATTTTCTATGAACCTGCAAAACTTCTCCAAACTTTCTCCCTTCTACTCACAAAAGCATGGAAATGATGCCACATGGTATCTTTTCCATGAATCTACCAATTGATTTTAGTGGGCCCTTATTCAATCCATAGATGCACAAAAAAGCTATCACATGGTATGATTCAACATCAATCCAAAAATTTAAGTTTTTTGGCTTTCTTTTTCCATCCTTGTTGGGACTTTGGGTCCCATCAAGAATTTTGTACCTAAGGTCCAAATGGTCCAAGTTTAATCAAGATTCTCGATCTTAATTGATCTCCCTTTTTTCTTTCTTATTCCATCGAGACTTTGAGTCGCAACAGGACTTTTAGACCTAAGGTCCAAATTATCCAGGTTTGATCGGGATTCCCTATCCTAATCAACTTTCTTCTCTTATCCATCAGGATTTCAGGTCCCAAAAAGAGTTTTCGACCTAAAGGTCCAAGTTCGATCGAGATTCTTGATCCCAATCGATTCTTCCCATTACGATCCTTTCAAGACTTTAGGTCCCGATATAAATTTAAAACCAAGGGTCTAAAAGGTCCTTATTTGATCAGGACTTCCACTCTCAATCCTTTTTGCTTCTTGTTATGTTCTTGTTGGGGTTTTAGGAATCGATTGGACTTTTGGACCAAAGGTCCAAAGTTTCAGATCAATTTTAGTTTCCCAAACCCAATTTCCTTCCTTGTTGGGATTTCAAACATTTTTTAGACTTTTGGGTTTTTGGCCAAATAGTTTGAATCCAATTTTTGTTTCCACTTCTGCCCTCCAATTCTTTGTACCTTAGGATCATGTCAGGTTTTCAAGACCTAATTGGACTTTTGGACATTCTATGAAGTTTTCATGTTTTTTCCATTAATGTTGTAACAACTCTCTCAACTACCAAATTTGATTCTTAGGGGTACAAGGATGATCTTAAATGCATTTCTCATCAATTTTAAGTGGAATAAAGTGATACCCATGCTTATTTATGGTTCTCAAGTCTCCTTTCTATTAGGATCTAATCTTGGCTATAATTTTCTATAGATTTCATGATGCAGAGTAGGGAGGTCTTCAAAAAAACCAACAGAAATTCACTTAATCAAAACAATATTTCAACCTTCAAACCCTATCTAGGGTGATTCACATCAAACTTCACAATTCTGCCTTGTAGGTGTGCAGACCTATCTTTTTGAACTATCTCACAAACCTAAACTCAAACCCACCAAAAAGTTAGGTTTTCAGACACCCTTTTACCCCAAATTCAACATATCTCAAAAGCACCTATGACTCCTTTGGACCAACCTCTAAAAAAATGAATTGTTTCGTTGTCCTAGTAGACCAATTAGGCCACTTTTACAAAGGAACCCTCCTTTAAAATTTCTTCCAACCCAAAATGCCTATGGGTAGTCAATTACTAGCCACCAAAATCACAAAATCCATGATCTTCACTCAGGGAAATGACCTCTAAGACCCCTAACCAGCAAACCCTCACTTTTAGCCTATTTTGTAGGGGTTTATTGAAAAACACTATTCCAGAATTCTATACAAACAACCAAGACCTCAAACACCTTTTATTAGGTCTACACATGCTTAAAATATCCTCACAAACTGCTGCCCCCAAGTATTTCTACAATTTACATCCTTGAAACCCTCAAATTCACTCAAAATACACCATTTAGACAACTAGGGCATCATGCCCAACTTCACAAATGATCTCCCCTACTCCAAAACTCAACACCTACACCTAATTACATCCTAATGGACTCATTCTACTGATCCATAGTATACACAATAGGTGGAATGAGTCATATATGCATTTTATACCTTCAAAATCCTTGAAATTGACTGTTCAAACTTGTGTACAGAAAATGAGCAATAGAACACTTATACTTTTATGATATTATACCACACTAGATGAAAAATTGAGTTAATTTTGGAGTGAAGAAGACAGTGAAAGGGGGGGTGAATCAATGTCTTAGAAAAATTTTAACTTTTGTCTTTAAAAGGAATCAAGTAATTTGTGTTCTTAATATTTCAATGATAAATACATTCATGAATTGAATGCAATCATTAAAGAACTGAAATACGAAATATTAAAGCAAACCAAATATTATCACAATCTTGAAGCATTATCACATCAAAGCAATGAGACCATAAGAAAAAGAATTTGACAAGTGAAAAACCCTCTAGGGGTAGAAAAAACACTCCAAAAATGACGCCTCATTGGCTTAATCTAGAAAACTTTTTGTTTACAATGCCTCACTGACAATACTATCTCATTTATAGATTTCAAATGCCTCACTGGCAATAAAACAATGTCTCACTAACAGAAATGGCCTCACTGACCAAAGAAACTCATTGGTTACACATTTTCCTCACTAGCATACAAACATTTGCCTCATTGGCATACACTTCATCATACATTTCACAAAAAGAATTCAACTACAGAGGATCACTTTGTTTCTCTACAAAACATTACAACACTTTTACACTAACATAGTATATGTCCCAAAGATTCATAAGATGGAACCTTTAAAACATATAGTATACTAGGTATTTTTTACTGTTTTTGTGCACAATCCTTTCAAAAATAGATCTTTGCATTTTACTCAACATCTTTATAACATAACAATTACAAAGGACAAATATCACAAAAAAAAAGAAAACTCTTAACAGAGTATAAGATCAACAACTGTAGACATTTCTTTGTAATCAACAACAAAGTATAATCTTTCTTTCTATTCAACTCAACCTTTTGAATGTCTTCAACAAAGCAAATATAGTGTTCATAGTCCTAAAAACAATTTACCAACATCATAATTGTTTGCCAATAACATAATGTACTTGTCTTTGAATAAATTAAATATCAAACAGACTGTCTTTATCAAAACTATTATGATTTCCTCTTTAACAAATAATAATGATCAAGTTGTAGTTTGCTCAACTAGAGTAACGAAAGAAACTTTAACACAACCCACAAAGAAACCCAAACTAGGGTTACAAAGTAACTAAAAATTGAAAACATAATCCCACAAAGCACGACCATTTATTAACTGGTAACAAGCTTTAATGAAAGTCATAACTAGAACTTATGCTTTTAAGAAAAATAAAGTGATTAAGAAACAATATTATCAGCATGTCAAGATCTAAGGGTAAAAATAAAACTTTCATGGTCACTCAAAAATTCCATCCGCTTGCCTGAATCTAAGTTGACTGAATTATGAAACCATTTTCTAGCATTGTCTTGTCACAAACCCATCGAATCCATGATTGCCACTGCAAACCCTAAGCTGCTTGTGCCCTAACCAGGCACTTCTTATAATGATTTCATAAGAATGAAATGTGCCATTTACCAAGTGTATTTGAGAAGTCTGAGACACATACCTTTTACCAAAGACAATTCAATATTATGCCATCAACAATATACTTCTTATCGCTTTTGTATGCATTATACTATATAATTTTTTTTTACCATACATCACATAGCTGAGAAACCTTGTTCATCCAGTTGTGCTAAGGGAAGGAGTCAGTTTCCATATGTGGACAACACCCTTTAAGTGATCTCTTAAGTGACTTTGACTTACTATAGCAAGTCACCAAGCAAATATAATTTAACCTTCATTATGCCTTTATTTTTAGAATGATGCTTGATAATGTCAACCCTTATGAATAATAAGTTATTAAAAAATTATTCATTTCGTGCCAACTAAATGTCTAATGTTTTTCCATTAGAAATAGTGACAAAACATTAACCCTTATATGACAGGTATGAATAAGATCTCAATACCTTATGAGAGATAAGATTGAACATAAACCAAGATCTTTACCATATGACCAGAAAAGTATTGCAACACATCATCCTAAACCAAAGAGCACAAGTACCATACTGAACATATATCATGATGTCATAGTACCAACTGTATCACCATTGTCAACAAGTCAATAGCAAATATAATGAATGTCATCAAGAACATAAACACCAATCTACTATAGTCACTAACCTGCCATCAAGAACATCTCAATCTAAAAGGTGCATTCACAAAAAGTACTAAATCAAATACAAAAATACCATGTTGTTTGAACCATGCCAAGAATATGATTTCTTTGTGTGTCTTTGATATCAAGGGAAACAACTGCAACAACTATGAGGGCCAAAAAACTCCCTCTTTGGCCTTGATGGAAAAACACCAAAGCTCTCTCCCCCTTTTTGCACCAAGAGACAAAGGATTGTTCAAAAATAGATGAATCAAATGTAACATAGTAAGAAATGGAACAATAGATCTTGTAGTAGTCACCAAATCCTTGCAACTAAACTCACTTCATGGAACTGTTGCCCGATTTTCACCTACGGGCTCAATCAGGCAGGGGTCTAATTTTTCAAGTATTCAAGGGGGCCAGATGAATTGAATTTTTCCTCAGGTCGCCAAGACATTTGTGTTCGGCATGAGTCCTGTCGATCAACCGGAGTCTCACCGAAAGAATGGAACTCTCGGCGTAGTATTGGCGTCGACAGGTGGTCTGGCCAATAAATGGAGCTCTCGCCAAAGGGTTTTGGGCTTGCTGTAAGGTCTCACTGACAAGTGGTGGCCTCCCCGAAAGAAGGTCTGAGCTCGCCCAGAGATGAAGGCTTCGGCATGAAGTCCCGGTGATTGTTGGTGGTCTCGCTGAAACGGCCGGCGTCGGGGAGAAGTCCTGCCGAAGGGGTAGGGTCTTGGCAAAGGGAGGTGTCATCAGCATGAGGTCTCGCCGAAACGGGATGCCTTCGGTGTATGTGGGGGCTTCACTGTAAGGTCTCACCGATGAGGTGAGGTCTCGCCAAAGTGAAGCGGCATCGGCAAAGGAAAGGAGCTCGGCAAAAGGTCTCGCCGATTGACCAAAGTCTCCCTGACTGAAATAAGCTTTCACCAAAATAGGGTAGCTTCGACGAGAAGTCTTGCCGACTTGATAGGGTCTTGCCGAAATGAGGTGATCTCAGGGAGAATGGAGGAGTTCGCTATGAAGTCCTGCCGACCTGGTGGTGTCTTGCCGATAGCGATGGGTCCGCTACAGACTTCGGCGAGAACTCTTTCCAAATGCGGATGTTTGGGCGATGAAATGGCGATATCGGTATGACTTCTAAGGACTCGCCATGATGTCTAGCCGATAGCGATGGTCTGGGTGACAATGTTGGATATCGATAAGACTCTGGCCGCTTGCTATGAACTCTTTCTAACCATCACGTGTTATGCCGATAGCTACTATGAGGTGTACTCGCATCAAGGAGACACGATTAGTGTCTCACCGACATGCGATTCTAATGAAATGACCTTTGATAGCCCAAGAATCTTACGTGGAGTGTGTTCGCCCAATCAGGGAGAACTAAGGGTGAACCATTGACTATTGGACTATTGTGACCGCCCCTATGGAAGATCAACGGAATACAAGCGGTATGGATCTGCTCTGTGATCAAAGGCATGTGTCAGCTTGGTGAAACAATGGTGCTCGAATCTAACATGAAGGTCAGATGCTGCTTCTCGAAGATGGTCAACTTGCAAGAAGATTTTGAGCATAGGAAAACCAAAAGGAAGAAAAGGCCACGAGTCTCCGTGACAGCTAGGATCTTTGCTGGTAGATGGTAGATCGATATTAATGGCTATACTCTGGGGCATTCAAAGCGGCTCTGATGGAAGTTCGAGGGTAGACACGGAGGCCAGAGGTTAATGTTGTGGTTGCAAAAGATCTAAAGACTTCTCCTGAGGGCGATCCTTCACACCGACATGGACAACAGGGATACACTTGAATGCAACATTAACTTCATTAAAAAGATCTAGGGGTAGATCTTTTCTGGAGGCTGATATTTTTGTAAGCCCTAGGGGCCGACACTTTTTGTATATAGGGAATTTTTGCCTCTTTGTACAAGAGTTCTTCTTATGCTTTTCGAAAGTTTGTGACTTTTGCAGTCCTTTCTCAAATTAGCACACTTTTGTAACTCATTTGGGGCATAATATATAGAGCTTACCTTGGTCACTGTTGATGTTTTAGATTACCATCTTGTTCTTGCAAAGTGTTGTGCATTTCAGGTTAATGATCAAGTTATTTTGTGAATTTCTTCTATTCCCTTATAACTTTATCTATTGTTTTCATTCCTTCCTTTGCAAAAGTATCATTATACGAATCACAAACTGTGTTCACATAATCACACATGGATTCTAATTTGTGAAAATATTTTCCTTTTTTGAAAAAGTGTGTGAATCAAACCTGTTTGTGAAACATTAATGCAAAGCTTACAAAATTTGATGTGTAATATTATGTTCATTGTCAATTTTCAAGTGTAACCTAAGTATTCCATTGCTCTTATCAGTTCGGTGTATCACCATAGGGTTTAGTTTTATTTTTATACACTCCTCCCTTTTCCTTTACATAATCAGTAGTTTAGGTGATACCAAAGGAAGCCGGCCTTCTCCGGAGGTTGACCTTTGTCTACAAGTAACCCACAGCTTTAGAGTTCTTCCCATGTTACACTAAGGTGTTGAACATCAAGTTCAATAGGGTGCAATTTCAGGTGATAATAGGAACAACAACATTCCTAAGAATATACCCATGATATATAGCAGCAAAGACAATACAAGAGTAATACTGATATCCATCATGAAGGGCAACAACTACAAGCTACCTCATTAACTCTTGTACTGAAATGTCATTGAGCCGTGCACATAACCTGCCCTGTTATAAGCCATAGAAACTGTTAGATCAGGCTATGAATTTTAAATTTCAAATACCAAGCAAGTGATAAATATAGTCAAATATATCACTGTTCAACAGATTTTTCACTGTTATACCACTGAAAAAAAAATGTACAATGCCCCTGATAATCCACTATCAAAAAGAAAAAAAAACTCTAACCAATTTGACAAAAAATGTTGTAGGATAACCAAGAATGAATATATGGTAGCAATACTAATAATACCAACAACATCAATAGGGGTAAGATTAAGCATGAAAAGCTCCCCCTAACTCCATGGAGTGAGAGAGATTCATAATATGCACTATCATTAATAGAACAAACAAACTCTTCCACTGTACTGCCACTATCCAAACAACCTTTCAAAGAACCATATCCAGAACTCAAACCAAGGCTAACTGTCACTGTTAACCAATATCAATGTTTCATCTTGCCCTTTGTCACAGAGATATTACTTGCTCCCCTTGCAAGTAACATTAGTCAAAGCCACAATAATGTTCAAGCAACCTTCAATAGATCATCATTAAGACCATATCTAACAATTGATCCCTTCTCATCTTTTGTCAAAGAACCTACAAGGAAGAATCATTATCACCAAGTAGCAGGATATGCATTGACTACAAGTAACATTGAAAGTTCTGCAAGATTCTTGTGCTATTGTTTTCATGTAGATACACCAAACATCATCAAACATTGAAACCATTGGATAATATACCAACAACATGTTGTTATCAGAATAGATTACTTAACAGAGTATATAGAGAATGTAGTGATAAGTCTGAATGTAGATTCTTGTGATATAAAATTTTTGTTCCAATATCATTACTTACCATGAAAGTAAAAGTCTTGACATATCATGTTCATTACATGAACTCATAAATATCATCAACATTATTGTCTTTAACAACTTATATACATATTCAATATGCATACATTACAATATGAGTCTGTAAAGCATGCTAATGAAATAATCAAATGAAACATGACCAACTAATATATGTCTAACCTGCCAAATGTGATTCAAAGTATTGCACCTTATATACCAAACCAAGCACCAATACCAATGATGCCATGATCAAATTGTGATCTGTCCAATAAGAACTGCAACCTATTCAACCCAGCCTTTGAACAAATGAATCATCCTTTGTACAAACCTATCCTTTGCAAACATTATCAAAAATAGATGGCATCAACAACATTAAAATTTTGCATCAATGAATGAACTACCTTAAACCCACTGTGAGCAATGATCACTTTTGCATCAATATCAAATCATGAAACAAGTGCTTTTACCAATAAATTCCTTTACCAATACAATGAATCTAAAAACAAGTTATTTTACCAATAAATTCCTTTACCAATACAATGAATCTGACCTAAGAAATGACCATGCTCTGACATCTCATGCACCTTAACTATCCGTTGAATACCAAGCTTTGACATCAATGAAAAATTGCATGCCATTGATACTATTCACTATGATTTTTCACACAAGTCACAACAATTGTGCAAAGCTCTCAAGCAATTGAAACAACCAGTGTCACAAAAAAATGAGATGTTGTCAAAACACTAAGAAACAACACTACAAGAAGTATTACAAGAAATTACATGATCATGTTTCCAAATAAAGAAAGTATCTTCAAGTCATTTCAAACACTACCCACTGTCAAATAGTGCCACAAAGTAGAGGAGATTTGACCATTTTTACCACTTGCTACAAGAATATCTTAAGACAATATGTCAATATAGTTAAACTGAACAACTTCCTAATGTTCCACATTCTTCTAGACTTCTCAAAGGGGTTAAAAGATAAAAACAATAATCTGCTCCCCCTTACCTCATGTGACCTTTTATGTGCTCAGAAATGTTTCTTGTGCAACATGCACAAGATTAAGTCATTTCTCTTCTTTTCTTTGCTTTCTTCTCCATACCACATGTGATCCTTTCTTTTTCTCTTGATCCCTAAGTAGTCTTTCAACACTGCTTCTACAAAAGTGTGCTATATGCCCAAGATGATTACATTTGAAACATCTTATATTCTTATCTTTTAAGAACACACTTTTCTTAACAGATTTTGCAGACCTTCTACAATGTGCGGCCTTATGACCAATATTATGAAAATTGAAACAAATTTGATCCTTTGAAACAAAATAATTTCTTCTTGAAAACCCAAACCACCTTTTATCAACAAACTTACAAGATGCAACCTAATGACCATAAGTGTTACAAATATAACAATAACCTTGAAAATGAGTATAATTGTACCTCATTGACTGATATTGCCTAGAAGGTGGAGGTCTTGAGAATCTATCTATTCCTTTTCTTCCAACATCAACAACTTTATCTTATGCTTTCTTCTTGTCTTCCTCGAGAGCAGAAGAATGATAACTCAAGTCTACTTTCTTTCTAGGAGATTGTCTACCTTTAAATTTATGCACTTTTACATTTGCAGATATAAAGATTGTTTCATGTTTTGGCTCCTTTTCATTTGAAGAAGTTTTCCCTATCTCATATCCTAAACCAGTAGGATCTTTATGTTATTTTTTCTTCCCTAGCATTTCATTCAACTTGTTGACACTATCATCAAACTTTTGACTCTTTTCTAACTACTTTCTAATAGTCTCGAGATATGTTCTAAGAGAGACTATTTCTCCTTCAAGTTTATGGCATTCAACAGTTTTAACTTCCAAATCTGATTTAGTTTTCTCTACTATTATCTTTCCTTCTTAAACCTATGTTTTCAAGGAGATGATTAACATGTTAGAATCTTCAAACTTAGTTTTCAATGAACTGATTTCAGATTCTAATCTTTTACAATTGTCCTCTTTTATCTCTGTCTTGTTCTTGGAGGCATTTTCTTGTTGAATTTGGTCTTTTAAACTTTGGTTCTCTTTCTTTAGTTTTTTAATCTCAGCTAGGGCAACACATAATTCTACCTCAAAATCAATTTCACACTCTTCTACATCTAATTCATTCATGTCTATCACAAATTCATCAAGTTCTAAATTAAAGACCATTTCTTCTACAGGCTGTGATTTTTCTTTCTTAGTCCTATTCCTTCTACTTTTTGCCATATCAGACACAACACTCCAATACCAGGGACCCTTAAGCCGATTAGGCTGGTTAAATCAAGGGTTTGGCTCTGATACCACTTGTTGGAGTGAAGAAGACACCGAGAAGGGGGGGTGAATCAGTGTCTTAGACAAATTTTAACTTTTGTCTTTAAAAGGAATCAAGTAATTTGTTCTCTTAATATTTCAATGATAAATACATTCATGAATTGAATGCAATCATTAAAGAACTGAAATAAGAAATATTAAAGTAAACCAAAGATTATCACAATTTTGAAGCATTATCACATCAAAGCAATGAGACCATAAGACAAAGAATTTGACGAGTGGAAAACCCTCTAGGGGTAGAAAAACCACTCCAGAAATGATGCCTCACTGGCTTAATCTGAAAAACTTTTTGTTTACAATGCCTCACTGGCAATACTATCTCACTGATAGATTTCAAATGCCTCAGTAGCAGTAAGACAATGTCTCACTAACAAAAAATAGCCTCACTAACCAAAGAACCTCACTAGTTACACATTTGCATCACTGGCATACAAACATCTACCTCATTGGCATACACTTCATCATACATTTCTCAAAAAGAATTCAACTACAGAGGATCACTTTGTTTCTCTACAAAACATTACAACACTTTTACACTAACATAGTATATGTCCCAAAGATTCATAAGATGGAACCTTTAAAACATATAGTATACTAGGTATTTTTTACTGTTTTTGTGCACAATCCTTTCAAAAATAGATCTCTTCATTTTACTCAACATCTTTATAACATAGCAATTACAAAGGACAAGGCCACCTATCATAGCATCAAGATGGCTAGGGACTTGAGGGTCTCTAAATTTTGGATCGAAGGTGATTTGTTAAATATAGTGAATTGCCTTAAGCAAAGGTCTCATCCTTCATGGTCTATCAACAACTTTATATCTGATGTCATTTCTTTATGTGAGGAATTTAAGAAATTTACATTTCCCATGCCTATAGGGAGGCTAATGTTGTAGCCGATTGGTTGGCTAATTATGTGGTTTCGTCGGCTAGTTCGTGGAGGGAGGGTGACGTCCTTCCTACTGATTTGAAGAGCCTTATTATTAATGAGATCCATTAATTTTTTATTATTACCCACCTCCTTGATCTTGGGGTTGCATGGGTATTATGAAGCATTTTATTTGATGGGACTTCTCACATAGTGGGTGATCATTGGAAATTGTTTCCTCATGTTGGTGAGTTGTCTAAGTACCTTGCTCATTACTTCCTTTTGGACTAATTTCAAGTGCCTCACACACTTTTTGGGTGGTTTTTTGGCTAGTGTTTCGATTGTGCTCTGTTTGTGCTCTGCTAGTAACTCGATGATGGGAGGGGATAGGTGTTGCACGAAGCCTTTGTCTTGTGAAGGAACAAGAGCTAATCCCTGGGTTTTGGAAATTCTGTAGAATGGTGGTGTTACTCCTTACTTGGAGTGTCTGAAGGGTTTCGAACCCTCAGTGTCTAAGGAGTTTTTTGATGCCTGGCATGGTTGTGTGGTTAGTATGTTTGGTAGAGATACTACCATTAATGAAGATTTTATTGCTGAGGTTACGGGTTTGTCCATGGTTGGGAGAAAATTCTACAGGGACAAGAACATTTCTCAAAATGCAAGGCATAATTTCCTTCGTGACAGGGAAAGGGCTAGGATGGTCTGTTTGGATTGTGGAGGATATGATAGAATGAGGATTAAACCTATTTGGCGGGAGGTAGCGGTGGCTTTGATGCACTACTTTATGCTTGATGGCAGATTCACGGTGCTCTATGGCCATCACTTTTTCCTTCTGAACCACTTTCGCCATGATAAGTTGGTTTCATTTCCCTTTTATCTATTGAGCTCCTTGGAAGAGGGTATTTCAAATTTTAGAAGAAACCCCAGGAATCCTTATCTGCATGAAGGTTTAATGCTTCTCATTATGGATTTTATGAAAGCTAATTGCATTTTTAGAACCCCTGTTTCCAAAAAGAAGGGGAAAGGTAGTGGGAATTGTAGGATTCAGGAGATTCAGAATTCCAAAGCTTTGGAGTTTGAAGTTGATTCTAAAGGGTGGTCAGATGGCTATGATATTGACCTGGATTATACCCCTTCGATGGGTGATGTGAAGTCATCTTCCTCCACAGCTCCGTGTGCTAAGAGTAAGTTGAAGGGTCTTGAGGGTGGCTCTACTGGTAAGAAGTTGAAGGCCCGTTCCAAGGTGGAGGATGTCAATATGAAGAAGGTGGTAGGAAATATTCAAGGGGAGAACTCGGGTATTGGTGGGTCCCCTGTGGATGGTAATGAGAATTCAGTGGTTAATCTGGATGTTTCTGCTGGGGAACCTATTTCAAAAGGGAAGACTAAGATGGTTTCTGAGGATGTGTTGTTTGAGGAGCCCCCGGTGGGGTCACATCAGAGCAGGGGTGATTTTTGGGGTGTGATGGACTTCTCTCAGGCGTCGGGCCTTGTCAAAGAAGGGGTTGATATCTCCTTCAATTTTCTTATGTGGCTGGTTCAAGAAATTCAAGATCTTCATAATAAGCATGATACTATTGCCAGGTGCAACATCTCTACTCTCCATAGTCTTAAGGAGCAGGAAGTTATTTTCGGGCTTTCTAGATCCCTAAATACCAATGTGGGTGGTCTGGTGGATGAGCTTGCTTCGCTAAAGAATGACCTGAACCTAAGAGTAGCGGTGTTGGAACGACAAAATAGGCAACTTAGAAGGGACTTGGATATGCTCATTAATATAAGCAAGGAGAAGTTGGAGGCCTCTACTAAGGGTATGGTTTTCCTTAACCAGAAGGCTATGGAGTTGACTGGGAAGGGTCTGTTTGATGCTCATACTAACTTGGTTCATGAGGAGGGTGCTAGTTTGGAGGTGCATTCGGCTGATCTGGCTACTGGCCCAAGTGTTTGTACTAGGAGAAAAACTAAGAAAGGTAAGAAGGATCCTGCTCGTGATGTTGAAGAAATCATGGAAATGCATGATAGGCTAGCGGCCAAGGATATGGAGGTTGGTAAAGTGCTCAAGGACTTATTGTAGTGGCCTTGTGGCCTTGCTATTTTTTGTTTTTTGGTTATGTTGGCTTTCTAATGGTTTGTTGATGGCTGGTTAATCAGTTGGTTGTTTTTTTGCTATTCTTGGGTGGGCAGTCTCTTGTTTATCTTTGCTACCACTTTCTTTTTTGTAAAAGGGTTTCAGGCACCCTTCAAAACCTATTTATTGTTAATAAAAAACAATTACAAAGGACAAATATCACAAAAAGAAAAAACTCTTAACAGAGTATAAGATCAACAACTGTAGACATTTCTTTGTAATCAACAACAAAATATAATCTTGCTTTCTATTCAACTCAACCTTTTGAATGTCTTCAACAAAGCAAATATAGTGTTCGTATTCCTAAAAACAATCTTCCAACATCATAACTATTTTCCAATAACATAATGTACTTTTCTTTGAATAAACAAAATATCAAACCAACTATCTTTATAAAAACTGTTCTGATTTCCTCTTTAACAAATAATAATGATCAAGTTGTAGTTTGTCAACCATAGTAATGAAAGAAAATTTAACACAACCCGTAGAGAAACCCAAACTAGGGTTACAAAGTAACTAAAAATTGAAAACATAATCCCACAAAGCACGACCATTTATTAACTGGTAACAAGCTTTAACAAAAGTCATAACTAGAACTTATGCTTTGAAGCAAAATAAAGTGATTAAGAAACAATATTACCAATATGTCGAGATCTGAGGGTAAAAATAAAACTTTCATGCTGACTCAAAAATTCCACCCACTTTCCTGAATCTGAGTTGAATGAATTATGAAACCATTTTCCAACATTGTCTTGTCACAAACCCATCGAATCCATGATTTCCATTGCAAACCCTAAGCTGCTTGTTCCCTAACCGAGCACTTCTTATAATGATTCCATAAGAATGAAATGTGCCATTTACCAAGTGTATTTGAGAATTATGAGACACATGCCTTTTACCAAAGACAATTCAATATTATGCCATCAACAATATACTTCTTATCGCTTGTGTATGCATTATACTATATAAAAAAATTTTACCATACAACGCATAACTGAGAAACCTTGTTCATCCGGTTGTGCTAAGGGAACGAGTCGGTTGCCATATGTGGACAACACCCTTTAAGTGATCTCTTAAGTGACTTTGACTTACTATAGCAAGTCACCAAGCAAATATAATTTAACCTTTAATTTTACAATAATGCTTGATAATGTCAACCCTTATGAATAATAAGTTATTAAAAACTTGTTCATTTCGTGCCAACTAAATGTCTATTGTTTTTCCATTAGAAATAGTGAAAAAACATTAACCCTTATATGACAGGTATGAATAAGATCTCAATACCTTATGAGAGATAATATTGAACATAAACCAAGATCTTTACCATATGACCAAAAAAGTATTGTAACACATCATCCTGAACCAAAGAGCACAAGTACCATACTAAACATATATCATGATGCCATAGTACCAACTATATCACCATTGTCAACAAGTCAATAGAAAATATAATGATTGTCATCAAGAACATAAACACCACTCTGCTATAGTCATCAACCTACCATCAAGAACATCTCAATGTAAAAGGTGCATTCACAACAAATACTAAATCAAATACAGAAATACCATGTTGTCTGAACCATGCCAAGAATCTGATTTCTTTGTGTGTCTTTGACATCAAGGGAAACAACTACAACAACTATGAGGGCCAATAGTTAAAACATATTTCTAACTAAAACACAAAGCCTTCAAGCTGATATGGCTCGGTACGGACCCGTACAAGCCTGGAACAATATATTTCTAGTTAAAAACACAGAATTGTAATGAAATCAGGGGACTTTTATTGATTTTTATTTCACAAAACCATCAACCAACCTTCCATTTGAGTTCCTCAAGTATTCATAACTTGTAACCAACTACCAAACCATCAAAACTGACTTTTGAACTACAAGTAAGCATTGGAATTCCACCATTGTGCATTTTTGCACTTTTGCTTTGACAACATTTACATTATTTTGCAATTTTCCCAATATTTACTCAAATAACCCTAAATCACTCTAAATTCCTCTAAATACATTCAAATGGTCCCAATGGACCTTATTCATGACAAAAATAGGACTCCACACACTTAACCTATCAAAAGACCAAAATTGACCACATTAGCAAAATGAGTTTGGTGTCCCTGCACCATACACTCGCTCTTGAAACCTTTACAAGTCCCTTGGAAGCTGAATTACAACTTGTCCACCTTTGATATCTTCATCCCTTTGATATGCATAAGCTCCTCTGACTGGTAAACCCTGAAAACTTGCATTGTGCTTAATATTCTTGAACTGTCTATCATCTAGACTCTGCCCTCTCTTTGCAAACTACCTTGGTGTATGTTCACTGACCTTCTTCTCATTTGAAAACAATGTACAACCTTCCTTCAAACATGTAGGAATACCTTTTCCACTTGTATTTTGATCTACCCTCTTCTTTACTCATATCTCATATCAAAATTCACCCATTTGTCTTTTCCTTTCACCTTGCCTCACTCCATCTTGTGCTTTTATTATTGTCCTCAAGTTATTTGCCTTATCAATCTTACAAACATCTGTCTTCTCAGACTTAGGAACCTCTATTCTAACAATATTTATTTTCCCACTATCTTCTTTAAAAACCACAGGACAAAGTACTATCCCCACCATAATATTGTCATGTTTTTCCAACCTATCTTGCTTCTTCACAAACAATCCATCCTTTACCTCTTTTGTATTAGACTTGGACACCAATCTATTATCTTCCTTTCTCTTCATCATTGGATCACTCTTCCAATCTGTTGTCTCAACACCTTTAAGCCTTGAAGTGGCTGCAAATCCTATATTCTTTTCTACCTCAAACTTCATGAGCTCCTTCCTACCAAACATGATCACCTTGTTTTAGATTGATCCTCCACATCCTCTTGCAATGGAATTAGTGTAAAACTACTCCCTTCATACTTAATTTGATAACTATTGCTTCTACAATCATATATGGCATGCTTTTCATATTGTCATGGTCTTCCAAGCAAAACATGACAACAATCCATTGGTACAACATCACAAACAACTTTATCCTTATAACCACCAATATTGAATTCAATCAAAGCTTGTTCACTAACCAAGATGGATTGGTTATCATTCAACCATGATATCTTATATGGATTTTCATGAGAAATGTTTTGTAACTTCAACTTATCTATCATGTCATTAGAGACCATATTCTCAGTGCTACCCGAATCTATGACCACCTTGCACACCTTACCCTTGCATTTGCATATAGTTCTAAATAGAGCTCTTCTTTGCATTGGTTCTTTCTCCTTTGTTGCCTTGAGGAGTTGTCTTCTAACCATCAAAGAGTCCCCAACTTCTGGAGCAACAACTACATTTGGAGAATTTGTACTTTCACATTCATCTTCTTGCACTATTTGAGCTCTCCTCTCACTTAGAACTCCTTTCTCCACCACTTGATGTAGAACCTAGTTTTTTAGGGCACTTGTATGTTGGATGTCCAAACTCATTACAATTATAACACCTACTAGTAAATGTGTTTGTACTTCTACCTCCTCCAAATTTTCCTCTAGAGCCTCTGAATCCACCACGTTGATCAACAAACTGTCCCTGTCCTTTGTGTGCATCTTCTTGGATTTCACTTGATGGTCTTGAAGAAGAAAATGTACCTCTACCTCTTGAAGTTCTGCCTCTACCTCTACTTGTCTTGTCTTTCCTTCTTTTCACTTTTCTTTTGCCCTTATAGCCATTTGGTAACATTTTTCAATTGTCCTTGGATTGTGCAAACTCAATTCATCCTGGATGTTAAATCTTAGTCCACTAAGATACTTAGCCACCTTTTCTACATCATCAACCATATGTCTTTCTCTTATGCTAAACTTATAAAACTCATTAGTATAAGTCTTAACATCCATTTCCCTTTGTTTTAAATCTTGAAGGTTCTTAGACATTTGTATTGCATAATCACTTGGCAAAAACTTACCTTTTAATTTGGCTACCATCCTATCCCATGAAACAATTTTTTCATTACCTTTTATTCTCCTTTCAGCTTGTTCATAGTCTCACCATACTAATGCATTCCCCTTGAATTTGTTTTTGCTATCTTCACCTTTTCTTCATCAGGTACATCCTCGCATTCAAAGTAGTTATACAAAGCTGCAATCCAATCTAACAATGCTTCATCATCAAGATTACCATCATACATAGGAAAATCAACTTTTACCTTGTGCTTGTTTCCTTTTACAGCCTTCAATAGCCTTTCCATTTTTTTCTCTTCAGGATCCAACTCTTCTTCCATATCTTCGTACTCTCCATCTTCTTCATCTTTAGTGTCACTTTCATCACCTACAACCACACCTCTTTTCTAACATGTTTCCACACTTTCCAATCTTGCAACCAACCTATTTTTCAGCTCCTTCAACTTTCCAATCTCCCTTTCAGTCTTCTCTTCCATCTCTTGCATCTTTCTAGCCATATTATTCCCCTTTGGAGGCATCTTGACTCTTCACCTTCTCACCTTCAATCTACAACCCTTCAACTTCTGGAGATCTAATCCATAAGCTTTGATACCAATTGATGCAGATCAGGGAGGTCTTCAAAAAAACCAACACAAATTCACTTGATCAAAACAAGCTTTCAATATTCAAACCCTATCTAGGGTGATTCACATCAAACTTCACAATTCTGCCTTGTAGGTGTGCAGACCTATCTTTTTGAACTTATCTCACAAACCTAAACTCAAACCCACCAACAAGTTAGTTTTTAGACACCCTTTTTCCCCAACTTTAACATATCTCAAAATAACCTATGATTCCTTTGGACCAACCTCTCCAAAAATGGACTGTTTTGTTGTCCTAGTAGGCCAATTAGGCCACGTTTACAAAGGAACCCTCCTTTAAAATTTCTTCCAACCCAAAATACCTATGGGAAGTCAATTACCAGCCACCAAAATCACAAAATCCATGATCTTCACTCAGGGAAATGGCCTTGAAGACCCCTAACTAGCAAACCCTCACTTTTAGCCTATTTTGTAGGGGTTTATTGAAAAACACTATTCTAGACTTCTATACAACCAACCAAGACTTCAAACATCTTTGATTAGATCTTCAAATGCTTAAAAGACCCTCACAAATTTCTTCCCCCAAGTATTTCTACAATTTCCCTCCTTTAAACCCTCAAATTCACTCAAAATACACCATTTAGACAACTAGGGCATCATGCCTAACTTCACAAATGATCTCCCCTGCTCCAAAACTCAACACCTACACCTAATTACATCCTAATGGACTCATTCCACTAAGCCACAATATACACAATAGGTGGAATGAGTCATATATGCATTTTATACCTTCAAAACCCTTGAAACTAACTGTTCAGACTTTTGTATAGAAAATGAGCAATAAAACACTTATAATTTTATGAAATTATACCACACCAGATGAAAAATGGAGTTAAAACATAGTTATAACCAAAAAAATAAGCCTTCAAGCCAATATGGCTCTGTATGGACTTGTACAAGCCTGGAACAACATATTTTCAATTAAAAACACATAATTGTAATGAAATCAAGGGACTTTTATTGATTTTTCTTTCACAAAACCATGAACCAACCTTCCATTCAAGTTCCTCAAGTATTTATAACTTGTAACCAACTAAAAAACCATCAAAGCTGACTTTTGAACTACAAGTGACCATTGGAATTCCACCATTGTGCATTTTTGCACTTTTGCTTTGACAACATTTACATTATTTTGCAATTTTCCCAATATTTACTCAAATGACCCCAAATCACTCTAAAAACCTCTAAATACATTCAAATGGTCTCAATGGACCTTATTCATGACAAAAATAGGACTCCACACACTTAACCTATCAAAAGACCAAAATTGACCACATTAGCAAAATGAGTTTGGTGCCCATGCACCATTTCACAGGGGTTTTATTTTTCATTTGTGTGCTCATTAATATAGGGGCATTGCTTCATCATGGGAATCATGTGTGTGTGGTACATGCAAGAATGCAGGCCTATACAATTTCTAACATTCTTGGATCCTAGTCCTAATGTACCTTGATGAGGTAAAAGAAGAGATATCCTTATTTTTTAGAGAGATTATTAGATGATTTAGAGAGAGAACAAAAGAGAGAAGCAATTGTAGAGCCAGAAAATGAAAGATATTCACAAGAAAACCCAGGTTTCAACTTCTAGTTCTAGGTATGGCCATTTTGTATTTGTAGACACCTAAAATTGTCTGAACACATCACACATTCATAATTCACTATTTTCTATCATTTTCCTCCTTATCCACTAATTCATCAATTTTAATTAAATAATTCCTAAATTATTTGATTAAATTCATTATATACCAAAAATTAATATTATTTAATTAATTCATCAAAATGCATCATTTTCGTTTAAATCACATTAATTAAATAATTTTAAATAATTTAATTAAATTCAAATTTCTATCTCTCCACCTTAATTAAATAATTTCAATTATTTAATTAATACTAATTTTCTTCTCACACACTTGATTAAATAATTTTCAATTATTTAATTAAAAATCATAATTTCCTCTCACCTCATAATTAAATAATTTTCCTCCAACTTGCACATAGCATATTCTATTTTCGGAAAGAAAATATTCCTTTTTCAAAATATCTTCCCTCCAAAATATCCCAAATTAATTCTATAAGAACCTATCCCTTGTGGGGCTACTCTTTTTGGTGTTGCAAGTTTTGTTGTTTGGATGCTTCGAAATTGTTTTAGAGATGTAGAATATATAAGAATCTTTTTGATCTGCTAACCTAATATTAATATGAATATGTGATTAAGTCAAGAGAGCAGGATTGGTATTGCAGCTCTTAAGGAATGATGGAAAAAAAAAAATCCAATTACGCTAACGGAATGGTGGATACGCTAATTGTTAGAATAAATATTATTCTTGCAGGAAGTATTATGGGTCGTGGTTATGAAGTAAGAAAAGTTAAGTATGCAATGGTTTAATAGATCATATTGGAGTTAATTAATTAATGTTGATTTTGTGTAGTATTCCAAGTTGAAGACATTGTCATGATTGTCATTAAGTTTCATATAGATGCTTTTTAGATCATATTATCTTGAGATTGTGTCAGCCACACCCTTTGGTTTGGGAAATTTGATTTCAACTCATAAAATATCGCTTTCAACATGGAAATTTGGAAAGTGCAAGCAAAACATACATATGTTATAGATTTCATATCGCTGTGAGTTTGGTTGTAAAATGAAGCTCTCACTCATATTATACAAAGGAATTTAACTATCAAACAACATCTAAAGTTTAGAGAATGGAGGATGCTATGAAATCTGGAAAAATTATATACTGTATTAGTAGTAAAAAGAGAAAAAAAAATTAGTTCCTTTAGTTTGTAGTTAGTTAATGTTACTATTTTCCTTTCAAATTTGAATTCAAATAAAATTAGTTATATAAGGTATCTAGACCCACATTATTACTGTGTTCATTATAACAGTTAGCAATTAATTTTAGTAATCGGTACACATTTGTGCATCAGAACATTGTTTATGTTGATTTTTCACATTACTTGACTTTTAGTATTCTATTGTTATCACTGGTATAAAATTGTATTTACAATATTGTTTCTTAATTTTCTCTCGTAAGATTAATTATTAGATTAGTATTTAGAAATATCTAACTTGAAATTGACTCCTTGTTCGATTGTTGTGAGTTACACCCCTACGATAAATTTACATTATCTATCATACAATTTAGACAAATATTTTCAACACTTATATTTCACTAGGTTACAACACTTGGGAACTTTGGGGAGAAAAGGTAGAGAAAGTAATGGGTATGAACACAAGATTATGAGGGGAAGATGCTGCAACTTTGATGACATTCCAGGTCACGCCAGTTATGTAAATCCTAGAATGGATAAGCAAAATATGAACAGGTATGTAAACTTGCTTCACAAATTTGATTTAAAGGTATTTGGTTTGGAAATCATTGAAATTTGGATGTGATCACAATATTGTGTGTGCAAGTGATCTCCCTTTGATTTCATATTGATTGTAATTTATCTAGCTCTAAACTATTTTCCTTAACTAAGTATGGATTTGAAATAGTTTGTTCATCTCTCCTAATGATAAAATTATTCAATCGTAGCTTGAGCTTCATGTAAGAGTGTAGGCATGTCGATTTAAATATTCTTCTCTTTTTCTTGATATTCCCTCAGCTTGATCCTTTTCTTTGATCATCTTTTCTACTATAGAAATAGTGTGTGCTTTGTCACTAACATATCGATGGTTTCATTTTCTTTTGGTAATGCCAAAATTGCCCCTTAAAAAAATGTTGTTGACTTTTCCTTCGAATGCAAAATTGAGAAGTAATAATCACTCTTACTAGAGTTAAATCCTAGTAGATGTTTAAATTTATGAAGTAGTGCAAAATGCTTTAATTATAATTGCTTTTGAGGATAAGGACAATTTATTATGATTTGAAGAATGATGTATATTTCTATTGCTAGTGTTGAAATTGTTTTGTAGTACATTGGATAATATTACCTGTTGTGATGTCGTCAGTCAAGGGATTACTAAGTAGTGGTTATTAGTTCGATATTGATAAGTCCTTAATTATTTATTGACCTTATAATCCTGATTCAATAAATATTATATGAGGAAAAGTAGGATAAGGATGTTGGATAACAAATTATAGTCATTGATGTAAAATGGCTATTGTTCATTCACTCCTTCGTATAAGCAATTTGATCTATAGTGGTTGAATTCAATAGATATTAGACTCATATAGATGTAGTACTTGATGTAAGAGTAGAAGGTGTGGAATGTTGATATATTTTACAACTGGTGACTAGTACAAGGCAAAGAAGATCTTAGTATAGTTATCTTTTTGTTCTATAGAAACTTTAAAATATTAATTGAAAAGTGATGTTGAATACTAACAGTTTGGATTTTTGCAAGTCATCTGCAATTAACGATTGGCTATAATATGTAGTTTCAAATAGTTAGATCATTTGAAAATAACTTAGAGCAATCTTCTTTTAATCAGCCATGAGTATCTAATTTGGTGTAGTGGTTAAAAGTAAATTTTTGAAAAGAGCTTGGATTTTGGTAAGTTAAGTTTTAATAATTCAAGAAAAATACATTCTAAAACAAAGTTTGAGATTAAGGTAAGAGTTGTATTTGTCTAATCCACTTGTGATTATATGTAAGGTTATGATTTGTATAGTAATATTTGTCATCCCACCTTCAATTGATCATGATAATGGAATTCTTATATATTGCCTACATAATTAATGAATAGTATAATGTTGTTATAGTTAATGTTTGGTTTTTGTGACTCAGTAGAGAGTAATGTTTGTAAATAATGGAATTATCACCAATAGATACTTATATAAATAAATTGATCCTTCCCTTACAAATTCAATATAATCTAGTTATCCACCATAACACATGGGCTGATTATTAAGGATACTACTTACTCTAGAATTTGTTATTGTCATAATTTAATTATGGAAACTATCTAGATAAGTTGATTATTTTAGAAAAGTGTGACCCTTTCTATGAATTTAATGCAATGTTATTCATATGTTTATTCCATGCCTAAAATTTAGAAATATTAATGTAGATTGTTAGAAAGTGAAAAGTTTAAGTATGGATGGAACTCTTGCTTTCTTGTATTGATGATGATAATTTGAAGTTTAAGAGTTGTTCCATTCAAAAGATTAGATGTTTTAGTATTGCTAAATAATATGTAAAATACTATTTTAATTTCTCAAGTAGAGGATTGGGGATGAGATAAATTAGCCTCAAATATTAGTGATTATCTTGTTTCTAATAATGATGCTTAAATTTGGTGCAATGGGACTATGACTTGAATCATGTTGTAAAAAAGAGGGAGTTTATCCTTATTGGTATATTGTGTTTTGATCTATGGTGAAATTAATTATTTTTCTAATGTTGTTTTGAGCGTCGTGTTGGGGATTGATAATTATTTGGAATACATTCTTGGAAATCCAATGTGATAAGGTGTGGGTAATTTTTTCAAATGTGAACCAACTCATGCTTTGATAGTGTTGAGTGGTCTTTATGTGTTTCAAAGTGGCTAACTGTTGTTTGTTTATAAGTGTGTCTAAATTTATGAAGGTGAATTGTAATACATGTGAGAAACCAGTTAATGTTATGATTGTGACTCAAGTTTGAGATACTGGGTATCCAACTTGGGATAAGGGTGTGGTAGACATCTAGGATGATCTACTTGTTTATACCCTCATGTTAAAGCATGTGTGATGAGATTGCATTTTTTTTGTGTATGTTTTGGTTTAATGTGGAGTCTGGTTTGTTTGTGCCTAAGGAGCGGATCTCGCTTGAGGGATGAGAGCCTCCTTCATTTGGAGTTGAGGGAGTCCCTCATTCATTGGAACATTATGATTGTTTCCTGATGCATCATTGTGCTAGCCAGTGGATAGGTGTTGGCAATTATGATCTCCCTTGGATTTTTGAGCTAGATCTACTCCCCCTTTGAGGACCACATTATGGTCCATAGTGAATTTTTTTTTTTCCTAGAGTGTATCCCATGGGTTGAGGATGGATCTGGTGTGCCAAACTTTGGATGAGCTTCCACTTGGGCTACAGATGTTACACAGATTGGATGTTTATAGGAATGGGTATTGGATGCAGTGTTCTTGTGGTATCAGTATTGATCTATTCAAATACAGGTAATTATTTAACCATTCATGGTCCATGAGCAGTGTTGGAAACAAAGGTTGAAGAATGTGGTTGTTTAATTCTTATTACCCAATAATGACCAAAAGAATATAAAATGACAAAATGTAATGCTTGTGACAAACAAAATATTGCATCACTTCTTAGGTTACAAGATTTATAGTGATTATGATATAACTACAAGGATGATTACAAAGATATGTATTAGTGAATTTTGTTCTCTTGGGTAAGCTTTAGTGTATAGATAAATTCTTTTACAAGCTACTTTAGATATATATGTTTATGACTATTGGTTAGCATGTCTTGGGTTGTGTAGGACTATTCTTGGTTACTATATGATTATTTTGTGGTTTGAGACCACCATATTGATATAAGTAGTGTGATACCACTATGTTTTGTCGGTTATGTGGTCAAATGAGAACCACCATTCCCCTCCACCCCTTGTGTGGCTTGAAGAAGTCACATAGTGCATGTAATGTTCCATTTTTTTGTGAAATGTGTATTTTATTTTCTTTTGTTGTTTTTTCCAATATATTTGATTGAAATGATTGACTAAAATGATTGAATGAGTTTTCAAAGAAATGATGATTGAAATGAGCATATATATGTATAGAGTAGTGCTTAATAACTTTATAAGTTATGGATGAAGTGATTTAAACTTGATATCTATGATATTGTTGATGGAAGGATCCTCTTGAGTAGACAACTAAATTGCAAAGTTGCCTAATAGTTAGAATATTTTGGAAGATAAAAATTTCTATTGACATACTTCGGAAATTTTGCATGAGGTATTATTACAATTACTTGTTTCTTGTGTTTTCCTTCATTTTTAAGGATTTCCAAGAGGAAGCCCAAACCTGGGGGGGAGAATGTAAGACCTTATCCCTTGTGGGGCTAATCTCTTTGGTGTTATAAGTTTTGTTGTTTGGATGCTTCAAAATTGTCATAGAGATGTAGAATATATAAGGGTAGTTTTGATTTGCTAACCTAATATGAATATGTGATTAAGTCAAGAGAGTAGGACTGGTCTGCTCCATTTGGTATTGTTGATGTTAGAGAATGATCTGATTTCGTAAGATGGAAAAAAATATTGAATGCAATAGATTCTTTTGTTCTACCAATTTGATATGAATGCTTGATTCAACCAAAAGGTGAAAATTGGAAACCAAGGTCTACACGAGGATCAGGTGGTATATATACACATTCAAGTAAATCTACATATTATTCTACTGTAACGAAGCATAGTTGCCACGCTGAAATGCTATGGTTAGGATGTTGATTTCAAAATGCAATTTTCCTATGATATGATATAATGAGATGTCTACAAGTAATATAATTGATTGGTTTCTTTAATCTCGGAGTAAGAGAATATTATAACAATATATTAATTGAAAACAATTATATTCATTCATTCGATAGTCTTTTATAAACTTTCAAATGGTTGTTTTAAAGAGGGCCTTCTATCTTGGTCCACGGCCTTTGCTTGGTTTTCTCATAGTGATCTCGGATTTTGATTTTCAATTACACTCTATGTAGTCATTACAATGGAATGGTGAATACACTAATTGTTAATTATTTTTAGAATACATATCATTCTTGCAGGAAGTATTATGGATCGTGGCTATGACGTAAGCAAAGTTAAGTATGCAATGGTCCTATGGTTTAAAAGAACAGAGTCAATGCATATCAGTCACTGCAATGTTTCAAGGTTTGTGTCTCAACAGGTCATTCACTATTATTGTATTTGGGCTCCCAAAACGTGTCAATGTAAATAGGCCTAGTATGCAATGTGACTCAACATGAAACCGACCAATCATTTGGCTTGAGTTTAATATTTTTTTGTTGGAATTTATATCCTTTACAAGAACTAATATATAACCTATTATGAACCCAAGGATTTACCATTCGTTTATCAATATATCTAAAATGCTAGTGAGTCTCAGTAACCTCTGATATTTTTACATGGTTGTGATTGGGTTTTATTCTCAGTATCTCTTATGTGTTTAGCTGATTTTGTACCTATAGTCGCATTGTTTGTCCTTAACTATCCAAAATGATTGGAAAGTTTCCAATGTTTTGTAACTAACATTTGAAGAAGTCACTAATCTCATGTTGCAAGCAACAAATTTCTTGTTTCTGTGTACAGTAAACATTTTCACACTTAATTTGGGAATATTTAATGTTAAAATGAACTTATGGTTATCTTGATCTAGTGTTGTGTTGTGTTTTACACATTCACATTAGGTCTTGGGCCCTTTTTAAGCTAAATAAACCTAGCTTTTCCTTAATTTAATGCTGTAAAGTTTATTCATTTACACCTTCACATTAAATTTAGGGCCCTTGGACTTAATGGTTCCTTAATTGAGTTTTTTACACTTTCACACTATGTTTTGGGACCTCTTCCATTTATGACCTTTATATCATCTCTAATAGGCCCCTAAGACCCTATATTATGCATACCTAGGCTTATTTCAATCGAAATCCTGACAAGATCAACAAATAGACTTAATTTCTTAACTCACTAACACTTTCTCTCTCCAAAAAGGTCTTGTGGGACCCATACGCCACCTTGGGCATATGAGTCCCATTTGGCCCTTTTTTAGGGTTTTGAGCAGGAAATTAGGGTTTTAAATTCAAATTTTATGAATGTTGGCCTCTGGGATCTAATAAAAAATAACTTGGATGGATTTCCTATATAAACAAGGTCTCAAATCATTGTTTCATTAAGCATTCATGATATCAATTCAAGCACTCAAGAGTTAAGCATTCCAAGAATTTACAAGATCATCAAGAGAGCATTCAAGATCATTTTCTAAGGTATTCAAGGGAAAAATTCTTCATCAATTGTTGCAACAATTCAAGATCCATCATCATGTTATTGAGCTAGTGTTGTGATGTTGCATTCAAGATCCAAGGTCAAGCATTGTTCTACACTTATCTCAAGATCTATATCTACATCCTTCATGGCCATTTCATGTTAGATTACAGATTTACAAGACATCATTCAAGGTATCATTATTCATGTTTCATGCTCCATGCTTTATGTTTCATGTCATTATTTCATTATAGATCATCATTGGGTTTAATTACCTCAAATGGGTTTGACCAAAGAAAACCCCCATTTACTAACAAATCAATAAGTTTTTCTCTCTCTACATGTGTGGTTGCAGATCTAGGTGTCTTGGAGCTTAAATATCCCTTGGATATTAGGTTACAAGCTTGGAGAAAGTTGTTAGAGTTGTCCCCTCATTTGCAAGGCTACTATCTTCACAAAAATTCATCTACAAGTTCGAAATTAGGGTTTTAGGTCTCGAAAAAAGTGTGGAAGAAAGAGAAGAGATTAGAGAGAAGAATCAAACTTGAACCTTCAGAAAAAGCACACTGAGATTGATACGCAACCTTGGGCATATGAGTCCCAGTATATCCAATTTTTAGGGTTTCTGGAGATTCAAAATTAGCACTGTCAGATTCTAGTTTTAGCACAGAAAACCCATTTTGGGACTAAATAACCCAGTCTAGCATATGAGTCCCATTCAACATCAAAATTAGTGTTTCCAAAATTTTCAATCCTCATTCAAGCCTCTACAGGTTTCCAAGTGCACACTTTTGATTTTACAACTTTTTGTTCTAATTTATATGCATTTCTAGGTCATTCATTCAAGTTTCATGCATCACTAGGTTTCATAATTAGGTCTTGCATTTCATTAGTCTTTCCAAGCCCTAGCTTGGTGGTGAACCCCTCATTAGTTTATAATCACCCCTAGGACAACCCTATTCCAAGATCTCTTTCTCCTTTGTATATCTAAGATTGTGATCTCTAAGGTTATCCTTGAATGAGAGTGTTTGAGTTTTGTTATTCTATCTCCCAAGCATAGAATCCAACAAAATTCCACCTTTAATTTTTGTGAACCTACATTTAGAACATCATAATTCCGATTTGGAGTACATCATCATCCTAGATCTTTCTTGCATTATTATTGCATATAGGTTGCATTTTTGCATCTCAAATCATTGAAAATCATATAAAATCTACATTTGCACTTAGGTTACTGTTACCTAATTATTTTGTTTAGCCCAATCAAGTTAGGCTGGGACAACACTGATGTTATTTACTTTGAACAAGAAGAAAGTTACACAAATATTTTGCTAAAAGTTACTCATAATCATGCAAATAGTTCTGAGAAATGAGCTTTTAGTTTTCATTATGCAACTACATAAAGTAGCTATTTAAATTCATTACAAGAGATGTTTATGAGTTTCCCACACAAGTCATGGGAGTAACTAAATGAGATACAATAAAATACAAGATGAATATCTAAAAGTAAAATACATGTAAGAGAGAAGGGATCCATCATTGCCTAAATGATGAATCCCATTGTTGATCAGCTACATCTTCAATTCCTTTGTTGATAGCTCCAAAAGTGTCTTCAAGGGATAGAGGAAATGATGTTAGAGCTAAATATTCCATGTCTCTAATATGTTAAACCAATAGATATACAACTTGTCTCTTGTTATGCATCAAATATAGATACATAGATTAGATACAGTTATCATGAAGGTCCAAGAAAAGTAAAGATCATCCAGTTATCATAAGGGGATTTTTGCTTCTTAGTTTTCTTAACTTATTTATTGAATGTGTAGGTATAGGTATAATCTTAGAGCTACCTCATCAACAAGGAAAACTATGCAAGGAAACCATGGATCAATTCATAGACAATGAGCAATTTTTTCAGGAACAAGCAAAAGGTAGAGTTCAAGATAGAAAGGACAATCTTCTTCCTTTTGTTGATGAGAGGTATGAGTTTGACTTTAAGGTGATGACCATGAAGGATATAGGGGAAATAATTTTTAGTGCTAAGGGAGCAATTGCAAAGACACAAAGTTATTCACCCTATCATAAGGGTTTTAAGAGGGCAGTCACTTTGAAAGGTAAAGTGTTGGCATGAACAACAGGTCAAGAGCATATTTCATAGTTTGTAGTAGATGCACAATCACAATGGAATACTAGTGCACTATCATCCATCAAAAGAGAACAAGCTATGAATAGTCCAAACTACAACAATGGATCAAAGGACAGTCCTTTTCAAGGCAAGGCATAGTCATGCTAGTTCAGGTGCAGAGTTTCAAGGCTTGAGATGAGCAATGGGTAGTCAACTTCATATGCACAATCAAATGAACCAAAGAATTGAGGACATTCAAAAATAGAGCATAATAGCAATGATGAAAGGCTTATATTCTTGGTTTAACGAGAAGATATGAAGACATTCATATAATCATAAGTTCATTGCAAAGAGATTACATAACAATCAAATGGCATAACTTATGCAAGAGGACAAAGCACAACCACCTTTTTCTGTAGACAATGTTACAAAAGATCATGTTGTTAAGAGGCTAAAGATCTTGTGAGTGAAATATCAATCAGAGGCCATATACTTGATGTTGTCACCTACAACATCCTCATTGGTGATTTTTGTAGAGGAGGACATTTAGTAAAGGCATATAATTTATTGAATTGAATGTTGGTTAGTGGTTACTATATAAATGTGTTAACATTAAATGCACTGATATATTGATTTTGCAAGGGTAGGAAGAATGCATGATGTCATTTAACTAAAATAAAATGCTTGTAAAGGTATGGAAAAGGACATAAAAAGCATAAGGTGGGGTTATCCATTGAGGCAGAGCATAGAAAGCAACATCACTTCTAGATCAAACACAAGGGCAGTTATTTCCCATCAAGAAAATAGTGTATGAAAGAGCAAGGTTTAAGTTTTTTTTAAGAGAATGATAGTCTATAGAGGGTTTTTATGGAAATCTCTAGCATGTGATAGTCAAATCTCAAAGGGGACTATGTGTTGAACCTTTATCATAAATTCTTAATGCTACACAAAGAAATTAGTAAGGCTCGAGCTAAGCTTGCTATAACAATATATATTATTTTCTTCCTTAATGACTATCAATATCAAAGATAATGATCCTAGGATTCCTACTGATTTGCATCTCATCACTCAACAATATGCTTTTGGAACAATATTAATGGATGATATGGAATATCATCAAACCTTGTGTGTGGAGAGCCCATGACAATTTATGTTGATGATGGTATTCATTCTAGTGCGTCTTTGTTTGACCCAAGAAAGCTCAGACCTGTATTCGAGAAGGGTGGTTGCACAATAGCTAGAAATACAACACACATTTTGTTAAAGAAGAGAATGGGATCAAGGAGACTTTAGGTCTTTCAGTGAACATGTGCAAATTGCTTACCTTATTCTAAAATTTATGCAAGAATTTTATCACAGGCGTTGATTAAAGTGCAACTACTAGAGGAAAATTTCTAGAAAGACCAACAAATAAGTAGTAGATAGAGATCAAAAAAGGGATGCCATAGAGTGCTCATGATAGTAGACAAAGAAAATACTATAGAAGAAATGACAAGTTTCATCATTCTTTTGCATAAACAGAGCATCTGCAATGTTTCTTTCACAACAAATAGAATGTGAAAAGAAACCCGGTGTTTTCATTCAAGGAAGGAGCTTACCAACACTCAGTCATAGTTCAAAAATTTCTAGAGAATTCCTAGAATCTGGAGTGAAGTTTCAAACCCTCGGTGGCAGTGCAATAGTAGGAAACAATATGCATGAAAATGAATGCAAAATGAGCACGCGGCTAAGGTTAGAGTTCTTTTTTGAGTTTCTCAAGAAAGCCCTAATTTTGGCCAACCAAAATAGGGTATTTTCACCTTTCTTTGATAAAATGCATGAGGATTAATACTTAATCCATGGTCAAATCTTTCTTGACATTTTCCTAGTAAAAAATGTGAAGTCCACGGGAGTTAGGAGATAAATAAATTTATTTTTGCCTGTTTTATTTTTGCATGAAGTTAACAAAAAAATAAATATGTAAATAAATATTAAAGGTGGTATTTTATAAATTACCATAATATTTTTCATGTAATACAAGAAATAAAAAGCTACATAACACATATTAAAAGCAAATCATAACTGATTGTCTTTAATATTTGTTCAAATAGTTTATTCTAGTTCCAAATTCATGCAAAAACAAAAGGAGTTGAATTGAAGTGTCAAGCATGCATTTGGAGTTTTATCTTTGACTTCAAGTCAAACTGAGGCATTTTTGAAGTTCTTTTTGATCAAACATTTTGAGAGGGGGAGTTTGGAGCTAAATTTTCTCAAATTGCAGCAATTATAAGCCCCCTTTTTAGGGATTTTCTATTTTGCTCGTGAGATGGATATTTTGGAGTGCAATTGACTACAAGTGACACCTCTTGGAACTTTGGGATATTTTTGTATTAAAGGAGAAAAATCTTATTCTTTTTTCCTTAGTTCTTACTTTTTTCCTTCTCTTGCATGTTGCAAAGAGACTTAGAGATTTGTAAGTCAGATATTTTCATATTTTATATACAACATTAGTTATTTTTGCTCATTTTTATCAGTGTTTGTAGAGATTCCTTCCATTATTCAATTGAATCAAGTGTTTACCTTCTTACTTTCAAGTGTTGTGTCTCTGGTCGATGATTTTGATGAAGATTTGATGTGTTTTAGTAGTAAAACCCTTTAAATTTCTATCTTATTCATGGTTGCATGTATACAAAAGTAGTTAATAATCATAGGTCATAGGTTGTGCTAGTGATTTGTCTTATCTTCCAAGTTGTGAAAATCCCATTTTCCTTCAGAAAATATAGGTTTATCGAAGCCTTTCTATGAAATATTTATATGATTGGATTGCCCAAACTAAGTTGTGTAAATAGATCTGTTGAGAAGTAGTTGTGAATCAAGTTGTTGTAGGTTAATTACATTTTGGTGTATCACCTCCTAGAATTAGCTTTTCATTTCATCAGTTGTCCTTCTTCCCTTTTCCCAAAAAGATTCATTAGTTTCTAGGAGATCTAAAGGGGAACCAACCCATAATCTGGAGATTCATCTTCATCATGAGCAACCCATAGGCTCAAAGATGTTTCTATGTTTCACAGGATTGTTGAGCTTCCAAGTTTAACATCTGGCTGCAATACTTCATGACAAAAATTTTTGGCATGCCCGATGGGACAGTGAACTGATTTTCAGTCCATATCAAGATCCTTGTTTCTACTTTTTTGGTTTGAACAACATCATTTCCAACCTTTTGAGGTGAGAAATCATACTTGGTGACTCCATTCTTTGATTTTAATGTAGATTTAGTACCAAATAGCTCATGAGAAGGATACAAACAAGGAGAATTTCAAATCCTTTTGAGCATTTGTAGTTGTCACCACCAAGAAGAAGAGGGAGGGTAGCAAGAAGGAGACCTATCCTAGCTAGATCATGTTCTACACCTCCAAACTATAGGCCTGCAAGTCTTGTTCTAGCAGTCTTAGTACCAAATTTACAAGTACCAGTAGCTCCAATGGTGAGATATTTTGCATTTGTGTCATTTAATGGGGGAATCCCATTGAATTTGGCCCAACTTGATGATATTCTAGTACCAGCACTAAAGAGTTTTCCTACATTTGCTGGAGAAGATCATACTACACCTATTGAACACATCATGGATGTGGCTTCATTATGTGCAGTCCATCATATCACTGCTAAAAATGTTGCAATCAGACTTTTGGAAACATCTTTCAAAGGAAAGGAAGGCTCTCTAATGGTTCAGAGGTTTACCTATTAATTCCATTTCAACATGGGTTGAGTTAGGATATTCTTTGAATAGACAGTTTGATGATAAATCTGATCATTTATCTCTAGTTGAACAATTGACAACTATCAAGAGAGCTCCATAGGAACAAATGATGGATTTCAACTTTCGATTCCAAAAGACTTGGAATAGAATTCCTACTACGATAAGACCTTCTACTAATCATGCCTTTTTGTATTATCTTAAAGCCCTTAACAATGATATTTTAGTTATGATTTAGTCTATGGGTGGTGTTTCACTTCTTGGTGCTTTCAACATAGCCATAAGAGCAAAAAATAGCCTTATATATGCTGGTAAAATAGCCCCAAGGCCTCCAATGCCAATATTTCCATAAATTCATCCTCTTATTCCTTTGCAAGTAACCCCTATAGTTGCAATACCTATTGTTCCAACTTTAAATTACCAAGCATTTTCTCAACCAAACGTTGTCCCAACTCAATCTCAGGAATTACAAGAGATTAAGGGTATTCATCCAGAAATTAAAACTTTATTGCAGACCTTTGGAAACAAATCTGTGAACATAAAGAAGCAGCAAGGTCCAAATACTAGACCCTACCAAGCTCCATATAAAGCATATAGGCCTCCTAATCAAATTGATTCATAGCCTCAAAGGAGGAATTATAATCCAAGGTCTTTCCAGCCATATAACCCTAATACTACTAGTTCATTAAGAGAGATGGTTCCAGTGTAGAATAATTTGGTTCAGGACCATGATGTGTGTTTTCCATGCAACCAACCTCATAACAAATCATCTTGTCCAAATGGAGTGTTGAAAAAGGAACTTATGGTGCAGAACCATGTTGTTATCCATCAGAATGTAGAACAAGAGAGTAGTGAACAATAGGTTCCTTACTCAGAAAATGGTCAAAATAAGGTGACATTGATGAATTGGCAAGGTGAAGAGTTTTGTGGTGTCATTCAACCTCAAGTAAAAGGTCAGAATGAGTCCTATATTTCCATAGCAGCAAACACAAGATCCAAAAAGATGGTTGTGGATATAGGACAACAACCTAATAAGGTACAAAATCAAGCCTCTACAAGTCAGAAGCCAGGTATTGGACATGTACCTTCATAACCAATCCAAATTTTTCCAAGGCAACAGATTGTGCCGAGTTAGGATAGCAAAGGGCTCAACCATAGCCATTACAAGTATAGGGAGAAGCTGCTTTTCCAAAAGTACAACAAAAGTTAAATCTCGCTTCTTTCAATATTTTAGAACACATGAAGAAGCCCAATATCAGTGTTTCAATGTGGGATTCTTTAGCACTTCCAGGTCAAAGAGATTTGTTACAAAAAGCATTGTATAATCTCACTTTGTCACATGAGCCAGTTAAAGATCAACCAAAGGTAAACATTGTGAGTGATCAACCTAAAGAGAAACCAGTGAATAAGCCAAAGTCAAAGAGCAAACAAAAAGCTCATGAGTTCAAGCCACCTCCTTTTTATGTCACTTTGATTGTAGGCAATCATCTTTTTCACAATTGTATGATTGATTCAGGTGTTAGTAGTTCAGTGATGCCAAAGAAGATCGTTGATCAGCTAGGTTTGACATATGAGCCACTCTCAAAAGGAGTTGTTCAATTATATGGAACAACCATTAATATAGTGGGAGTGATCAAGAATTTAAGTCTTACATTACATGCTTGTCCTAATTTTTCAATTCCACAAGATGTTTATGTAATAGATCTCCCACCTTACTTTGCTTTATGTCTTTCTAGGGATTTTACAACCAAGTTAGGAGGCTACCTGTCTTCTTATTGGTCACAATTGTTCTTTAGAATGAGATATGGTACCAATGTCATAATAAAATATGAGTTGTTCACCAATGATTATATTGAGCCATATGTTCATAATCTTGTCAATGCAAATCTTGTGTTTCATGAGCATAATCAAATAGATCAGCTTGTTGTCCAAGATCCTGACACTCTTGTTGAGGGTATTCAAGAGCATGGCCTTTTTGTCCCAAATCTGATAAAGGACGAAAAGGCGCAAGAGGGACAGTAGTCCAATGGGCTATGGATTTTTTATTTTGATGGTTCAAGAAGCAAGGTTGGTGCTAGTGGTGGTGCTATGCTAGTTTCTCCAAGTGGTGAGAGGTATTATTCAACCTTTCATTTTTCTTTCAGCTATTCTAATAACATTGCTAAGTATGAGGCACTTATTCATAGTTTAGAATGGGCTAGAAAGAGAAATGTAAAGTGCCTTTAGGTGTTTGGGGATAGTGAATTAGTGATCAATCAAGTAAGGAATATCAATTCCACTAAAAATGACTTGTTGAAGTAGTACAAACATAGAGTTTGGGACATGATTGAAGAGTTTGATGCATTTAATTTGTTGCCCATACCAAGGAATCAGAATAAACAAGATGAAAAACTGGCTGTCTTGGGAGCTGATTTTGATATTCCAAGTGAGGTGAAGAATGTTGATGCTCAATAGTATGTCAAAGTTGTTATTCCTATTGTTCCAGATAATAACATTTATTGGTAGGTATTTGATAATGATGAGCAAATTATAGCTTCTTGATTGAAGAAGCTAAATTTTCAACTTCTAATTAGCAAAAGTTGTCTCAATAGTATGAAGATCATATTCTTCAACTGAAGTCAAACAAGCTACCAAAGGGATTGGTAACACTTGAGTCCATTTTTCAATTCAGATGATTAGGTGAGAAAAGAAAAGGCAAGTTTGTTTATCAAACAAGAACATTATGAGCCTATTGAAATCTTCAAAGATAAGCTCTTGAAACTTGGCAAGGTATGTACTATAAAGGAGAGACATGCTTTTATTTTACTTTGTTAAGATTTTGCTGATGTGTTTGCCTAGGAGTATCATGAATTGAAGGGATTCAATCCAGAGTTAGCACAACACACCATAGAGCTAGAAGCAAATGCAAAGTCGGTAAGACAGAGACAAAGGCCTTTGAATCCTAAACTTGAACACCTTATGAGAACTGAACTGAGTAAGTTGATTGAGAGTAAGATTATTTTTCCAATTAAGCATACCTCATGGGTGTCCAATCTTGTTCTTGTAAGGAAGAAGAATGGTGAAATCAAGTTGTGTGTTGAATTTAAAGACCTTAACAAGGCTTCTCTAAAGGATCACTACCCACTGCCTTCTATGGAAAAAATTTAACAGGTTGTAGCTGGATCTGACAGATTTTCCTTGTTAAATGGATTTTCAGGGTATAACCAGATATTGGTAAAAGAGGAAGATTAGTTTAAGATAGCCTTTACAACAAAATTAGGAACCATGACTTACAAGGTTCCCTTTGGATTGTCCAATGTAGGGGCTGCCTTCTAAAGAGACATGGATATGGCTTTTCATGGTTTGATGAATAAATTTGTAATGGTTTACTTAGATGATATTACTGTTTTCTCTAAGAATGAAAGTGACCATTTAGTTCATTTGAAGCATATGTTTGAGAGGTGCAAAGAATATGGAGTTTCATTGAATCCCAAGAAAAGTATATGTCTTGTCCATGAAGGTAAATTACTAGAACATGTAGTATCCAAAGCTGGAATTTACATAGATCTAGAAAGGATAAGTGCTATTATTGCTTTACCTTTACCTGCTCATAAGAAAGGCTTGCAAAGCTTTCTTGGTAGAATAATTTTTTAAAGGAGGTTCATTCCAAATATTGCTTATCTTTTGCAACCTCTAACCTCTATGTTGAGAAAGAATGTCACTTTCAGCTAGACCAAAGAAGGAAAGAAAAGTTTTGATGAAATCAAGAATGCCATAGCTGCTGCTCCAATGCTCATTAATCCTAATTTTGACAAATATTTTATTATTTTTTCTTTTGGGAGTGTGGATACTATCTCAGCTATGTTGTGTCAACAAAATTAACAAGGTTTGGAGTAGCCATTGCATTTTTTAGCCAAGTGCTTCAGGATTACAAAGTAATATATTCTTTTGTTGAGAAGCATGTACTTGTAGTGGTTAGAAGTCTTAAGAAATTTAGGAAAATTCTTTCTAACAATAAGATTCAGTTGTTGGTTGCTCATCCTACAGTGAAATATTTTGTATTGAGCAAAGATATTAATGATAAAAGAATTGGTTGGATTACCAAGGTAATGGAATATGATGTCAATATCAAGGCTACAAAGTTGGTAAGGGGAAAAGGATTATGTGAACAACTGGCTAGAGATGTAGAGAACAACAAGGAACTTGATGAGCAAGTTGTCCTAGTGCTCAACAATGAGGAACAAACTGTCGTTGCATCTTCTTCTTCAAACTAGATTCAACAAATGATACATTACCTTGACATTGGTGACTATCCTGAAGGTTTGTACAAGGAAAAAAGAAGGTATTTCAGACTTCAAGCCATTCTTTATGCTATCATAGATGGAGTTTTATATAGGAGGGACTTTCATGGAGTCTTTTTAAGATGTGTTGAACCAGATCTGATTGATAAAGTTCTGAAGGAGTTGCATGATGTACCTTTTGGAGGTCATTTTGCACCTAGAACAATAGCTCTTAAGATTATGAGAGCTGGTTATTTTTGGCCTGATTTGTTTAAAGATGCTCATGCTTGGGTTAGGAAATTTACCAAATGCTCATTATTTGTAGGAAAACAAAGGCTTGCATCCTTTCCTTTGCATCCAATTCAGGTTGAACAACCCTTTCTTAAGTGGGGCCTTGATTTTATTGGGCCTATTAACCCACCTTCAAGTGTATGTAATAAATGGATATTGATTACAACTGATTATTTTACTAAGTGGTCAAAAGATGTGGCATTAAAGGAGTCCAATGATATTGTTGTTCTAAACTTCTATTAGGACCTAGTTGCAAGGTTTGATACTCCTGACTCCATTATTTATGATAATGCCTTACAATTTTTTGGCTTGAAAGCATCTGATTGGTCTGTTAAAAATAATATATATTTAAATACTTCATCCAATTATTACCCTCAGGGTAATGGACAAGTTGAATCAACCAATAAGAACTTGATTAGGATCACTAGGAAGATAATTGAGGATAATCAAAGGACTTGGCATGATAAGTTGAAGTTAGCCCTATGGGCTGATAGGATTACTCCTAAAAGAGCTACAGGTAATTCACCATATGTTCTCACTTATTGAAAAGAGGCTTGTTGGCAATCAGGACTGCACCCTTAGCCAAGTTAGACTTTCCTATCCTGTTGCAACATGAAAACGCTCTCATATTTGTGGGTAAATCTATAGGTGAGAGCGAATCTCTAGAGTGGTCTGGTTCCCCCAATAAACCACCTAATCTAATAGACCTTCAGAGAAAAGGGGTAGAAGGAAAAAACTAAAAAATAGAGATCCTAAACCTAAGGTGATTCACCAACAATATGAAGATTCTGACAATTTTACACTCACAATAATATCTCTAAAACTTTGATTCTCACAATCTCACCCTAGAAGCACATGATTCAATAGTGATTTGCATAGAGGTTCATTAAATAGAACACAAAATGCAACCTGAATCACATGAAACCCTTGCAAACAAACTTACAATGACAAGACACAAAGAGGATTCTGCATTTGAATCATAGTTAACATCAAATTGTGACTATAAATTTGAAACAAGAATATGAGAAAGGAAATCCTATTGTTTATTGAAATGGAGTGAAAAATTCATAATCTGAGTATAAGAACAAGTTTTTAAAACTCTTTGAGTGAATAGGAGAGCAAGAAACCATCAATATGAACCCCAAAAATCAATTTTTTCTCCAAACTTATATCCTCCAAGTGTCACAATAGTGAAAATAGAAAAAATCAACTCAACTGCATCTTCAAAATAACAATTCTGATTGATTTTCGAGCTCCCCATAAAAGCTTGAAAAATAGTGCCTCAAACTGCCCCAAACTGCATCAAAAAGATAGAAACTTGCTATCTCCAAAAGGTTGATCCAAGAAATCCACAAAATCAAGTCCAAACAACTCAAAACTGGAATTGGAAAGTTCAGTTTGACTGATTTTTCCCGATTTCGCCCAAGTGAACTCAATCTCCAAAAGGAAGTCCTTATCAATACTAACTGCATTTTAATAACAATTAATTAATAAATTTATAGAAGCATTGCTTAATTAATTTTTTACAGCTTCGTAGTTTCAAATTTACAAAATAGAAGGTTCAACTTTTACTTGACTTCATCCTCTGATTTCTTCAAAAAATACAAGGCAACTGCATAGCTTTTTTTGAATTTTTCCAAGTATAACATCTCTCCACCTTGGCATTTTAATTTCCTCTCAAAATCAAGATAAACAGTAAGGTATCATACATAGGGCCACTAATTATATGATTTTCAAATAAAATCATAAGGAAAGGAAAAAGGCACCTAATATCATGATTTTCTAAAAATCATGGAAAAGAGAAAAACATGACAAAAGGCTCGACCCTAATAAAAAGAAAAGACCAAGGCGAAAGTAATTTTCTCAAAAATCACAAAGGAAAAACATTAGTGAAGACACTTAAAAAAAATTTAAATGAGGTGGAAAAATGCCTAAGGTCGACCTAGGGCATATGGGAGACTTCACATCCTCATGGAATTAACCAAGGCTTGATTTTTTTAAAAGCAATGTGAAAAATCATAAGCTCGAATTAGGGCATATGAAGAAACCCTAGCCACAAAACTCATCAAATACCTAATTCTTGGCCTCATTTTGCATTTTCATTTTGGGGAAAAACATGCTCTATTGTTGGCCGCCATGAGGAAACTAGGGTTCGGGCTAGAAATTGCATCTTTCATATCAATTTTCCTATGTTTGACATTGATTATCTTCAAGAATTTGAGGGTAAGTGTTTCTTTCACCAATCTGATATGTTTCATCCCATTTCAAGGAACTTCTTGGCCTTTCTGGCCATAGCTATGGCATTTAATCTAATATATTTTCTTTTTTTTTCACTCTCTATTGATCTCCTTCTTCTCTGAGGCCGAACTTGAGGGTTTTTGAAAGGCTTAAATGTGGTTTTAGTTACAATCAACAACAAAGTCTTGGTAAGTTTTCCCACCATTGGAGGGCTCTCGCATTATCTCTTTTCTTTCAGTCAGTACAATTCTTAGTCGAGTTTGAAATGATGAATGTGGTTACTCTTTTTATGCACGCTGGGGTTTTGCTTTCCTTGCTATGTATTTTAGCCTCTTCGCCTTCTATCTACGAGGGATTTCTTACCTCTCATGGTCACGGCCTCAAAAAAATTATTTATCATTTATTGCAAAATAAAATAATAGATTAGGCCATGGCCTATTATAATTTCACCTCTTTTCATTTTGGAACCATAGTGCCTCCATTCCAAGTTTGTATCTTGGAACCCCATTTGAGACCTTTCAACATTTTGGGTATTTTTCTATTCCTTGGATTTGAGTTTTCCTTTTTGAAAACATTTTGCATTCTTAGAACGACCCTATTGCTTGATCATTTATGTTGTTCCCCATCAAGCATTTGTAAAATTTTATGCACATATTTCTCATATATGGGACCAATAACTCACTCTGTGCTTATACTTCAGCGTGCTCACATTTGAATGATGAAATGCATCCATTTCTGCACTTGTATTTTATACCTTGTCATTGACACTATTGCTACCCTTTTGTCTTGATCTCCTTTAGGATATCAAATGAATGATGTTGCTAAGCATTGTGCACTACAACAAGTGTGGATTTTAATATTATGCTTCACATCTAAAAGATACATTTACTACTCTTATATGATATGTTCACTTGCTTTGATGATGAAGTTGCTCTACCTTCAAATTTTGCATACATAGACTTGTGATGACTTCCATACATTCCACATATTATTGAAGATGAATACTTTTATCCCTATCATTTGTGACATGGCTTTACCAGTTTCATATTTATGTTGTCCCCTCATTTTCTAGTAACTATGTAAATACCTTTTCCATTCCTTGAGTGTTGAGAAATGCATGATTTCTATCCCTTTCATGTGGGCACCGTTTAGCATCACTTCTTGCTTCTTGACAATTGCACCTTCAAAGTATGCACTTCAACAACAAAATGACATGAAATATTTGTAAGGAAGCGATATAAGATGTAAAATCATTGTGATAGCACCATTTTCTAGAGAAAAACCTTGATAGCATGAGAACCTTCCATATTGGCATCGAGCATTGCAATAGCATAAACAACACAGTATGATATATAACAACAATCTTAATGGTACACTTATCTTGATTTGAGCATTGCCTAGGCATCTTATTTTCATGGTTCATATGCGATCGTCACCCATTGCACTATTGGTTTGCTTGTCATGAATGAGCGATGAATATTTTTCTCTCATAGTTACTTTATGCAATACTCTTTCGATTGAGATGTTTCTTTTGAGAATTATGAGTGCATTTCTTTTCTCAAAAACCATCTTGTAGTCAAGGGGAAGCATGATGCATTTATAGACCATGACACTTCCATAGTTGTTTGTTTCCATCCCTTTTCAGGCACTTTGAAGATTCAAAAAATGCACTTCAAACTTTCACGCTTTACCACAATTTCAGCCTAATTGTGAACATGGAACAATGCAATGAGATTCTCTTTTATACTTGTAGCACCAACATACTGAAACAAAGCTTGAGTTTTGTATCCCCTTTTACATTAGTGATGTTGTTTTATGTTTCATTCCACTCAAACCTTTTGGTGTATTGTGTCCATAGTCAACAAGGTTCCTCTCTATACTCTTCATGCATTTTTATTTTTCTTGGAATCCTCAATGCATAGAAGATTTTGAAATAAGTGACAATCTAATGATGATGTTTTGAAGCTCTTCTATTTGCTTCAGTTGCTATTCTTGATTTGTAGTCTAGCATTGTGTATGCCTATTCATTATCACTCCATGTCAATGTATCACTTGCTGCCCTATCAATGTGATCATCATGTTAATGAAATATGGCAGTATTATAATATTGTAGCAGCACTTTGGACATGACATATTCACATGCAAACAAAAATCTATGATGAAAGATAGTGCATTTAATTTATGTTCTGCATAATTTGAGCATTTGAAAAAGATTCCTTGCTCATCTGTGATTATCATGTTCACTTTTCATTTGAATTTGATGGTCATGTATGGGTAATGAATCAACTTTCTTGCATTTCTTTATGAGCTTCTCCTTCAGTTGGATGTTCTGTCTTGAAAATAGTGAATGTATCTCTTTTCTCAAAGCCCCACTTGAAGTCAAGGGGTAGCATGCCAAGCTCAACCCTTGTGGGAGCCCATTTTACACCACATGCTATTAAGTCTTAAAAGTAGATCAACAACATGGCTTTTCCTATACCTGCAGAGTGAACAAACAATGTTAGATTAAAAACAAATAAGTTCAATGTTCTTGCGATGTTTCATCCTTTGTACTCTCTTGCACACTTTTGATCTTTGCTCAACTGATTCAATGCACCACACAAAATGTTCTATATTACTATTGATAGATCATATAGGAGGATTCATAACCCAAGCTCTAACAAAGCTTTATCAATCATTTGCAGGTTCACTTGGACAACAAGAGCAAGGAGGGATGAACAACATTGAAGACAACTTGAAGACACCTCAGGAAATGACAACTATGTTTCTTCTTATGTGCTCCTTTATTTCTTTTATCTTCAGTAGTATAGTGTATTCCTTGTGTTTCGTTGACTTGGCTATTCCCATGGCTTGTGTGGGACACTTGATCTTTCTTTTTATCCCAATGAATATGAAAACCGCATTTATGCAATCTTGTTCAATTTTGTACCTTTCTTTTGTAAAAAATGTATGAAACATTGTAAATCATGAATGGAAAACTGAAACACATTGCACACTTCTAAACAATTCTATAAAACTAAAATATATGCAATGGGTTAAGCAACTGCAGAAATGAATTCAAACTTTTCACCTTAAAATGAATCTGAATTAATCAGCTCTGTCAATTTGAGCTGTGGTGAAAAATTGATAACAAGGCTAAGATTGCAATTTCAGTTGAATTTCCAACCTTGAACTTGATTAAAGAGTTGGAAATGTTAGAGGAAGTTCCTATGGAAATCAGGCTTGCACAATTGATGGAGTTAGAAGAGGTAAGAAAGGAAGCACTAAGGAATTTCAAAATCCATAAAGCTCAAATGAAAAGGAATTTTGATAGGAAGGAAATCCCAAGAGTGTTCAAGGAGGGTGATCTTGTTTTCAAGTGGGATGCGCTTAAAAGTAAACTGGGTAAGCATACCAAGTTTGATGCCATGTGGGATGGCCCTTACATGATTACAAAATGCAAGCAACATAATTCTTTTCAACTTTCAAAGTTGGATGGAGAGGTGTTACCTATCCCAATCAACGGGATTCACCTCAAACATTGTTTCTGAAAAGAAAAAGTTTGCAAATGTACCATATTAGAGTAGAGTTTTTAGTTAATAAGTGTTGATTGAACATCTATTTTAGTTCAATTTTCATTTTACAATAAGTGTTGTTGCACAGTTTGTTGGCCCTATTTAGAGCCATTGTAGTTTGCTTTCAAGTTTTTTTTTCTATTGTTCAAATTCTAACAACTGAGTTATAGAGATTTTTCTGAGTTGCAAAGGACGAGAATTGATTCCTATGCCCAATGGATAAGTTTATGCTACTAGTCTAAGATGCTTAGCAGGAAAGCATATAGAAAAGGTTGCCAAAAATGTTACCTAATTATGTCATTCAGCCTAATCAGGTTAGGATGGGACAACATTGATGTTATTTACTTTGAACAAGGATAAAGGTACACAAAGATTCCACTAAAATTTACTCATAATCATGCAAATAGTGCCAAGAAATGAACTTTCATTTTTCATTATGCAATTGCATAAAGTAGTTGTTTAAATTCATTACAAAATATGTTTATGAGTTTCCCACACAAGTCATGGGAATAACTGAATGAGATACAATAAAATACAAGATGTACATCTGAAAGTGAAAGACATGTAAGAGAGAAGGGATCCATCATTGCCTAAATGACGAACCCCATTGTTGATCAGTTGCATCTTCAACTCCTTTGTTGATAGATCTAGAGGTGTCTACAAGGGACAAATAAAATGATGGTAGATCTTAGGATTCCATGTCTATAATATGTTAAACCAATAGATATACAACCTATCTCTTGTTATGCATCAAATATAGACACATAGATAAGATACAGTTATCATGAAGGTCCTGGAAAAGTAAATATTATCCAGTTATCATAAGGGGCTTTATGCTTCTTAGTTTTCTTGACTTATTTGTTGACTGTGTAGGTATAGGTATAATCTTAGAGCTACCTCATAAACAAGGAAAACAATGCAAGGAAATCATGGATCAATTCATAGACAATGAGTCAATTTTTCAGGAACAAGCAAAAGGTAGAGTTCAAGATAGAAAGGACAATCTTCTTCCTTTTGTTTATGAGAGACCTATAAGTTCCAATTTAAGGTGAAAATAATGAAGGACACAGGGGAAATCATTTTAAGTGCTAAGGGAGCAGCTACAAAGTCACAGAGTCAATCACCCTATCACAATGGTTTTAAGGGGGCACTCACTTTGAAGGGTTTTAAGGGTTGGCATGAATAGCAGGTCAAGAGCATATTTCATAGTTTGTAGTAGATGCACAATCATAGTGGAATACTAGTACACTATCATCCATCAAAAGAGAATGAGCTATGAATATTCCAAACTACAACAATGGATCAAAGGACAACCCTTGTCAAGGCAAGGCATAGTCATGTTAGTTCAGGTGCAGAGTTTCAAGGCTTGAGATGAGCAATGGGTAGTCCACCTTTATATGCACAATCAAATGAACCAAAGAATTGAGGACATTCAAAAATAGAGAATAATAGCAATGATGAAAGGCTTATATTCTTGCTTTACCGAGAAGATATGAAGACATTCATATAATCATAAGTTCATTGCAAAAGATATTACATAACAGTAAAATGGCACAACTTATGCAAGAGGACAAAGAACAAACACCTTTTCTATAGACAATGTTACAAAAGATCATGTTGTTAAGAGGCTAAATATATTGTGAGTGAAATATCAATCAGAGGCCATATACTTGATGTTGTCACCTACAACATCCTCATTGGTGATTTTTGTAGAGGAGGACATTTAGTAAAGGCATATGATTTATTGAATTGAAAGTTGGTTAGTGGTTACTGTCAAAATGTGTTAACATTAAATGCACTAATATATTGCTTTCGTAAGGGTAGGCATAATGCATGATGCCATTTAACTAAAATAAAATTCTTGTAAAGGTATGGAAAGGGACACAGAAAGCATAAGGTAGGGTTATCCATTGAGGCAGATCATAGAAAGCAACATCACTTCTAGATCAAACACAAGGACGTTTATTTCCCATAAAGAAAGTAGTGTATGAAAGAGTATGGTTTAAGTTTTTCTTAAGAAAATGACAGTCTACAAAGGGTTTTTATGGAAATATCTATCATGTGATAGCCAAATCTCAAAGGGGATTGTGTGTTGAACCTTTATAAAAAATTCTTAATGTTGCACAAAGAAATTAGTAAGGCTCGAGAAAAGCTTGCTACAACCATATATATTATTTTCTCCCTTAGTGACTCTATCAATATCAAAGATAATGATCCTAAGATACCTATTGATTTTCATCTCATCACTCAAAAATCTGCTTTGGGAACAGTATTAATGGATGATATGGAATATCATCAAACCTTGTGTGTCGAGAACCCATGACATTTTTTGTTGATGATGGTATTCATTCTAGTGCATCTTTGTTTGACCCAACAAAGCTCAGACATGTATTTGAGAAGGGTGGTTGGAAAATAGCTAGAAATATATCAAACATTTTATTGAAGAAGGGAATGGGATCAAGAATACTTTAGGTTTTTCAATGAATGTGTGCAGATTGTTTACCTTATTCTAAAATTTATGCAAGAATTGTATCACAAGGATTGATTAAAGTGCAACTACTAGAGGAAATTTTTTGGAAAGACCAACAAATAAGTAGTGGACAAAGATCTAACAAGGGAAACCACAGAGTGCTCATAATACTAGATATAGAAAATACCATAGAAGAAATGACAAGTTTCATCATTATTTTGCATAAATAGAGCATCTGTAATGTTTCTTTCATAGAAAATAGAACATGAAAAGAAACTCCTCAGCATTTTCATTCAAGGAAGGAGCTTACCAACACTCGGTCATAGTTCAATCATTTCCAGAGAATTCCTAGAATATGGAGTGAAGTTTCAAACCCTCAGTGGCAGCGCAGCAAAAGGAAACAATATGCATGAAAATAAATGCAAAATGAGCCCGTGGCTAGGGTTAGAGTTCTTTTTTGAGTTTCTCAAGAAAGCCCTAATTTTGGAAGACCAAAATAGGGTATTTTCACCTTTATTTTATAAAATACATGAGGATTAATACTTAAGCGATGGTCAAAGCTTTCTTGACACTTGCCTAGTAAAAAATGTGAAGTCCACGGGAGTTAGGAGATAAATAAATTTATTTTTTCCCCTTCTATTTTTGCATGAAGTTAACACAAAAATAAATATGTAAATAAATATTAAAGGTGATATTTTATAAATTACCTTAATATTTGTCATGTAATACAAGAAATAAACAGCTACATAACACATATTAAAGTAAATCATAATTGATTGTCTTTAATATTTTTTCAAATAGCTTATTCTAGTTCCAAAATCATGCAAAAACATAAGGAGGAATTGAACTGAAGTTTCAAGCATGCATTTGGAGTTCTATGTTTGGCTTCAAGTCAAACTAAGGCAATTTTGGAGTTCTTTTTTATCAAACAGGGGGAGTTTGGAGCTAAATTGGCTCAAATTGCAACAATTATGAGCCCCCTTTTTAGGGCTTTTCTGTTTTGCTCGTGAGATAGATATTTTGGAGTGCAGTTGACTGCAAGTGACACCTCTTGGCACTTTGGGATAGTTTTTTTATTAAAGGAGAAATAGCTTATGCTTTTTTCCTTAGTTCTTACTTTTTGCCTTCTCTTGTATGTTGTAGAGAAACTTAGAGATTTGTAACTTAGATATTTTCATATTTATATACAACAATGATTATTTTAGCTCATTTTTATTAGTGTTTGTAGAGATTCCTTCCAATATTCAATAGAATCAAGTGTTTACCTTCTTATTTTTAGGTTTTGTGTCTCTTGTGGATGATTTTGATGAAGATTTGATGTATTTTTAGTAGTAAAACCTTTAAATTTATGTCTTATTCATGGTTGCATGTATACAAAAGCAATTAATAATCACAGGTCATAGGTTGTGCTGGTGATTTCTTATCTTCCAAGTTGTGAAAATCTTGTTTTCCTTTAGAAAAGATAGTTTTATTAAATCCTTTTTATGAAATATTTATGTGATTGGATTGCCCAAACTAAGCTTTGTAAATAGATCCATTGAGAAGTAGTTGTGAATCAAGCTGCTTTAGGTTAATTACATTTTTGTGCATCACCTCCTATAATTATCTTTTCATTTCATCAACTATTCTTCTTCCTTTTTCCCACAATGATTCATTAGTTTCTAGGAGATATAAAGGGGAACCAACCCATAATCTAGAGATTCATCTTTATCATGAGCAACCCATAGGATCAAAGATGTTTCCATGTTTCACGAGATTCTTGAGCTTCCAAGTTTAGCATCTAGGTGCAATCCTTCGTGACAATAGTTATAGCTCATACAAACTGAAAAGCATATAAAACACTTAAAATTTCTTGAAAATTTATGAAAAAAACCATAACTGGGACTCATATGCCCCTCTAGGCGATTTAGTCCCAGTTCATATTTTAAAATTCCTTTTACAACATTAAAAACCTCATTTTTTTGCTTCCTAAGCTTGTTGGTAACATATAGTATCAATTTGGAAAGTTTTAGTAACTTCTATTTTATGTATCTAGGTCATATCATCCATGTAGTGTAGTCATCTTTTTTAAAATTATTTCAAAAATTCATTTTAGTAGTAAAAATATTCAGATATGTGGGAAATTTCTTTACATTTTTGAAGAATTGCATAAATTAGATAGTTTACTTTTTCATGATAGCATGTTTCCTTTTAAGAGATGTGGTTTTGATATGGTTAAAAATGGATTGCATAAGTACAACATCCCACCTTATGAGTTCAATATAGAGTACAACAATGAGGTCATTAACAAACATGCTAGTCATCATTCTATTATCGTTCATAGTTATGAGAACATCTTAGAGAAAGTGGATCAAAACATTGACACAATCCTTAATATTACATTACCTATTGGTGAGGATGGTATGATACAAGAAGATACAAGCATAGACAATCATGAAAACCATAATTGTTCTTCTCTCGATACCTCTCCTACTAGTGATGAAGGTATCTTGGTGAAAGAAGATAAAATCAATGAGAATCATGAGAGTCTTGATTGTCTCTATCCTCCTCCCTCTTGGAAATATATTATGACACAAGAAGATAAGATCATAGAAACATTTCTAAACATCACCTTACCTATTTTCCATTCATCCCTTACTTGTGAGAATGTTTTAGCAAAAGAGGATGAAATCATAGATAGCCATGACAAACAAAATTTTCCTTCTCCTAATATCCTTCATCAATGCAAAGAAGATAATTTTGTGTTAAAAGATGTACCTATTGAGAGTCATGAGAATCTTGTTCCTCCCTTCCCTAATGCTCCTACCATTTGGAAAGATCTATTTGGTAAGCAAGAAAATCATAGTTGTCCTTCTCTTGATATCTCCCCTATTTGTGAAGAAGATACTTTACAAAATCTAACCATGGAATGTGATGAACATCTTACAAGCTCTCCTACTATGGTAGATAGTATGGAATAAGAGAATGAGACCTTAGAGAAAAAGGACAATTAAATCGAGCCTTCTCTTAATGTCCCCACTATTGATAAAAAAATATATTATGACCTCCCTTACATGCGATGAAGTCATTTTAGCATAACCAACCTTTGAATGTTAGGAGCATCTATCTTGTAGTTCTTCAAAAAAATTATCCTCCTAGGGAAGATATCATGGTGAAAGAAAAGGGTAACATTGACAATAATGATATAGTTCCCTTAGATGAAGATGATGAGGTAATATTAGACTCTCCTTCACTAATGGAAGTTAATATATTCAACCTCAACTCATCATTTACCCACCATCACACAAACCTCAAACTCAAATCAAACCCGAACTTATCCTTTACCTATGTAAGAATAATGTTTTGTAGTATCCAAGTCAAAATATTGTTGCTCATACATATAACACTAGAAACAATCTACAACCAAGACAAACAACTTCAACGTCCCTCCCATTGCCTAATCCTATCTTACCAGGTCCTCCTCATTTTCCTCCACAAAATGGAAAGGAGTATGATCTTGTTGAACAACTAAAGAATACTCTTGCTAAGATATCCTTATGGGACCTTATTCAAGCCTCCCACCATTATCACAAAATGATTCAAAGCGCTTTACAACAAGTTCCTAACATGCAATCAAATGAAGTAGCAGCCCAAATTCAAGCTATAACTTCAAACAATGTAGACATTACTTTTCATCATCATAAGCTGCCTCCTTTGGAAGTGAGAAAGAAAAATGATGCATTCATGATAATAGCTATCCATAATAGGTTGGGAATAAAAATAACCCTTGTTGATAATGGTTTTTCCCTTAACATGTGTAGTGTAACCCTTTTGGATAAAATTGACGTGGATAAATAAAAAATTCAACCTAATTCTCTATATATTCAGGGGTTTGAAAATGTAGGAAAACAACCACTTGGAGTGATTACATTACCTATTATAGTTGGAGAGGCCACATTACAAACCTCGATTCATGTTATGCCTCATGATCTTTCATACAACCTCCTTTTAGGAAGACCATGAATTCATGAGATGCACGTGGTGCCCTCTACCCTTCATCGTATCATGAAATATGTCTATAACAACAAAGTATATATACAATCAAAGCCGACCATGAACCAAACAGTTGCTTAAACATTGACAAAGATAAGGAAAATCCTTTGGCAGCATTAACACCAACTATACAAGTGGAACTTGTGCAACATAAAGATGAAGAAAAATGTATTGAGGAAGTCACAAAGCTCTTAGAAGATGATTGGGGTTCCTTAGATTTTGAACCCACATTTATGGGAGAATACAAGATCATAGATAGAGATTCAAACAATGGAAAAGAAAAATTGGTAATTTCAACACAAAATTTGGAAGACCCTTTGAAAGCATCCACCTCAACCACTTTAGAACAAAATTTAAAAAATCACACAACTTTGATGAACTTGACGATGAACAACTGCCAAATCCAAAAGAAATGGAAAATATTTATGGAAGAGGTTATGAACTTATGGAAAAACTTGGTTATAATGGAAAAGGATGTGGTGCTAACAAACAAGGTATCAATGTCCCTAGAGAGCCTCACATGCAAGAAAGGACTAGTTTTCTTGGTTATTGTCCTTCAAAAGAAACAAACAAGCCTTCACTTAATATCAACACTCTTACAAAAGACTTTCCTAAGTTGAATTTAATAGTAGCACACCCTGAATTGATAGAAACTAGTGGTCTTGATTGTTATCCTTTGGAAGAAACAATCAAATCCTCTCTTAATGTCATCACACAAAACACTAATGATTTGAATTCATTAGATTTTACACTCTCCTATAAAGGAGAGAAAAAAATCTCACAATCTAAAGATTCTTGTGTAAGTATGACATCTTATACTAAGCAAGAGATATCTTTGTCACAAAATAAAGGAACATCCCCTACTATTGATCAAGAGGGTATCTTCTCGAGACTCCTCCAAGATCGTTTGATATCTCTCCCTCCAAGAACATGAAATAAATTTTAAAACAATAATTCATTTTGTGCATATCATAGATTTCATGGTCATTCTACTAATGAATGCAAGGCTTTGAGTAACAAAATTCAACATCTTAAGGAGTGTGGTTCTCTTCCTTGTGTTGAAGCACCTAGCTGATCTAATTGATACTGACTTTCAAATATCTCATCAATCATTTCAGCTCATACTTGTCCTACACCAAGTGGGGGAAAGGGGTTAGGTAGCCTTCTCCTCGTATGTACTTGTCATTTTCTCTTTTGGCTAGTTGATCGCCTTTCCTGTACATATAAGAGCAAGCTTGGGATGTGGACGGCATGCCTTAAGTTGGATCGCATGTGATGTACTAAGTTATACATTTTGGGGGCAACCCCTTCCCCTTTTGACGTAGCTCATTGGAAACATATGACTTGGCTAGGTCTTTCCGAATAATCTCACATGTCATCTTCTACTTTAAAGCACTTTCTCACAGTAATGGTGTTAGCAACCACTTTAAAGTGGGGGAATACATCAACACTCATGTTTCATTGTGTGATTTTGTTTCTTTCCGTGATGCATTATTTTCTTGGTGGTATCATTCAGTTTGATTTCCTCCAAGAGCATGATATTTCTTTGACTTGTCCTCTCTTGGAAACATTAAGCAAGATTTTCCCTAAGAAGAGACCTTACACAAACAAAGAAAAATCCCTTTGAACATACCTTACACTATTTTGTATTCACAACATCGGTTATATGGCCACCTTGCATAATACACTTTGCTTGCCTGTTGCCATTTTGTTTGTTCATGAATTTCAAGCATACAAATATTTTCTTGCCTCATGAAGCTCAAAGTTCATTGTTGTGTAGCGCCTTACCAAAGTTATCAGGAGGCATAACTTTGGTCTGGTTGGATAGGAAGCTGATTCGAGGCATGACTTTCCCGTAGCCACTCACATGTGTGTGTGAGCGCATACTGATCATGTGTGTATGTGTCTCACCCCTTTGGATACTCACCCAACAGACAACCTGAAGTTCCATCGCCTCAGAGTGAGCATGCATTTTTGGACAAATAGCTTAGATTTGATCCATATCATGTTGGACAAATGGTCAAGGCTTGATCCACCTCTTCTTGTTTTTCTTGTTTTTATTTTTCTTTCTTTTAATCTTTGACATTGCATGTTTGCATATCTTGATGTTTCATATCATACACCTTATGCATGTCCTCTTGTGCTTATGTCAATTTAATGTAGGATCTTGGATCCTGGGGGCTTGACTGCCTCCTCGATCTTTGTTATTGTAGACCATCCACATTGGTACAATTGGAACCCTCTTGAATGTCTACTTTAGTGTGAGTTTGAAGCAAGTTCATCCTCTCACTAAAATGGGGGCTAAATGTAGTGTCGAAAAATGTCATCATTCACATTTTCACACTTAATTTGAGAATATTTAATGATAAAATTAACTTAAGGTTTCCTTGATCTAGTGTTGTGATGTGTTTTACACATTCACATTAGGTCTTGGGCCCTTTTCAAGCTAAATAAACCTAACTTTTCCTTGATTTGATGTTGTAAAGTGTATTCATTTACACCTTCACATTAAATTTAGGGCCCTTGGACTTAATGGTGCCTTAATCTAGTGTTGTAATGTTGTGTACACATTCACATTAGATTTAGGGCCCTTTTAAGCTAAATAGACCTAATTTTTCCTTAATTTGATGTTGTAAAGTATATTTATTTACACTTTCACATTGATTTTTGAAACCTCTTGCATTTATGACCTTTATATAATCACTAATAGGCCCCTAAGACCCTATATTATTCATCTCAAGGCTTATTTCAATCGGAATCCTGACAAGATCAACAAATAGACTTAATTTCTTAACACCCCAAAACTTTCTCTCTCCAAAAAGGTCTTGTGGGACCCATACGCCACCTTGGGCATATGAGTCCCACCCAGGTGGGACCCATACACCATAGATGGTATATGAGTCCCATTTGGCCCTTTTTTAGGGTTTTGAGCAACAAATCAGGGTTTAAATTCAAATTTTATGAATGTCGACCTCTGGGATCTAATAAACGGTAACTTGGATGGATTTCCTATATAAACAAGGTCTCAAATCATTGTTTCACTAAGCATTCATGATATCAATTCAAGCACTCAAGAGTTAAGCATTCCAAGAATTTACAAGATCATCAAGAGAGCATTCAAGATCATTTTCAAAGGCAAAATTCTTCATCAATTGTTGCAGCAATTCAAGATCCATCATCATGCCAAGGTTATCAAGAATCAAGCATGTTATTGAGCTAATGTTGTGATGTCGCATTCAAGATCCAAGGTCAAGCATTGTTCTACACTTATCCCAAGATCTATATCTACATCCTTCATGGTCATTTCATGTTAGATTGCAGATTTACAAGACATAATTCAAGGTATCATTATTCATGTTTCATGCTCCATGCTTTATGTTTCATGTCCTTATTTCATTATCTCATCATTTACTAACAAATCAATAAGTTTTTCTCTCTCTACATGTGTGATTGCAGATCTAGGTGTCTTGGAGCTTAAAGATCCCTTGGATATTAGGTTACAAGCTTGGAGAAAGTTGTTAGAGTTGTCCCCTCATTTGCAAGGTTGCTATCTTCACAAAAATTCATCTACAAGTCCAAAATCAGGGTTTCAAGTCTCAAAAAAAAGTGTGGAAGAAAGAGAAGAGATTAGAGAGTAGAATCAAACCTAAACCTTCAGAAAAAACACACTAAGACTGATACACCACCTTGGGCATAGGAGTCGCAATATAGCCAATTTTTAGGGTTTCTAGAGATTCAAAATCATCACTGTCAGATTCTAGTTTTGGCACATAAAACATAGTTTAGGACTAAATCTCCTAGACTAGTGTATGAGTCCCATTCAACATCAAAATCAGTGTTTCCAACATTTTCAGTCCTCATTCGAGCCTCTACAGGTTTCTAGGTGCACACTTCTAATTTTACAACTTTCTATTATGATTTATATGTATTTCTAGGACAATCATTCAAGTTCCATGCATCACTAGGTTTCATAATTAGGTATTGCATTTCATTAGTATTTCCAAGCCCTAGCTTGGTGGTGAACCCCTCATTAGTTTATAATCAGCCCCTAGGACAACCCTATTGCAAGATCTCTTTCTCCTTTTCATATCTAAGATTGAGATCTCTAGGGTTATCCTTGAATGAGAGTGTTTGAGTTTTGTTATTCTATCTCCCGAGCATAGAACCAAACAAAATTATTCCTTTCAAATGGTAATAAATTTATGCCTTCTGCGTTGTTTACTAATTAGGCGATATTGTAACCTCTTGTATCTCTTCCTTGTATTCGACAGGAAAATCAATTTTCTAATGGGTTCTTGAATACATGCTTATGAAAATGTGGCTTCATTATGTGCAGTCCATCATTTCACTGCTAAAAATGTTGCAATCAAACTTTTGGCAACATCTTTCAAAGGAAAGATCTCTAATGGTTCAGAGGTTTACCTATTAATTCCATTTCAACATGGGATGAATTAGGAGATTCTTTGAATAGACATTTTGATGATAAATCTGATCATTTATCTCTAGTTGAACAGTTGACAACTATCAAGAGAGCTCCATAAGAACAAATGATGGATTTCAACTTTCGATTCCAGAAGACTAGGAATAGAATTCCTGCTACGGTAAGACCTACTAATCATGCCTTTTTGTATTATCTTAAAGCCCTTAACAATGATATTTTAGTAATGATTTAGTCTATGGGTGGTGTTTCACTTCTTGGTACTTTCAACATAGCCATAAGAGTAGAAAATAGCCATATATAGGCCGGTAAAATAGCCCCAAGGCCTCCAATGCCAATATTTCTAGAAATTCATCCTCTTATGCCTTTGCAAGTACCCCCTATAGCTGCAATACCTATTGTTCCACTTTAAATTACCAAGCATTTTCTCAACCAAACATTGTCCCAACTCAATCTCGGGAATTACAAGAGATTAAGGGTAGTCATCAATAAATTAAAACTTTATTGCAGACCTTTGGAAAAAAATTTGTGAACATAGAGAAGCAGCAAGGTCAAAATCCTAGACCCTACCAAGCTCCATTTAAAGAAAATAGGCCTTCTAATCAAACTGATTCATAGCCTCAAAGGAGGAATTATAATCCAAGGTCTTTCCAGTCATATAACCCTAATACTACTAGTTCATCAAGAGAGATGGTTCCAGTGCAAAATAATTTGGTTCAAGACCATGATTGGTGTTTTCCATGCAACCAGCCTCATAACCAACCAGCTTTTCCAAATGGAGTGTTGAATTAGGCTCTTATGGTACAGAACCATGTTGTTATCCATCACAATGTAGAACAAGAGAGTAGTGAACAACAGGTTCCTTACTCAGAACATGGTCAAAATGAGGTGACATTGATGAATTGGTAGGATGAAGAGTTTTGTGGTGTCATTCAACCTCAATGACAAGGTTAGAACCAGTCCTATACTTCAATAGCAACAAACACAAGATCCAAAAAGAGGGCTGTGGATATAGGACAATAGTCTAATAAGGTACAAAATCAAGCCTCTACGAGTTAGAAGCCAAGTATTGGATATGTACCTTCATAGCCAATCCATTTTTTTCCAAGGCAATATCAGTGTTTCAATGTGGGATTCTTTAGCACTTCCAAGTCAAAAATATTTGTTACAAAATGCATTATCTAATCTCACTTTGTCACATGAGCCAGTTAAAGATCAACCAAAGGTAAACATTGTGAGTGATCAACCTAAAGAGAAACCAATGAATAAGCCAAAGCCAAAGAGCGAACAACAATCTCATGAGTTCAAGCCACCTCTTTTTTATGTCACTTTGATTGTAGGAAATCATCTTGTTCACAATTGTATGATTGATTCAGGTGCTACAAGTTCAGTGATGCCAAAGAAGATCATTGATCAGTTGGGTTTGACATATGAGCCACTCTCAAAAAGAGTTGTTCAATTAGATGGAACAACCATTAATACAGTGGGAGTGATCAAAAATTTAAGTTTTACATTACATGCTTGTCCTAATTTTGCAATTCCACAAGATGTTTATGTAATAGATCTCCCACCTTACTTTGCTTTATGTCTTTCTAGAGATTTTACAACCAAGTTAGGAGGCTACCTATCTTCTTATTGGTCACAATTTTTCCTTAGAATGAGATATGGTATGAAAGTAATAATAAAATATGAGTTGTTGCCCAGTGATCATATTGAGCCATATGTTCGTAATCTTGCCAATGCAAATCTTGTGTTTCATGAGCAGAATTAGATAGACCAGTTGGTAAGTCATGGAGTTGTGCAGTGGCTCTAAAGGTTAGAGGACCTATGATTGTCCCCCATGGGACCAGTTGGGGCTGAGCCATTACTAAAGGAAAATTTAATTATGTAGGAAGGGTAGTACCGCACAAAAGAAGACCTTGGCAAGATATCTTTGGAACCCCAAATACACTAGGTTTAGGAGGAGGAGGAGAAGATGGTCTACTAATAGAATCAACTTTTCAGGTAGGTGGAAAATATGAAAACTCAACGGTTTCTAAGAACTCAAAATATTTATCCACAATCCCTTTTTTCTTATCACTCCTAGTATACCTCTTAGAAGCTAGGTTTTGACAGGACACCAATAGGCCAACAAAGTCAACAACTTTTGTTTATTGATGGTTTCATAGGGGATTTTTCCTATTGTTTACTTAATTTCTAGGAGCCTGCACGAGAGGGGCTCTTACTCCTCTAGCTGGAGGTGGGATATTTTCTACGAACAAAATCTCCTAAGCATTCTCAAAGCACATTGCATTTTCTCTAATAATATCTCCAAGTTCCTCCTCTTCTTCCAATAATTCATTAACTCTGTGATATTGATAGTCAGTTCTTCTCTATTGCCAAGCTAGCAACCTAAGACCAGTAATTATATCTTCTTGATCACCAACCAACCAATCTATGTTAGGCTGAAGAACAGGAGCATTACACCTTTGGAGAGCCATTACTATTAACCATAGAGCAACTCATCATACAAAAATTATTTTTCTAAATTATCCCTAGTAGAGTCGCCAAAAATCTGTTGGTTAAAAGATTTATCACCTAACTCTATATTCTCATGCCCACTAAGGTGAAAAATGTAACCACAGTTGAATCAGTAATAATATGATTTTCAAACCGATTCTTTGCTTATTTTAAAAGGTGGCAGCTACCTTCATTTGATATTCAATGAATAATTTTTATCTAACGTTGCTTTTAACCAGAAAGAAAATAAAGGAAGGAGCTTTTAACCAGAAAGCTTTAAAGGAATTCATTGACTTCAAATGATAGAACTGAAAAAACTTTACAACTAAAGTTCAATCAAATATCACCACAAAATTTTTATTCACAAATAAACGATACCACAGTGATGCAACAATATCAAAATATCTATCACTCCAACAATAGATCACACAATGGTAGAAAATTCAACATAAGCATAACAGATTCATACACCATAATTCAAAGATTATGAATGCATAAATTCCACCATTGTCTTCTATATCAGAATAACATAAAGTAGTAAATCAAGATAACAAAGTTTTTCTCTAATGAGTACATCAAATTTTTCCCAAAAGATCTGAATCACATCAGCCAAACCCATATTTAAAGCATAAGATAATTGTCTTTCGTAATGGTTTCTTGAAAGTAACCGTACCAAATAATTAAAAAGATTCTTTAACTTAAAAGAGCCAAATTAAAAGAAAGTATCATGAAATGCTAAAAATAACTATGCATCATTTCCTTCCACCTCAACCTCTTCACTTCCAAATCCTTGACTGCTTCTTGCTGCAACAGTTTTTCTTGTGCCTTCATCCTGAATTTGTAGTCTTTGTACGTGGTCATAATTGCAAATATCTCTTTGCTCCTTGGTGTTACAGTGATCTGCAGTCCTGTTCTTACTTTGGTTAGAGCAGCCTCAGACTCTTTCAGAGTGTCAGACCTCCTATTTGCTTCAGTTTTAAAGGAATTGAAGTAGAATTGCAATCTACCAAGCTTTGAGAAAGATTCTATGGTCATTGTGGCAAGATTTTCCATCTCCTTGTTGAATACTTCTTTGAATTTTAGACAAATTTCCTTTGAATCCAGAATCTTCTCATCAAACTCATCAGTTATCTCTACTTTTAGGTCATGACAATTTCCTTTAAAATCCACTAGCATGTCTAGATACCTTTCGAGTGCTACAGAAATATCCTTTACTAGGCTGTCATAAATGCTTAATTTCCACTCCAATGAGTTGGACTAAGAAGGATCTAACTCCTTTGTATCACTTACAATTTGTTCATTGATTAATTTCATTTGATCCATGGAAATCAACTCTTTTATTTCTTGTGAGAGCACACATAGAGACTGGGCTGATCTTTCCTGACTTGTTGTAGCTCTATCATCAATTCCTTTCTTTTGTCAACAACTTGAGTGTAGAAAAGCACATACTTACTAATAAAGAGGATAGTATCTTGAAGCATTTCATCAATCCATTCGCTGAAATTTTTGGAATAGCTCAGATTCTTTCTGATTAATTGCATTATAGACTCATCAATAACTCATGCTTGAGAACTTGAGGCTCCACTGGATATTGAAGGGGGGACAATAGAAGAAATAAAGTCTTTTAAATCAAGAACTTGAGATTGCAATGTCACCTATTCCTTCCTTTCTTCCTTTACCTACTTAATCAAGGCATTGACTGAAAAATTAGCATGATACACATCACTTTCAAGTGTTTGGGGCCCCATATCAACATTTGTGATTTTATAGTCAGCCACTATTATTTCATCCTCATTTAGATCTTTTATAGGATCTACAATTTCCAATACTTGATTACCAGAAGTAGGGCCATTCAGCATTCTTGACATTTTCTAAACTTTATTTGGCCTTGAGGAAGTCTGGAGCAACTTTGCAACCATATCTACCCTAACTATTGTTGTAGGAGTATATTTTCTCTTTTTCTCTACTTCCTTTCTCAGCCCTACTAGGGAGGTTTCTACCCAAACATAATCCTTATTTCCTAGAGAAATTTCTTTAGACTCACCTGGAGTGATGGGTATATTTTCCACCAGGGAAGAGGGTACTTCAGACAAAGGAGGAAAGGTATTGTCTTCAACAATCTGCTTAAAAATGGTATCAAAATCTTCAAGCACGGGTTTTGTTTGGATGATCTTCTTTTTAGGAGTGGGGGTAGATATGTTGTCCTGTTCGCACATTGACTTCAATTTAATCATCTCTTTAGGCTTCTCACCATCACCCCCAGACTATAAATTTGCACTAGAGGACCTAGTAGCCAATCTCCTTGATGATGTACCCACTACAACTGTCTGAGTGGACCCCTATTCATTTCTCTAAGATGATTTTGGTTCTTGAGTAAAACATGCAGCATGTCGCCATTTTCCTTCTAACCAGTCCTGAGTTCTTTTCAACACTAGAGCAACTCGTATATTCATATTCAAAACTTCATTTTTACTCCAGTCAATCTTGGGATTAGATTTATCAGATAGTTTTTCATATTCGGGATCAATGACCACCGAATCTTTAGTCACACTTTCAAGAATCTAAAAAGAAAGACCAAAATCTTGTATTTTACTAAGGGTTAACCTCATGTAATCTCTCTTCAAGACTTCATTTTCATCAACACAATCTTCCCAAAAGTATTCAATAGAAGGTTGATGCTGATATGAACTCTCTCCATACAATTTTTTTTTCACGAAACCCTTGCTATCAAAATTAGCCCTCATGAATAACTGTTGGAGGTTATACTCTTTAAGAATTCCCTCAGCACATTTGGCCATTTGATTATTTTTACAAGTGAAGGAAGGAGTTGTCAACGGGAAAAAATACCCCTGTTTACCCATATTCATGTATTTTACATTCACAACGGCCATTTGTCTACAGATCTCCAGGAACAACAACAAATCTTTAGGATATCTAGGCAATTTTAATGGGGCGTTCTCAAAACCTCCTATACTCAAGTAGGAAAACCTATCAAATTGAATATAGAAACTTCCAAACTTTGATAAAAAAGTCATTAACTCAGGAGAAAGACGCATTTCAGGGTTTCCATCCAATTTCCTCAAAACTTCCATCAAGAATGCATCATTGACAAAAAAATCCCACATTCCAACTTGCCTGGTAAACCGCGGATAGCAATTATATATAGGCATGCTAGAAGCTGGGGATACCTATGGCTTTAATCCCCACCAAAAGGATCTTCGACTAGCTATAATGTATATTAAGCAAGAACATAGATGGAAGGTAGTAGTTTTTGGAAATTGACTAATTGTTCATTCAAATGCAAGCATATTATCTTAGCTTGATCGATGAACACATTCTCATGATAGAAAACCAAAATAAATTGACACATCCAATCTTCAAAAGACTCAATTTGTGCATTTCCAACAATGTGATGTAACAAAGCAATGTATTCTATGATTTCCCCTTTGAAATGCATTGTTTTAAGTTTGGCAAGTAACTGTGACTTGCCCCTTTTCCCCAACTTCAACCACCCCTTGGATATAGAATTCTTGCACCAATTCTTATTAGCTTTGAAAAACTCACTAGCCATCGCAACATACATGTCCTTCATGAGCGCTCTCTCAGGAATCTTTAGCGCATGGTAAACAACTCCAGGAGAGATTTTAACAACAACAGTCCCATCCACGGCTTTGATTTCCTGTGTTTCTGGAATATATCTTCTCGCGCATGCGCCTATTAGATCTACACTCAACACCGCTTTTGGAAAACTCCCGATATGAGCTGATCCACTTTCTAACACTTTTGTGTCAATAGCAGATCTTCTGTCACTTTCAAAATGTGGCCAAAATTCCTCCAGCTTAAAGGATCCCAACTCCGTGTCCCTTATGCCGAGACAACAATTTTCAATTCCAGACTGCATGAGCTCACAATACACAGAGGAACACTTGTATGCTTGAAGAAATAATTGCAGAAGGTGGAGGTGCAACTATAGACTCAAAAAAATAAATTCCCACCACCTTAAGTCATGTAAAATGACAAGACGTTTGTTTGGTGTTGAATTAATATAGTGCTTTATTTTAATCCTTGGTAAAGCAAACCATAAGATTTGCATGCTTTGCTAAAATTCCTTGATAAGACATCTCTAGGTTGTACCGTACGCCTCATTAAATGGGTAGTCAGTGCCTTGAAATGTGCGGGATGGACAACATATCACCTTGTCATGGAAAATGGAAACTTTATAACCCAAAGTCGGGAGTTGTGAAGTTATGAAAACCTCTGACTCTTCGACTAAACAATAGACCAACACACTTGACGCTACAAAAGGAGAACAAGTCGGACCATCAGGAGGTTAGGAAAAACACAAACCCAATGAAAAGGTTTTAAAGACACTGGGCACCAACGACTTAGGCTTCAAAACTTAAAGAATGTGCGACAAGAGGTTAGAAATTTAGAGCATCCCGCGACAAAGGCTAAAATGAAGGCAAAGACTTTAGACTTAGGCCAAAATTACGAAATTAAAGACCAAGGAAGATAAAATTTAAAAGTACATGATACATAGTATACCAATGGGTAACATTGGCTCTGAATGGGGATCAGGACTAATAGGACACAAAGAATCCAGAAACATGGCATAAAGCCTTATTCATTGGGCAACGAAGTCAAAAACCAAACAAGCCAAAAACCAAACAAAACAAACAAGAAACCATATACAAGGACAGACCTAGCGGAAAAATTATTCAAGAAGTTTCAAATCTTGCCCATTGTAGGCAAGGGGTAAAATAGAACCATCAGTATAAGCCAAACAAAAAGCGTGATCACCAACAAGATGCTTGATCAAGAAAAGCCCTCTCCAGAGAGAATCAAATTTTTAATGTGCTCCTTTTGCTTCCCTTCTATCCCAAAGAAGAATTGAATCGCCAACTACAAAGTCTCTTTGTCTAGCCCTTTTATCAAAAACCTTCTTCACCATCTATTGATGTTTGGTATTCTTATCCACTACAACCTCCCTTTCTTCTTCCAACTTATTCAAATACATAATTCGCTTTTCTAAAGCAGTCTAAAATTGCCCATCTTCTATAGCCTTCTGTAAATTGAGTGTTGAAATATCCAATGGTGTAGGAAAAGTACTATCAATGCCATATACTAATTGAAAGGGGGACATTCCAATAGCTCTTTTGCAAGTAACTCTATCGGCCCATAGAGCATCGTATAAATTTTTATGCCATCCCCTTTGATTTTCATCAACCAACTTATTAATAATGGAGATTAAATTCTTATTGCTTGACTCGGCCTGCCCATTACCTTGCAGATAATAATCAGATGAATGAGTAAGACTAATGCCATATTTGTAGCAGAAAAGGGTAGTTTCAGCAAAGGAAAAAGAGCTAGTGTTATCAATGACAATTTTCTTGGGCACTCCAAACCTTACCAAAATATTCTCCTTCAGAAAATTACATACTACTTCAATAGTGGTATGCCTCAATGGAATAGCCTCCACCCATTTGGTGAAATAGTCTGGAGTAGTCAATATGTGTGTATTTTCCGCACTAGAACTCGGGTTAATTGGACCAATGAAATCCAGGCCCCATTGTTGAAAAGGCTCATCAATTACCATAGGTTTCAAGGGTAAAGAAATAAGTTGTGGTCTGCTAGTGAATTTTAAACACTTTTCACATTTCGACACCCACTCATAACCATCTTTAAACATAACTTTCCAATAGAATCTATGACGTAGGATTTTGGAAGCTATCACAGAAGTAGAAAAATGTCCACCACATGCCTCACTGTGAAAGGCTTCCAATAACTTCTTCTGCTGCTCTTTATCAACACACCTTAAGAAGGTCCCATCCACATCTTTTTTATACAAATTCCCTTCCCAGATAATGTACCTATTTTTTTTAAGTTTTAAGTTTCTCTTTTCTCTTGATGACAAATGTGATGGGAAATCATCATAAGTTTAGAAATAAGAGACATCAGAAAACCAATCATCAATTGTGCTTGTGAACAATATGAATGGTAATTCTTCTTCTTCAAAAGGTTTACTCTCAACAATCATTTTAGCCAGACCCTTTCCCCTAACTAGATTAGTGGGTTTAATATCCAAATCATATTCTTGAATCTAGGCTATCCAAGAACCTCTTTTATTGCATCCAAAAGCTTGCTAAGTAAGAATACTTTTCACAACAGTTTTAGGAACAAAAACAGTAGTATGAGAATGAAGAATATAGAACCTGAAACTCTTGAGTTCCTTCATGACAACATATGCATGTTTTTCAAGCGGTGAATATTTTAGTTCATACTTCTTTAGAGGAGTGCTCATAAAAGAGATAGGGGCCTCAATACCTTGCTCATTCTTTTGTAACAAGATGGCTGATAAAGTGTGCTCAAAGGTGTAACTATATATGATGAAATATTTAGTAAAATTAGGATGAATTAAAGTGGGAGCATTTGCAATTTTAGTTTTAATATCTGCAAAATATTTTTTCCCCTCACTTCTCTATTTAAACACCAGTTGATCCTTCATCATATCAGAAATGGGCTTCGTTAGCTCAACAAAATTAGGAACAAACCTCCTTAGAAAGTTCACCTGACCAAAGAAAGACCTAGAACCATCTTGTTGGCGGGTAATCCCAACTACATGATTGCCTTCACTCTCTCTCAATCTATCTCAGTTCCATCCTTTGAAACAATGTGACCTAATCTGAGTTTTCCCTTAGTTACAATGAAGATAGACTTCTTAGGGTTTAAAGAGATACCTTCTTCTCTGCAATGCTGCAATATTATTTCCAAATCATGTAAATGATTGGATCTCTTTTTAGAAAAAACTGTTAGATCATCTAAAAAAATCATTATAATTTTATTCCTGAGATCACCAAAAGATAAGTCCATAGCCCTTTGAAAAGTGGCTTCTGCATTAATAAGGTCGAATGACATTCTATTATAGGAAAAAAAACCAACGGGCGTGGTCAATGTCATTTTATGCTGGTCTTCTAGAGCTACCTCAACCTGATTATAACCTGAGAAACCATCAAGCATGGACATCATTTTGGAGCCATCAACTATTTACAAAATATGATCCATTATAGGTAGTGGGTAATTATCTTTGAGAGATTCCTGATTTAGATTCCTGAAGTCAACAAATATCCTTATTTCTCCACTTTTCTTTCTCACATGAACTATATTGGCTACCCACGTGGAATGGTGGATAGGATAAATAATCCTTGCCTTGAGAATTTTATCAATTTCATTGAAAATATCTTCTACTACCTTGTGATTATATGTCCGTTGTTTCTATCTGTAAGGTATGGCACCGGGTTTCAATGGAATTTTATCTTGGAATTCTCCATTTCTAAACTTCTTTAAATCTACATAGCACCATGCAAAGACATCCCTATAACGTGTTAATAGAGAGACCAGTCTCTCTCTCTCTCTCTCCTCTTAGGAACAACACTTCCCAATACAAAAAATCTTAGGATCATCTTCTATACCAATATTCACCTTATTATATTTAGCAAATGCTTCAATAGAGATTTTACCCTTCTACTTCAAATATTGATCATGCGTGTTGAATAAATGTTTGAGAGAAACTAAACCCTTTGGAATTTTGTTACCTTTCAAATGGATATTCTTTGTCTCCTTTTCATCAGGGGCAACAATGTCACCTTCTAAAACATCATTTCTTTTATCATCACTACCTTCAAAATAGACGTGAGCAAAGGCTTCAGCTTTCTCCAAAACTAAAAAAATCTACTTATCATTATTGAACACTTGCCAATGATTTACATTGTTAGGAACACTAGGTCTATACACAATTTATATTCTATAGACTCATCTTTTAAATCTAGATGTGGCAAGAGCAATGGCGCTAAGACTTCCAGGGATTCAACGCTAGTGTTTTGTTCCCTGGGAACAAACCCTATAAAAAAAGCATCAAAATCTTCTATACAATCCCAAACTCTATTCCTATAATCTTAAGTCGACCATTTTTTATAGTGTAAATATTTCTCACCTGCTTCACTACCAATTCTACATCTCCTATAGCCCTCAATTGTTTGATACCCTTTTCTTTGGCTACACTTAGACCAAGCAATAGAGCTTCATACTCGGTTGTATTATTGGTATTAGCAAACTCCAATTTGAAAGCGAAGGGGAACATATAACCATCAGGCGAAATCAAAACCACTCCAACACTTGACCCAACGTTAGCACAACTTCCATCAAATTCAAGCTTCCACAATTCATTGACCAAATTAGGGCTAATAGGATTCAAATTTTCCTCTTGGTCAAAAGTGCACATACAATTTCTAGGTCCTGTTTCAACAAACAAAATATATGATCTTGGATTGCCAGACTTTAAGACAGTGAACTTGACCTTGGGTTTAGGACTCAAGAATATTTTCTTTCCATCCAAGGGTATTAAGGCATGAGACCAATCCATCTAGATTTCTCCACCCAAATCCTTACAAAAACTCCTACTCAGCAACATTACATTACTTGCAGGAATGTCAACAACCAATATAGTCATCTTCAACCTTTTTTTGGGAAAAGCAGCTAGGGCTACTTGAGTATCTTTTATTTGACCTATAATAGGAACTGAGGATCCATCCATGGAATAAAATTTTCCTTGGGAAGAGGTGTAAGATAAACCTAGGGCTTTAGCTATTTGGGCAGGCATCACATTTTCGAAAGCTCCAGAGTCAATGTTACAATTACTCAATCTAAAACCTGCAATGTATAATCATATATAGAAAGGTTTTGGTTTCATGAATGGGTTTTGTGATTTTGAAGGTTTATTTACAGTATTAGAGAAAATCCGGTTCCCAAGGTTGGCTTCATTATCATTAGAAATTTGAGCATTACATTGGGATGGTGAAGGATTTTGCTTAACATATTTTACCAGCCTATCTAGTTCTGAGGGATTGAGTCTCAAGTATTCAACTCGTGAAATTTGGATTTTGGTATTCTTGTAGGACTCAACTATATCAAATGAACCATAAGGAAGGGGAACAAAATACAAAGAAGATGGTATCTCAACTTGTACACTGTTGGGAGTAGTTTGTTCTTTCTTTTTCTTCCTTGTTAAAATGTACTTTGGGGCTGAAGATGAGCCACCCTGATCAACCTTGGCATGTTGTTCTCTAGTGAAAACAACACAATTTGGGTTGTCAAATCTAACATATACATCCTCTCTAGATTCTTCCTCTGATACGAACTTAAAGAAATTCATGCCAACATCATTGGATGAGCTAGGATATTCTACATATGGTTCTACAGTGTGTTCATTTGCTGAAAGAATTTGCATGAATCTAATCATCTTTGGAAAAGTAGCTCCATCATGATCCAAAGTTAGATAAAAATTACAATGATTCCCTTTACTGGAAGAAGGACCCTCAATTGCCATCCTTTGATTTGGAGCGTCCAATGAAAGTGTTTTGTTGGGAGCTCCTTGATAATTCCATGAAACATCTTGATAGGGCGTTTGTGTAGGACACTTTGGCATTTGTCCCTTAAGAGTGATTATTTCATTGGCCAATCTCTAAATGACTGAGTCAATAGAATTTACTGGTGAAGGTTTACTAGTTTGTAGTTCTTTCTTCCATTTTCCAGAGATAATTAAATCATCCTCTATGGATACAACTCTATCTTGTGCAACAGCTACATCAGTCGCGCCTTCCCTTTTAATAATGAAACTCACATCTAGTGGAAGGTTGTTAATGAACATTTTTTTTTTAAATTCAAGACTAGGCCTCATGTTCACAGTAATTCTGTTATACAACTTATTAAACTTTGCCACAAAATCCCTCATTGACTCATGAACCTCCTTTTTCATTGAACCTAATTGAGCAACCAGGACTTTATCATTTTCTGCGGACTTAAATCTATTCTCAAACCTTGTTCTTAGGGTATCCCAATTGTTAATAGAGCCATTGGGAAGAGAATAAAACCAATCAAAAGCAGCGTCCATCAAAGATTATGTAAAGAGCCTCATAGCAACATCTTCATGTTGTATTGCAATAATGGAAGAGGTAGCAAAGAAATCCTTCATATGCTCATCAGGAGAAATTTTCCCATCTCCACTGAATTTGGGTATAGTCTTCCCCAAACCTTTGGGTAAGTCATGGAATTGTACACCGGCTCCAAAGGTTATAGGACCTATGACGGCCCCCCATGGGACCGGTTAGGGCTGAGCCATTACTAAAGGAAAATTTAGTTGTGTAGGAAGGGTAGTACCGCACAAAAGAAGACCTTGGAAAGATATTTTTGGAAGCCCAGGTACACTAGGTTTAGGAGGAGGAGGAGAATATGGTCTACTAATAGACTTAACTTTTCAGGTAGGTGGAAAATATGAAAAATGAACGGTTTCTAAGAACTCAAAATCTTTATCCACAATCCCTTTTTCCTTATCACTCCTAGTATACCTCTTAGAATCCAGGTTTTGATAGGACACTGATAGGCCAACGGAGTTGCTAACTTTTGTTTATTGATGGTTTTGTAGGGGATTTTGCCTATTGTTTACCTGATTTCTAGGAGCCTGCAAGGGCTCTTACTCTTCTAGCTAGAGGTGGGATATTTTCTACGAACATAATCTCCTGAGCATTCTCAAAGCGCATTGCATTTTCTCTAATAATACCTCCAAGTTCCTCCTCTTCTTCCAATACTTCATTAACTTTGTGATATTGATAGTCGGTTCGTCTCTATTGCCAAGCCAATAGCCTAAGACTAGTAATTATATCTTCTGGATCACAACCCAACCAATCTACATTAGGCTGAAGAACAGGAGCATTATGCCTTTGGAGAACCATTACTATTAACCAACCATATAGCAACTCATCATCCAAAACTTTTTTTTCTGAGTTATCCCCGGAGAGTCGCCAAAAATATGTTGGTTGATAGATTTATCACCTAACTCTATATTCTCACGCCCAAAAAGGTGACAATTGTAACCACAGTTGAATCGGTAATAATATAATTTTTAGACCAATTTTCTACTTATTTTAAAAGGTGGCAACTACCTTCATTTGATATTCAATGAATAATTTTTATCTAATGTTGCTTTTAACTATCTAAAGCAAATAAAGGAAGGGGCTTTTAACTAGAAAGCTTTAAAGGAATTCATTGACTTTGAATGATAGAACTGAAAACACTTTACAACTAAAGTTCAATCAAATATTACCACAAAATATTTATTCACACATAAACAATGCCACAATAATGCAACAGTATCAAAATATCTATCACTCCAACAATAGATCACACACTGACAGAAAATTCAACATAAGTAGAACAGATTCATACACCATAATTCAAAGGTTATGAATGCATAAATTCCACCATTGTCTTCTATATCAGAATAACAAAAAGCAGTAAATTAAGATAACAAAGTTTTTCTCTAATGATTAAATCAAAGTTTTCCCAAAAGATTTGAATCACATTAGCCGAACCCATATTTAAAGCATAAGCTAATTATCATTGGTAACGGTTTCTTGAAAGTAACCGTATCGAATAATTAAAAAGAGTCTTTAACTAAAAAGAGCCAAATTAAAAGAAAGTATCATGAAATGCTAAAAATAACTATGCATCATTTCTTTTGGCCTCAACCTCTTCATAATCCAGATCCTCGAACACTTTTTGTTGCAACAATTTTTCTTGTGCCTTCACCCTACATTTGTAGTCTCTATACATGGTAATAATTGAAAATATCTCTTTGCTCCCTGGTGTTACGGTCATCTGCAGTCCTATTCTTACTTTGGTTAGAGCAACCTCAAACTCGTTTAGAGTGTCAAACCTCCTATTTTCTTCAGTTTTAAAGGAATTGAGGTAGACTTGCAATCTATCAAACTTTGAGAAAGATTCTATCGTCATTGTGGCAGGATCTTCCATCTCCTTGCTAAATACTTCTTTGAATTTCAGACAAATTTCCTTTGAATCCAGAATCTTCTCATCAAACTCATTAGTTATCTCTACTTTTCGATCATGACAATTTCCTTTAATCTCCACCAACATGTCCAGATACCTTTCGAGTGTTGCAAAAATATCATTTACCAGGCTGTCAGAAATGCTTAATTTCCACTCTAATGAGTCATACCAAGAAGGATCTAACTCCTTTGGATCACTTACAATTTTTTCATTGATTAATTTCATTCAATCCATGGAAATCAACTCTTTTATTTCTTGTGAGAGCACGTAGAGACTAGTTTGATCTTTCCTGACTTGTCATAGCTCTGTCATCAATTCCTTTCTTTTTTCAACAAACTGACTTTAGAAAAGCACAGACTTACTAATAAAGAGGATAGTATCCTAAAAAATTTCATCAATCCATTCAATGAAATTTTTGGAATAGCTTAGATTCTTTAATATTAATTGCATTGTAGACTCGTCAATAACTCATGCCTGAGAACTTGAGGCTCCACTGGATATTGAAGGGGGGACCATAGAAGAAACAAAGTTTTTTAAATCAAGAACCTAAGATTGCAATGTCACCTTTTCCTTCCTTTCTTCCTTTACCCGCTTAATCAAGGCATTGGATGAATAATTAGTGTGATACACATCACCTTCAAGTGTTTGGGGTCCCATATCAACATGTGTGACTTTATAGTCAGACACTTTTTTTTCATCCTCATTTAGATCTTTTATAGGATCTGTAATTTCCAATACTTGATTACCAGAATTAGGGTCAGTCAGCATTCTCGACATTTTCTGAGCTTTCTTTGTCCTTGAGGAAGTTTGGAGCAACTTTGCAACCGTATCTACCCCAAACTTTATTGTTGTAGGAGTATATTTTCTCTTTTCCTCTCTAGGACTACCTTTCTCAGCCATACTAGGGAGGAAGTTTGGAGCTGCAACCGTATCTACCCCAACTATTGTTGTAGGAGTATATTTTCTCTTTTTCTCTACTACCTTTCTCAGCCATACTAGGGAGGAGAAATTTCTTTAGACTCACTAGGAATGATGGGTATATTTTCCCTCAAGGAAGAGGGTACTTCAGAAAAAGGAGGAAAGGTATTGCCTTCAACAATCTGTTTAAAAATGGCATCAAGAATCTTCAAGCACAGGTTTTGTTTGGCTGATCTTCTTTTTAGGAGTGGGGGTAGATATGTTGTCCTATTCGCACACTGACTTCAATTTAGTCGTCTCTTCAGGATTCTCACCATCACCCCCAGACTGTGAATTTTCACTAGAATACCTAGTAGCCAATCTCCTAATGATGTACCCACTACAACTATCTGAGTGGACCCTTGTCCATTTCTCTGAGAAGATTTTGATTCTTGAGTAAAACCTGCAGCCTATCACCATTTTCCTTCTAACCAGTCCTAAGTTCTTTTCAACACTAGAGTAGATCGTATATTCATATTCAAAACTTCATTTTTACTCCAATCAATCTTGGGATGAGATTTATCAGACAGTTTTTCATATTTGGGGTCAATGACCGCCAAATCTTCAGTCGCACTTTCAGGAATCTGGAAAGAAAGACCAAAATCTTGTATTTTCGTAAAGGTTAACCTCATGTAATCTCTCTTCAAGACTTCATTTTCCTCAAAAAAATATTCCCAAAAGTCTTCAATAGAAGGTTGATGCTGATATGAACTCTCTCCATATAAATTTTGTTTCACAAAACCCTTGCTATCAAAATTAGCCCTCATGAATAAATGCGGGAGGTTATACTCTTTAAGAATTCCCTCAGTACATTTGGCCATCTGATTATTTTTACACTTGAAGTAAGGAGTTGTCAATGGGAACACATACCCCTGTTTCCCCATATTCATGTATTTTACATTCATGACGGTCATTTGTCTACAGACCTCTAGGAACACCAACAAATCTTTAGGATATCTAGGCAATTTCAATGGGGCTTTCTTAAAACCTCCTATCCTCAAGTAGGAAAACCTATCAAATTGAATATAGAAACTTTCAAAATTTGATACAAAAGTCATTGACTCAAGAGAAAGATGCATTTCAGGGTTTCCATCCAATTTTCTCGTAGCATTCATCGAGAATGCATCATTGACAAAAAATCCACCATTCCAACTTGCTTGGTAAACTATAGATAGCACTTATATATAGGCATGCCAGAAGCTGGGGATACCTATGGCTTTAATCCCCACCAAAACAATATTCGACTAGCTATAATGTATATTAAGCAAGAACATAGATGGAAGGTAGCAATTTTCTAGAAATTGACTAATTGTTCAATCAAATGCAAGCAAATTATCTTAGCCCAATCAATGAACACATTCTCATCACAGATAACCAAAATAAATTGACACATCCAATCTTCAAAAGACTCAATTTGTGCATTTCCAACAATGGGATGTAACAAAGTAATGGCATCTGTGATTTCCCCTTTGAAATGTGTTCTTTTAAGTTTGGCAGGTAACTATGACTCACCTCTTTTCTCCAACTTCAACCACCCCTTGGCTATAGAATTCTTGCACCAGTTCTCGTTAGCTTTTAAAAAATCACCATCCATCACAACAAACATGTCCTTTATGGGCACTCTCTCAGGAAACTTTAGCGCATGGGAAACAACTCCAAGAGAGATTTTAGCAACAACAGTCATGTCCATGGCTTTGATTTCCTGCGTTTCTGGAATATATCTTCTTGTGCATGCACCTATTAGGTCTACACTCAACACAAATTATGGAAAACCCCTGGCATGAGCTAATCCACTTTCTAACAATTTTGCTTTGACAACAGATCTTTTTTCACTTTCCAAATGCATCTAGAATTCCTCTAACTTAAAGGATCCTAGCTCTGTGTCCCATACGTCGAGCCAATGATTTTCAATTCCAAACTGCATGAGTTCATAGTACACAGAGGAACACTCGTATGCTTGAAGAAATAATTGCAGAAGGTGGAGGTGCAACTACAAACTCAAACAAATAAATTCCCACCACCTTAAGTCATGTAAAATGACAAGATGTGCATTTGGTGTTGAATTAATATGGCGCTTTATTTTAATCCTCGGTAAAGGAAACCCTAAGATTTGTGTGCTTTGCAAAAATTCCTTGATAATACATCTCCAGGTTGTACCGTACACCTCATTAAATGCATAGGTGGCACCTCAAAACATGCAGGATGGACAACATATCACCTCGTCGCAGAAAATTGAAACTTTATAACCTGAATTTGGGAGTTGTGAAGTAATGAAAACCTATGACTCTCCAACTACACAATAGACCAACACACTTGATGCTGTGAAAGGAGAACAATTTGAACCATTGTGAGGTTAGGAAAAAAATGAACCCAACAACAAGGTTTTAAATACACTGGGCACCAGCTACTTAGGTTTCAAAACTTAAAGAACACACGACAAGAGGTTAGAAATTTAGAGGATCCTACGACAAAGGCTAAAATGAAGGCAAAGACTTTAGACTTAGGCTGAAAGTAAGAAATTAAAGACCAAGGAAGAAAATATTTAAAATTACATGATAGATAATATACCCATGGGTAACATTGGCTCTGAATGGTGACTAGGACTGACAGGATGCAAAGAATCCAGAAACATGGCATAAAGCCTTATTCATTGGGCAACAGAGTCAAAAACTAGACAACCCAAAAACCAAACAAAACAAACAAGAAACCATATATAATGATGGACCCAATGGAACAATTATTCAAGAAGTTTCAAATATTTCCCATTGTAGGAAAGGGGTAAAACAATACCATTAGGATAAGCCAAATAGAAAGTGTGATCACCAACAAGCCGCTTGATTAGGAAAGGCCCTCTCCAGAGAGAATCAATTTTTTTATGTGCTCCTTTTGCTTTCCCTTCTTCTATCCCAGAGAAGAACTGAATCGCCAACTGAAAAGTCTCTTTGTCTATTCCTTTTATCAAAAGCCTTCTTCACCATCTGTTGATGTTTGGTAATCTTATCCACTAAAACCTCCCTTTCTTCTTCCAACTTATTCAAATACATAATTCACTTTTCCAAAGCAATCTGAAATTGCCCATCTTCTATAGCCTTCTATAAATTGAGTGCTGAAATCTCCAATGGTGTAGGAAAAGTACTATCAATGCCATATACTAATTGAAAGGGGTACATTCCAATAGCTCTTTTGCAAGTAACTCTATTATCCCATAGAGCATCATATAAATTTTTATGCCACCCCCTTTGATTTTCATCAACCAGCTTCTTAATAATGGAGATTAAATTCTTATTGCTTGACTCGGCCTGCCCATTACCTTGCCGATAATAATTTGATGAATGAGCAAGACTAATGCCATAGTTGTAGCAAAAAAGGGTAATTTTGGCAGAGGAAAAAGAGCTAGCATTATCAGTGACAATTTTCTTGGGCACTCCAAACCTTACCAAAATATTCTCCTTCATAAAATTACATACGACTTCAATGGTGGTATGCTTCAATGGAATAGCCTCCACCCATTCGGTGAAATAATTTGTAGCAGTCAATATGTGTGTATGTCCCACACTAGAACTTGGGTTAATTGGCCCAATGAAATCTAGGCCCCATTGTTGAAAAGGCTCGTCAATTACCACAGGTTTCAAGGGTAAAGCAACAAGTTGTGGTCTGCCAGTTAATTTTAAACACTTATCACATTTCAACACCCACTCATAACCATCTTTAAACATACCTGGCCAATAGAATCTATGACGTAGGATTTTGAAAGTTGTCACAGAAGTGGAAAAATTTCTGGACCACATGCGTCACTGTGAAAGGCTTCCAATAGCTTCTTCTGCTGCTCTTTGTCAACACACCTTAAGAAGGTCCCATCCACACCTTTTTTATACAAATTCCCTTGCCAAAGAATGTACATGTTTGCTTTAAGTTTTAATTTGCTCTTTTCTCTTAATCAAAAATGTGATGGGCAATCACCATAGGTTAAGAAATAAGAGACATCAAAAAACCAATCATTAGTTGTGCTTGTGAACAGTACTAATGGTAACTCTTCTTCTTCAACAGGTTTACTCTCAACAATCATTTTAGCCAAACCCTTTCCCCTAACTAGATTAGTGGGTTTAATATCCAAATCATATTCTTGAATCTGGGCCATCCAACAACCTCTTTTATTGCATCCAATATCTTGTTGAGTAAGAATACTTTTCACAGTAGTTTCAAGAAAAAAACTATAGTATGAGAATGAAGACTATAGAACCTGAAACTCTTGAGTGCCTTCACGATAGCGTATGCATGTTTTTCAAGCGGTGAATATTTGAATTCATAATTCTTTAGAGGAGTTCTCATAAAAGAGATAGGGGCTTCAATGCCTTGCTCATTATTTTGTAACAAGATGGCTAACAAGGTGTGCTAAGAGGTGTAACTATATATGATGAAATATTTATTAAAATCAGGATGAATTAAAGTGGGAGCATTTGCAATTGCAGTTTTAATATCAGCAAAAAAAAAAATTCCCTCACTGCTCCATTTAAACACAAGGTGATCCTTCATCATATAAAAAATGGGCTTCGTCAGCTCAGAAAAATAAGGAACAAACCTCCTTAGAAAGTTCAACTGACCAAAGAAAGACCTGGTACCATCTTTCTTGGCAGGTAATCCCAGCTGCATGATTTCCCTCACTCTCTCTGGATCTATCTTGATTCCATCCTTTGAAACAATGTGACCTAAGTGTTTTCCCTCAGTTACAGCGAAGATAGACTTCTTAGGGTTTAAAGAGATACCCTCTTCTCTAGAACATTGCAATACTATTTCCAAATCATGTAAATGATTGGCTCTCTTTTTAGAAAAAAATGTTAGATCATCCAAATAAATCACTATAATTTTATTCCTGAGATCACCAAAAGATAAGTCCATAGCCTTTGAAAAGTGGCTCATGCATTAATAAGGCCGAATGGCATTCTATTATAGGAAAAGACACCAATGGTGCGGTGAATGTCGTTTAATGTTGGTCTTCTGGAGCTACCTCGACCTGATTATAACCTGAGAAACCATCAAGCATGGACATCATTTCAGAGCTAGCAACTGTTTGCGGAATATGATCCATTATAGGTAGTGGGTAATTATCTTTCAGAGATGCCTAATTTAGATTCCTGAAGTTAATACATATCTTTATTTATCCACTTTTCTTTCTCACAGGAACTATATTGGCTACCCACATGGAATGGTGGATGGGATAAATAATCCTTACCTTGAGCATTTTATCAATTTCATTGAAAATAGCTTCTGCAACCTTGGGATTGTATGTCCATTGTTTCTATTTTTAAGGTGTGGCACCAGGTTTCAGTGGAATTTTATCCTAGAATTCTCCATTTCTAAACTTCTTTAAATCTACATAGCACCATGCAAAGACATCCCTTTAACGTGTCAATAGAGAGATCAGTCTCTCTCGGCTCCTGGTAACAACACTTCCCAATACAAACAATCTTAGGATCATCTTTTGTACTAGTATTCACCTTATCATATTCAGCAGATGCTTCAACAAATATTTTACCCTTTTGCTTCAAATATTGATCATGCCTGTTAAATAAATGTTTGAGAGAAACTAAACCCTTTGGAATTTTGTTACCTTTCAACTAGATAATCTTCGTCTCCTTTCCATCAGGGGAAACAATGCAACCTTCTAAAACATCATTTCTTTTATCATCACTACCTTCAAAATAGACGTGAGCAAGGCTTCAATATTCTCCAAAAATTAAATAATCCGCTGATCATTATTGAACACTTGCCAATGATTTACATTGTCAGGAACACTAGGTCTATACACAATTTCAATTCTATAGGACTCATCTTTGAAATCTGGATGTGGCAAGAGCAATGATGCTGAGACTGCCAGGGAGTCAGCCCTAGCATTTTGTTCCTTGGGAACAGACTCTATAGAAAAAGAATCAAAATCTTCTATAAAATCCCAAACTTTGTTCCTATAATGCTTAAGTCTACCATTTTTCATAGTGTAAATCTTTCTCACCTGCTTCACCACCAAGTTTGCATGTCCTATAGCCCTCAATTGTTTGATAACCTTTTCTTTGGCTACACTTATACCAAGCAATAGAGATTCATACTTGACAGTATTATTGGTATTAGTAAACTCCAATTTGAAAGCGAAGGGGAACTTATAACCATCAGGTGAAATCAAAACTACTCCAACACCTGACCCAACATTAGCACAACTTCCATCAAATTCAAGCATCCACAATTCATTGACCAAATCAGGGCTAATACGATTTGAATTTTCCTCTTGGTTAGAAGTGCACATATAAGTTCCAGGTCCTGTTTCAATAAACAAAATATCTGCTCTTAGATCGCCAAACTTTAAGATAGTGAACTTGGCCTTGGGTTCAAGATTCAGGCATATTTTCTTTCCATCCAAGGGTATTAAGGAATGAGACAAATCCATCTGGATTTCTCCACCCAAATCCTTACAAAAATTCCTACTCAACAACATACCATAACTTGTAGGAATGTCAGCAACCAATATAGTCAGCTTCAGCCTTTTTTTGGGAAAAGAAGCTAGGGCTACTTGAGCATCTTTGATTTTACCTATAATAGGAATTGGGAATCCATCCATGGAATGAAATTTTCCTTGGGAAGAGGTATAAGATAAACCTAGGGCATTAGCTATCTGGGCAAGCATCACATTTTTGAAAGCTCTAGAGTCAATGATACAATTACTTAATCTAAAACCAGCAAAGTATAATGATATATAGAAAGGTTCTTGTTTCATGAATGGGTTTTGTGAGTTTGAAGGTTTATCTACAGTATTAGAGAAAATTTGGTTCCCAAGGTTTACTTCATTATCATCAGAATTTTGAGCATTACATTGGGATGGTGAAGGCTCTTGCTTAACATATTTTACTAGCCTATCTAGTTTTGAGGGATTGAGTCTCAAGTATTCAACTTTTGAAATTTGGATTTTGGTATTCTTGCATGACTCAACTATATCAAATGAACCAGAAGGAAGGGGAACAAAAGTCAAAGAAGATGATACCTCATCTTGTACACTGTTGGGAGTAGTTTTTTCTTGCTTTTTTTGCCTTGTTAAAATGCACTTCAAGGCTGAAGATGAGCCACCCTGATCAGCCTTGGCATGTTGTGATCTAGTGAAAACAACACAATTTGGGTCGTCAACTCTAACATATACATCCTCTCCATCTTCTACCTCTGATACAAACTCAAAGAAATTCATGCTAGAATCATTGGATGAGCCAAGCGCTTCTACATATGGTTCTACAATGTGTTCATTTGTTAAAAGTGTTTGCATGAATCTAATCATCTCTGGACAAGTAGCTCCATCATGATCCAAAGTTGGATAAAAATTACAATGATTCCCCTTACTGGAAGAAGAAGGGCCCTCAATTGCCAGCCTTTGATTTGGAGCAGCCAATGAAAGTGTTTTGCTAGGAGCTCCTTGATAATTCCTTGAAACATCTTGGTAGGGTTTTTGTGTAGGACCCATTGGAATTTGTCTCTTAAGAGTGATTATGTCATTGGCCAATCTTTGAATGACTAGGTCAATAGAATTTACTGGTGAAGGTTTACCAGTTTGTAGTTCTTTCTTCCATTTTTCAGAGATAATCAGATCATCCTCTATGGATAAAAATCTATCTTGTGCAGCAACTACATCAACCGTGCCTTCCCTTTTAATAATGAAACTCACATCTGGTGGAAGGGTGTTAATGAACATTGCTTTCAACAATTCAAGACCAAGTCTCATGTTCACAGTAATTCTGTTATACAACTTATTAAACTTGGCCACAAAATCCCTCATTGACTTGTGAACCTCCTTTTTCATTGAAACTAATTCAGTAACTAGGACTTGATCATTTTATGAAGAGTTAAATATGTTCTCAAACCTTGTTCTTAGGGTAGCCCAATTATTAATACAACCATTGGGAAGAGAATAAAACCAATCAACAACAACGTCCGTCAAAGATTCTGCAAGGGGCCTCATAGCAACATCTTCATGTTGTATTACAAGAATGGAAGAGGCAGCAAAGAAAGCCTTCATATGCTCATCAGAAGAAACTTTCCCATCTCCACTGAATTTGGGTATAATCTTCCCCAAACCTTTGAGTAAGTCATGGATTTGTGCACCATCTCCAAAGGTTAGAGGACCTATGACAAACCCCCATGGGACCAATTGGGGCTGAGCCATTACTAAAGGAAAATTTACTTGTGTAGGAAGGGTAGTACCGCACAAAAGACCTTGGCAAGATATCTTTGGAACCCCAGATACACTAGGTTTAGGAGGAGGAGGAGAAGATGGTCTACTAATAGACGTAACTTTTCGGGTAGGTGGAAAATATGAAAAATCAACGGTTTCTAAGAACTCAAAATATTTATCCACAATCCCTTTTTTCTTATCACTCCTAGTATACCTCTTAGAATCCAAGTTTTGACAGGACACTAATAGGCCAACGGAGTCACCAAATTTTGTTTATTGATGGTTTCGTAGGGGATTTTTCCTATTGTTTACTTGATTTCTAGGAGCCTGCGTAGGAGGGACTCTTACTCTTCTAGCTGGAGGTGGGATATTTTCTATGAACACAATATCCTAAGAATTCTCAAAGCACATTTCATTTTCTCTAATAACATCTCCAAGTTCCTCCTCTTCTTCCAATACTTCATTAACTCTATGATATTGATAGTCAGTTCTTCTCTATTGCCAAGCAAGCAACCTAAGACCAGTAATTATATCTTTTTGATCACCAACCGACCAATCTACGTTAGGTTGAAGAACAAGAGCATTATGCCTCTGGAGAACCATTACTATTAACCATAGAGAAACTCATCATACATAAATTATTTTTCTGAGTTATCCCTAGTAGAGTCACCAAAAATCTGTTGGTTGACATATTTATCACCGAACTCTATATTCTCATGCCCACTAAGGTGACAATTGTAACCACAGTTGAATCGCTAATAATATGATTTTCAGACCAATTCTCTTCTTATTTTAAAAGGTGGCAGCTACCTTCATTTGATATTCAATGAATAATTTTTATCTAACGTTGCTTTTAACCAGAAAGCAAATAAAGGAAGGTGTTTTTAACCAGAAAGCTTTAAAGGAATTCATTGACTTTGAATGATAGAACTGAAAACACTTTGCAACTAAAGTTCAATCAAATATCACCACAAAATCTTTATTCATACATAAATGATACTACAATGATGCAATAATATCAAAATATCTATCACTCCAACAATAGATCACACACTAGTAGAAAATTCAACATAAGTAGAACAAATTCATACACCATAATTCAAAGATTATAAATGCATAAATTCCACCATTGTATTCTATATCAGAATAATAGAAAGTAATAAATCATGATAAGAATTTTTTTCTCTAATGAGTAAATCAAAATTTTCCCAAAAGATCTGAATCACATTAGCCAAACCCATATTTAAAGCATAAGCATATTATCTTTGGTAACATTTTCTTGAAAGTAATTGTATCGAATAATTAAAGAGACTTTAACTTAAAAGAGCCAAATTAAAAGAAAGTATCATGAAATGCTAAAAATAACTATGCATCATTTCCTTCTGCCTCAACCTCTTCATCTTCCAAATCCTCGACCGCTTCTTGTTGCAATAATTTTTCTTGTGCCTTCATACTAGATTTGTAGTCTCTATATATGGTAATAATTGCAAATATCTCTTTGCTCCTTGGTGTTATGGTGATTTGCAGTCCTGTTCTTATTTTGGTTAGAGCAGCCTCATACTCATTTAAAGAGTGTCAGACCTCCTATTTGCTTCAGTTTTAAAGGAATTGAGGTAGATTTGCAATCTACTGAGCTTTGAGAAAGATTCTATGTTCATTGTGGTAGGATCTGCCATCTCCTTGTTGAATACTTCTTTGAATTTTAGAAAAATTTCCTTCAAATCCATAATCTTCTCATCAAACTCATCAGTCATCTCTACTTTGAGGTCATGACAATTTCCTTTAATCTCCACCAGCATGTCCAGATACCTTCGAGTGCTGCAAAAATATCCTTTACCAGGTTGTCATAAATGCTTAATTTCTACTCCAATGAGTCGGACCAAGAAGGAACTAGATCCTTTGGATCACTTACAATTTGTTCATTGATTAATTTCATTTGATCCATGGAAATCAACTCTTTTATTTCTTGTGAGAGCATGTAGAGACTGGTCTGATCTTTCCTAACCTGTCGTAGCTCTGTCATCAATTCCTTTCTTTTGCCAACAACTTGAGTGTATAAAAGCACAGACTTACTAATAAAGAGGACAGTATCCTGAAGCATTTCATCAATCCATTTGCTGAAATTTTTGGAATAGCTCAGATTCCTTCATATTAATTGCATTGTAGACTCATCAATAACTCCTGCCTAAGAACTTGAGGCTCCACTAGGTATTGAAGGGGGACTATAGAAGAAATAAAGTTTTTAAAATCAAGAACCTAAGATTGCAATGTCACCATTCTATCCTTTCTTCCTTTACCCGCTTAATCAAGGAATTGACTAAATAATTAGCGTTATACACATCACCTTCAAGTGTTTGGGGCCCCATATCAATATGTGTGAATTTATAGTCAGCCACTATTATTTCATCCTCATTTAGATCTTTTATAAGATCTTCAATTTCCAATACTTGATTACCAGAAGTAGGATCAGTCAGCATTCTCAACATTTTCTGAGCTTTCTTTGGCCTTGAGGAAGTTTGGAGCAACTTTGCAACCGTATCTACCCCAACTGTTGTTGTAGGAGTAAATTTTCTCTTTTTCTCTACTACCTTTCTCAGCCATACTAGGGAGGTTTCTACCCAAAAAAAATCCTTATTTCCTAGAACAATTTCTTTAGACTCACCAGGAGTGATGGGTATATTTTCCACTGGGGAAGAGGGTACTTCAGAAAAAGGAGGAAAGGTATTGTCTTCAACAATCTTCTTAAAAATGGCATCAGAATCTTCAGGCACAAGTTTTGTTAGGCTGATCTTCTTTTTAGGAGTGGGAGTATATATGTTTTCCTTTTCACACACTAACTTCAATTTAGTCATCTCTTCAGGCTTCTCACCATCACCCCCGGAATGTGAATTCGAACTAGAAGACCTAGTAGCCAATCTACCTGATGATGTACCCACTGCAATTGTCTGAGTGGACCCTTATTCATTTCTCTGAGATGATTTTGGTTCTTCAGTAGAACCTGTAGCTTGTCACCCTTTTCCTTCTAACCAGTCTTGAGTTCTTTTCAACACTAGAGCAGCTCGTATATTCATATTCAAAACTTCATTTTTACTCCAGTCAATCTTGGGATGAGATTTATTAGACAGTTTTTCATATTCAGGGTTAATGACCACCAAATCTTTAGTTGCACTTTCAGGAATCTGGAAAGAAAGACCAAAATCTTCTATTTGCTTGAGGGTTAACCTCATCTAATCTCTCTTCAAGACTTCATTTCCATCAACACAATCTTCCCCAAAGTATTCAATAGAAGGTTGATGCTGATATGAATTCTCTCCATATAAATTTTGTTTCACAAAACCCTTTCTATCAAAATTAGCCCTCATGAATAAATGTTGGAGGTTATACTTTTTAAGAATCCCCTCAACACATTTGGCCATCTGATTATTTTTACACGTGAAGGAGTTGTCAACAGGAACACATACCCCAGTTTCCCCATATTCATGTATTTTACATTCACAACGGCCATTTGTCTATAGACCTCCAGGAAGACCAACAAATCTTCAGGATATCTAGGCAATCTCAATGGGGCTTTCTCAAAACCTCCTATCCTCAAGTAGGAAAACCTATCAAATTGAATATAGAAACTTCCAAACTTTGATACAAAAGTCATTGACTCAGTAGAAAGACACATTTCAGGGTTTCCATCCAATTTCCTCACAGCTTCCACCAAGAATGCATCATTAACAAAAAATCCCCCATTCCAACTTGCTTGGTAAACTGGGGATTTCACTTATATACAGGCTTGCCAGAAGCTGGGGATACCTGTGGCTTTAATCCTAACCAAAAGGATCTTCGACTAGCTATAATGAATATTAAGCAAGAACACAGATGGAAGGTAGTAGTTTTCTAGAAATTGACTAATTGTTCATTAAAATGCAAGAAAATTATCTTAGCCCAATCAATGAACACATTCTCATCATAGATAACCAAAATAAATTGACACATTCAATCTTCAAAAGACTCAATTTGTGCATTTCCAACAATGTAATGTAATAAAGCAATGGCATCTACGATTTCCCCTTTGAAATGCATTCTTTTAAGTTTGGTAGATAATTGTGACTTACCTTTTTTCTCTGAATTCAACCACCCCTTGGCTATAGAATTATTGCACCGGTTCTCGTTAGCTTTGAAAAACTCACTAGCCATCACAACAGACATGTCCTTTATGGGCGCTCTCTTAGGAATCTTTAGCGCGTGGGAAACAACTCCAGGAGAGATTTTAGCAACAATAGTCCTATCCACGGCTTTGATTTCCTGTGTTTCTAGAATATATCTTCTCATGCATGTGCCTATTAGGTCTACACTCAGCACGGCTTCTGGAGAACCCCCGGTGTGAGCTAATCCACTTTCTAACAATTTTGCGTTGATAGCAGATCTTCTTTCACTTTCCAAATGCGCCCAAAATTCGTCCAGCTTAAAGGATCCCAGCTCTGTGTCCCTTACGCTGAGCCAACGATTTTCAATTCCATACTGCGTGAGCTCACAATACACAGAAGAACACTTGTATGCTTGAAGAAATAATTGCAGAAGGTGGAGGTGCAACTGCAAACTCAAACAAATAAATTCCCACCACCTTAAGTCATGTAAAATGACAAGACGTGTGTTTGGTTAAAAATTAATATGGCGCTTTATTTTAATCCTTGACAAAGCAAACCTTAAGATTTGTATGCTTTGCAAAAATTCCTTGATAAGACATCTTCAAGTTATACTGTACGCCTCATTAAATGTGTAGGTGGTGCCTCGAAACATGAGGGATGGACAACATATCACCTTGTCACGAAAAATTGAAACTTTATAACCCAAAGTTCAGAGTTGTGAAGTTATAAAAACCTCCGACTCTCCGACTACACAATAGACCAACACACTTGATGCTACGAAAGGAGAACAAGTCAAGCCATCGAGAGGTTAGGAAAAACATGAACCTGATGACAAGGTTTTAAAGACACCAGGAGCCAATGACTTAGGTTTCAAAACTTAAAGAATGCATGACAAGAGGTTAGAAATTTAGAGGATCCTGCAAGAAAGGCTAAAATTAAGGCAAAGAATTTAGACTTAGGCTGAAAGTAAGAAATTAAAGACCAAGGAAGACAAATTTTAAAAGTACATGATACATAGTATACCCATGAGTAATAGATTCAAAGCCAAATATAAGTGAATATGGATTCACACCAATTAGTTTATGAATACTAGTGTGATAGGCCTAAAGAGTGGGTTAATTCAAAGGTGCTAATAATGGCCAACATCATTGACTACCTCCTTAAGAAAATTTAAGAGAATTTTATTAGATGCCTATGTTTAACCATTTCCTTATGGGTAGTATGGGGTAGATGAATTATGTTTGATATGGAAGTGTGGTGCAGGTGCACTGAAGCACTTGAAGATTTCAAATATAGAACAATATGTCAAGTAGTGTTGTTAGGGTATTTTTGCATTAGTTAGGGTATATTTACACTAAATAAGGTCTATTGAGACCATTTATTATGTAATTGGGTGGTTTTTGAGTCATAGGTGTCAAGTTAGTAAAAGTTGCAAAAAATGTAAATGTTGTCATAAGCAAAAATTGCCAAAAATGCAACTTTTCTAGAATATGAAGGGTCAAGGATTTTAAAAGGTAGTTATAGGGGTTAGGTAGTTGGAATTTTAATTGAACATGCATTTAAAGCCTCTGAAGGGCTCGAGCAAGTGTTGTTGATGAATTGTATTGAAGTTTCATAACAAAACAACGTTATTTTCTGTAATTTTACTATTATTGTGCACTTTTCTGGAGTTGTATGGGCCCATACAGGATTTAAATATTCTAAAAAAATTTTGTGTATAGTAGAGGCATGAAATAGCTTTCATTTTCTTCAAGTTTGAGGGTCTAACATTAAGATTTGAGAGAGATTTCATTGATTTTTTGAAGCAACCTGTTAAAACCTAGTCAAGGGTTTGTTTAGTGTTAAAATGACAAACTAAGTCATTCCACCTACTATCAAATCCTGTGTCTCAATGGAATGACTCCTCTTATGGTAGGTTAGATGATTTTATGGTCTTGAAGGTGGAGGATTTAATTTGTTAGCAATTGGGTGATGCCCTAGGGTAGATTCGCATTGTTTTCATGTGAAAATGGGATGCTAATCTAGGGTTTTTGCAAAACAGTGATGGAACTATCCATGTAATGGATTTCTAAGTTTCTGCAAGTTATATATAAGGTGTTGGATGTATTGGTTGAGTTAGGAAATCTCAGGTGATAGGAGATTAAATAAACCCTATATTATTTGCATGAAAGTAGAGGGTTTGGTGGATCAACGTCCTAGAAGTCTTGGATCTAAGAATTGATGATGGAATTGGTGTTTTTTCACACAATTAGTGACTATAAATTGATTTTGAGTGAATACTAGGTGTTTAGGAGGTATCCCCTATGTAAAAGAGGGCTAATTGGTGGCCTAAAAGGTAGGGCAACCTATTGATTCTCTATATTGTTGCAAAGAAACCTTGTTGGATCTTTTGGTATGTTGTGTCAGGATTGGAAGAGGATCTTAGAAGGTGTTTTGTAGGTATCTGTATGGCCTTCTATAAAATATATTGGGAAAAGTCTATTTTGAGGGTTACAATCAACTAGGTGTGTGTTGGTGAAAGGTCGATTGAGTAGGGTTGTAAGGGCTAGTCACTTTTTTGTGTCTGGTCATTTTGAGTTGGTTGGGGTCTTCACCACCTAGGTTGCTATCAAAGTGCTCATGAATGGGGACTTCACTATTTTTTAATAACTTACCATTATTATTTTTAATGGTGGAAATAATATCGTAGCAAAAAATGATGTAGTCAAAGATGAACTTGCAAATTTGTTGGCCACTAATGTATGTAAGGGGAATAACTTGAACCAATTTGGTGAAGTATTTAGTAGTGGTGATAGTAAAATTATTTTTAGTGGCAGAGAATGGGTGGATCTTACCAAGAAGATTGAAAACCCACTAAGAAAAGGGCCAAGGAGTAATGATGGGTTGCAAAACCTATGATGGTGTATGAATAAGATCTTCATGTTGTTAAAAGGATAAACATTTCTTCACATACTGATGATCATCTTGTTCCATAGTGGGCCAATAGTAACCTGTTCACAAGATATTTTCAGATTGGACCATACAACTAGTGTGGGAAACATAGATACCATCATGAACCTATTTGATTGTGAGAGAAGCCTCTTCCAAGTTAAGGCACCTAAGTAGATAACCATCGAATCTTCTTTAGTAGAGGGTGCTAGTGTACATAGTGAATGAAGAATATTGCATAAATTATTTACGGTGTTTGGGATAGGTTGAGTGGAAGGATATTGTCATGAAGGTATGCATATATGTCATGACACCAAGGACTATTGGAACCAACTAGTTCATGAACAAGTTTTGTATTAGGGACATCATATGCAGGGATCAATAGATTTTTATCAAGAATTTACAATAATGACTATCTTGTGACATATCTAGTAGAGATCTTATGGTGGCTGTGGCATCTATTTTTTAAAAGTCTAGATAACTACTCAAATTGGATAAAGGTGAATTATTCCTTAAAACTATCATTCATCCTTTTATAAGGGATTAGCTTCTCATCCTTTGTCTAATATTCATTATTTTATTGACTTATAATTATCTATGAATATCCATAAACCAAGAAGTGTTTGATATTCCATTAGTCTATTATTTTGATACAATTGACGAGGGCCTAAATTTCTATAATTTTTTTTGTGCATGGGAAATCTATTCAAAAATATTTAGGAATGAAATCACATTGAGGTGTGAAAAAAGTATTCCTATATAGGATCCTTTATGAGTGTATGAACCATCAAAATATAACTTCCAAGAGTCAACATAATCTAGAGTGAAGATAGACTCATTAGGAAATTCCATAATGAGAGGATGGTTATATGTAAGAAGTTCTTCAAGTTAATCTATCGAGACATGTCCTTTGATTGATTTTCTATCAATATATTTGATATTATATTCACTGAGCAACATGACCTATTTTTCCATATGACCTATGAGAGATGTCTTTGAAATAAGATAATTGAGTATGTTAATCTGATAAACAAGTTGTATCTTATTGTATGACCTACAAATGAATTGTGAAAGTGAACAGTAAGTAGAAAATAAAGAAATTCATAAAATCAAAATCATAAAATCACACCAATAGAGTATAAGAAACTTGCATAACGAATAATATAGAAAACATGCACACATAAATCCTTACACAACAACCTTATCTTATCTCCATTGTTATCATATTTTGTACCTTGGAGAGAAGAGGTAATGGCAGTTGCTCTTAGTTTTTAGTACAAGCACTTTGATACAATATGTGTATAGATTGCTTGCAATGAATGAGAGAGAATGATAGATATATAATAGCTAAATTTATAGATTTCAGGTGATATTGATCAATGGTCAAGATTTGATGAAGGATTGTGCAGATCAATAGCCTAGAATGGTTGAGAGGAATCGATGAAGAGTTAACTAGCTTCTTAATTGGAGCTAATTGATTGTATGCGTCAGTTAAGGTAATTTATTGAACAGATAAGTGTGACTGACTATTAGTGAAACATAATTGATTGATTAGAGGACTAAATTGATTAAGGAGTGAACTCAAAGTGAGTGGGAGTTGACTGGTGAGGTGGAAATACATGAGTAATTAATAAATAATTAAATCAATAAATTATTAATTTTGTGTGCAATGGGGGAAATAAATAAAATAAATAGTTTTTTTTATTATTTTAGAAGAGGGTAATGTTGAGAAGAATAATTAATTTTAATTAAATAATTATAAATAATTATTCAATTAATGTGATTTTGGGAAAAGATTAATTTTGAAATTAATTAATTAAATAATTGTAAATTAATTTATTAAATAATTGTAAATTATTTAATCAATTTGGAGGAGGAGAATAGATAAATAAATTAATTAAATAATTGAAACTATTTAATTAATAGAGGAAAAGTGATGAAATAGGTGATTTAATTAAAGTAGAAATAGAGAGATAATTTGAATTTGAAGTGGAAATAACATTAATTAATTAAATAATAAAATTATTTAATTAAATGTAGAAGACAAATTGAAGATACCTAAAGATGGAAAATGATGATGTTTTAGAAGAAATATGTGCAAAAATACAAAAATGTGTCCACTTCATCAAGATACTTTACAAGTTGGGTATTTGATTATACTGTTTATCCAAGGCCTCATAATCTTCATCAGATGGCCAATTGAATGCCATGAATTCATCTAATTTTGTCCTATATGGGCCATATTTCTTCATCACCTTATTGGCATCCTTATCAAAATCTTCCAAGAATGTACTGGTGATGGATAATTTATCCATACTATTCTTTAGCATATCTATCTTGACATCTCCATCTTCATAAATCAAGGCAGCCTCTACAACAATGACAGTATCCATTTGAGCTCTCAACTGTTCATATATTTTTACTGCTCCATTGCTATTAGAATGTCTAGCAAAAGGCCAAGATCAATCTCATCAAAATGTTGAAGCAATTCCCTAATTCTCTGCTCAAGTGGATCCACTAACCCCTAGAAATCAACAATTCTTTTCACAACCTTGTATGTGGGGGTAATTTGTAGTGGCTTATTGAGGTCATGAGTAGCTTTTCGTGGGTCCCTTTCTAGCCTACAAATGCATGGAAATGATTCCATGTGGCATCCTTTCCACAAGTTTTCCAAGAAATTTTGGTGGGCCCCTCTTTGGCCCATAGAAGCGCGAAAATCCTGCCACATGCCTCATCTTTCGCGAGTCCACCAATTTCTTCCAATGGATTCCTCTTAAGCCTGCTGAACCACAAAAACCTATCATCTAGCACATTTTCTATGAGCCTATGGACCTTCTCCAAAGTTTCTCCCTTCTACCCATAGAAGCACGAGAATGATGCCATATGGCATCTTTTCCATGAACCTTCCAATTTCTTTTAGCGAGCCGTTATTCAGTACATCCAGATGCACAAAAAAGCTATCACATGGCATGATTCAAATTCAATCCAAAATTTTAAGGTTTTTGGCTTTCTTTTTCCATCCTTGTTGGGACTTCGTGTCCCATCAAGACTTTTGTACCTAAGGTCCAAACGATCCAATTCTGATCAAGATTCTTGATCTCAATCGATCTCCTTTTCTTCTTTCTTATTCCATTGAGACTTCGAGTCCGAAAAAGAACTTCAGACCTAAGGTCCAAATTATCCAAGTTTGATTGGGATTCCCTATCCTAATCAACTTTCTTCTCTCATCTGTCGGGAGTTTAGGTGCTGACAAGAGTTTTGGACCTAAAGGTCCAAATCCAATCGGCATTCTCAATTCCAATCGATTCTTCCCATTATGATCCTTCAAGACTTCAGGTCCCGATATAAATTTCAAACCAAGGGTCTAAAAGGTCCTTATTCAATCAGAACTTCCACTCTCAATCCTTTTTTGCTTATTGCTATGTTCCTATCGAGGTTTTTGAACTCGATTGGATTTTTGGACCAAAGGTCCAAAATTTTGGATTAATTTTATTTTCCCAAACTTAATTTCCTTGTTGGGATTTCAAACATTTTTTAGACTTTTGGATTTTTGGCCTATTAGTTCGAATCCAATTAGTGTTTTTGCTTCTGCCCTCTAATTCTTTCTACCTTAGGATCCTGTCGAGTTCTCAAGACCCGATTGGACTTTTGGACATTCTATGAAGTTTTTGTGTATTTTCCATTAATGTTGTAGCAACTCTCTCAACTACTAGATTTGATTCTTGGGGGTATAGGGATGATCTTAAATGCATTTCTCATCAACTGTAAGTGGAATAAAGTGATACCCATGCTTCTTTATAGTTCTCAAGTCTCCTTTCTATCAGAATCTAATCTTGGCTATAATTTGCTATAGATTTAACATGGGTTTTATTTCTCATTTGTGTGCTCATTAATATAGGGGCATGGATTCATCATGGGAATCATGTGTGTGTGGTACATGCAAGAATGCATGCTTGTACAATTTCTAACATTCTTGGCTCCTAGTCCTAATGTACCTTGATGAGGTAAAAGAAGAGAGATTCTTATTTTTTAGAAATTATTAGAGGATTTAATGAGAGAAAAAAATAGAGAAGAAATTATAGAACTAGAAAAAGAAAGATATTCACAAGAAACCCTAGGTTTCAACTTCCAATTTTGGGTATGGCCATTTTGTATTTGTAGACACCCAAAATTGTTTGAACACATCACACATTCATAATTCACTATTTTTTTTCATTTTCCTCCTTATCCCCTAAATCATCAATTTTAATTAAATAATTCCTAAATTATTTGATTAAATTAATTATATACCAAAAATTAATATTATTTAGTTAATTCATCAAAATGCATCATTTTCCTTTAAATCGCATTAATTAAACAATTTTAAATTATTTAATTAAATTCAAATTTCTATCTCTCCATGAAAATATACATTTAATTGGGGACATATGGCACGGGTTGGGAGTGCTCGAGACTGAGCTAGGGCATCAATGCCCTAGCTTGATTCTCTACAAACTATGACTATCTTCTGCATGTGGGAGGGTGTCTTCGTGGGCTTGCAAGGTGGGGCCAAGGGTGGCCATTTTGGATTTTTTTTCTCTATCCTTTTACCTGGTGTTTTTGTGTATTTTCTTCCTCTTTGCTTGTGGTTTCTTAGTGGTAGTGCCCTATGTGGAGGGGTGTGTATTTTGCTTGCAGCATGCCCTATTGGGGTAGTAATCTCAGGTCTTTTTCTCAAGCATTTTCTATATTTTGTTTGGTGGGTTCTTCCTTTAGTGAGCACTGCTGAAGGTGTTGTTTTGTTTTTGCTTGGTCAAGGTGGTAGTGCCTTTGGGGGTGCCTTTTTTTGGGCTCCAATGGCAATGCATGTGTTAGGAGATAAGGCAGATCAGGCTTTGGATTCATCTAGTGTTGATTCAAGGATTCCTAACCCAACTTCTCTTGGTACAAATGTGTCACGAATTGGTGCTCTCAAATTACATAAGGTAAATGGGTGTTTGGAGAGGGCTCAAGAGTGGTCGATGCTAGTGATCCAACCAAAATTGGTGGCTGACAATATGGATTACTACTACAATCATGTTCTGATTTGTAAGTTTTTGGGGTTGAGGGTTTCTCTTCCATTTCTCGATTCTTGTATTCGAAAGACACAAAACCCAGAAGAGGATTTTGATATCATGTTGGCTGCAAATAACTTTTTTATGGTAGATTTCTCTTGTATTGTTGATTGTAACAGATATTTTGAGGGAGGATCATATTTTTATAACTAGGTGGGGCTTTTTATTAAACTGTGGCATGTTGGTTTCAGCTCAGCGGAGGAGTTACCTTCTAAGGTCCCTATTTGGGTTTGCTTGCCTTGGTTTCCTTTAGAATGTTGGAGAAGTGATATTTTGTAGTCAATAGCTTTGCTACTGGGATAACATATTGGTCCTCAGCAAAATTTGAATAAGAGGGTTCTTTCTTATGTGTGGGTGTGTGTTGAAATTGATTTGAGTAACCCATTTCCTGATTCTGTTGACATGACTGTTGGCTCTTGTTCTTGGACCCAATAGCTAGATCATGAGACATTACCTTTTAGATGTTGATTATGTCATGAGTACGGTCACCTTCAACGGAGGTGCCCTTGTGCTTCTTCTATTTTTGGGTCAAATAATGTTCCTTCCCATCCTAATCCTACGATGGACAAGGGTAAGACTCCCATGCAAGGGGTGATGATTGATAAAGAGGGTTTTGTTCCGATTAAGTCCCATAATTGAGGAAGGGGTCAAAAGAGAACCTTCAAGGATAGCATGGAGGGGGAAACCTTCAACAAATTTGATGCATTAGAGGATCTAGTGCAGGAGGAAGGGTTGCATGTGGATTTGTAGGTGATAGTTGGATCTCTTGAAGAGGATATGCTTGGGGATCAGCCTACTATCATTTCCAGTTCCTTGTAGCTTGGTGGGTAGGATGCTTAGATGGATACAAACTTCTTGCCTTCATCTCCTACTCATGGTGAGCGGGGTTTGGTGGTTGAGGCTTCTAGTGGGCCTTTAGGTGTGGCGTTAGTTCTTCTAAAGTAATAGGTTTTTTAGAATCAGGTAAAAATAAAGCTTGTTCCCTCACTTTGGGTTTGCAATAAAGAACTCCCAAGAAAGGGGCTCTTGAAAAACCTCCTAAGGTTGGTCATAAGAAGGATCAGGAGAAGGTCAAGCTTACTAGTGAAACATTGGTGGAATCAGGTTTGATGAAGAATATTGATGTTCACTTCTCCCAACCTAACCAATGATTGTGCTCTCTTGTAATGTAAGGGGTATGAATAGCATCCCTAGATAAAAGGCTAGTCAGGATTTGATTCGCACTCACTCTCCTGTTGTGGTTTTCCTTTAGGAAATTAAGTTATCTATTGATAGTATGCTTCCTGTGGCTTCAAGGATTTGGGGTAGAGGGTAGTGCCAGTGTGTGGAAGCTTTGGGCAGTTCTGGGGGGATGGCCTGTGTATGGGATCCACGTAGAGTTTGCCCAATTTGGTGGTTGTCTAGTAGAAGTTCGATCTCTTTTGTTGCTTCTCATTTTGAGTCGGGGGAGAGGATTCTTTTTTCCAATATTTATACTCCAACTTACTTGCCTAGCAAGGCTATTTTGTGGGCTCAGGTGGGATATATGAGATCTTTAGACCCTTTTCTCTCTTGGATTTTAGCAGGTGATTTTAATGTTGTTTCTTCATTGGATGAGAAGAGGGGAGGAAATATTCATCTAGAGGCTTCTTCATGGCTCTTGCAAGATAATGTTTCCCTCCCAAATTTAGTTGATATTAATCCCACTAATGGGGTTTTTACTTGGAATAATAAGCGAAGTGGGAGGGATGTTATTGTAGAGAGATTGGATAGATTCCTGGTGTCTAGTTTTCTGGTTGGTGACAGGTGGTTGAGTAGCTCTGAGATTTTAGATTGGAAGGGCTTCGAACATTGGTTGATCAAGCTAATAGCATATTTATCACAACATTGTACAAAATAGTTGTTTAGGTTTCAGCTTATGTGGCTCAAGGATGGATCTCTTCATGACTTTCTTCTGGGTTGGTGGCATCTTGGGACGTTGGCACACAACACTGCTATGTAATCCTCCAAGAGACTTCAATATGTTAAGTATAGGTTGAAGTGCTAGAATAGGCTTCAATTTGGTAATGTGTTTCATGAGAAGTAGAAGGCTCAAGCTCACTTGGACTTGATTACTAGGTAGATTCATGACCAGGTCTTATCGAGGAGTTGAGGAATCTGGAAATGACTATGGTGAGGGATGAGGATGAATGGGAATTACGAGAGGAGATATTATAAAAGAAAAAATCTCAAATTGAGTGGCTACATGCAGGTGACCAAAATACTTCTTTCTTTCATAATTCTGTGAAGGATAGAAGGCAAGGTAATGTTATCTCTCTTTTATCTCCAAATGGGGAGGTTCTTTCCTCTTTTGCTATAATTTTTGCTAAGTCTGTTAGATTCTTTTTTTCTATGTTATCTGAGGATTCCCTTCTTGTGGAGGAGGATGAAGCTATTATTCTGGATTGCATTCTACCCCTAGTTTCTCATGAGATGAATGAGTCTTTTCTTATTCCTATTACTTTTTCAGAACTGGAGAATATTGTATTTCAGATAAAAAAAGAGAAGGCTCCAGGGCTTGATGGGTTTCCGGTGGAGTTCTTCCAAGAATTCTAGGAAGTGATTAAGATGGATCTTTTGGAGGTGGTCCAAGAATCTTACAATAGCAAGTAGATGCTGAAATCCATGAATGCTACTTTTCTTGCTCTCATCCCAAAATAGGAAGGGGAATTTTTTTTGAATCTCTTTAGGCCAATTACTTTATGTAATGTGGTTTACAAGATAATTACAAAGCTGATTGCTGAGAGGTTGAATCCTTGGTTAAACAAATTAATTTTTGAAGAACAAGGGGATTTTGTTGCTAGCAGATAGATTCTGGATGGTGTCATTATAGCGGTTGAAACCATTCATTCTATGGTGTGCTCTAAGGAAAAGGCTATGTTCATTAAATTGGATATGGCTAAAGCCTATGATCAGGTTAAATTGGTTTTTTTGTTTAATATTTTAGCTGCTTTTGGCTTTGTTGGAGATTGGATTGAGTGGGTCAAGAGTTGTGTCACTTCTTCCTCCTTCTCTATGTTGGTGAATGGAGAGACATTTGAGTTGTTTGGAGCCTCTAGGGGGATTATATAAGGGTACTCTCTCTCCCCTTATTTGTTCATCTTACTAGTTGAAGGCTTAGGGAGATTCATTAGATCTCAAGTGGAGAGTAGCTTAATTCTAGGCTGGAATTGGAGAAATAACATTCCTCCCCAATCTCATCTTTAGTTTGTGGATGACACTTCTTTGATGGGTAGGGCTAGGGTTGAGGAGGCTATCAGTTGGTGTAGAATTCTTGATAGTTATTTGGCTACTTCGGGTCAGAGTATTAATGAAGGGAAATCCTTTATCTTTTTCTTTAAAACTCCTAAGATTATTCAAAAGAGGATTGTTGGTATTCTTCGTTTTCATTATAGGCTCTCTTCCCTTTGTTTATTTGGGAATTCCTATTTCTATTTGTTTGCTTCCCAGATGGTTCTAACTAGAGGTTATTGATAAATTCTAAAAATTGGTCAATCATTGGACCTGTAGGTGGCTTTCTTAGGCTGGAATCTAGTGACTCTTTTGAAGTTTGTTGTGCAGGCTCTCCCCTTGTATAGATGTTTGGTGCTTTCTAGACTTTCTTATTTTATCAAGGATTTTGAGAGTTTGTCCCATCAATTTCTTTGGTCTAGTAATCTTCTGCATAAGAAGTGGAGTTTGGTTAAGTGGGATGCCATTGTAGGTCAAAGGAGGAAGGTGGGCTTGGTTTATGTCGAACAGACTTGAATGGCTAGGCTTTGGTAGCTAAACTGTATTGGCCTACCGGTGTACTCAACAACATCATATTTTTGCTAAAATCCTTTCTTGGAAATATTTGGGTATGGTAGAAAGTATTGATGTGCCCCGCTTTAGTTTATTGGGGAAGGGCTCTATGATTTGGGGTACTCTTAAAAGGGGTGCCAAGTTGATTAAACAAGGGTTATTTTGGACTTGTAATAGTGGTTGGGATGCTCTCTTTTGGTATGATTTGTGGGATGGCCATCCTCCCATTTTGACTAGTCACCCTCATTTACAAAATTTATACAGGTAGTTTCTTGATGTTGGTTGGAGTTGTCTGGTGGATTTTAAAACACCTCAAGTTTTGGGGTAGACTAGTGGGTCCAAATGGAAGGATCCACAGGAGTGGCCCCTTGGGGTTTTCCTGAGGACCGTAGGGAGCTTGCAGATATTTTGTCTAGTTAGAATTATAATTCTCTTCCTCGAGGTGATGTGTTGGTTTGGGGTCCAGATCCGAAAGGTAATTTTTTTGTTGCTTCAAGATATCATGCACTGGATAAACTATTATTCAGGAGCTCCACGGTTGTGTGGTGGAAGCAGGTTCAGAATAAATTTTTCTAGCCGAAGTGTAACTTTTCCTCTTGGTTAGTGGTGCAAGGAAGATGCCTTACCTAGGAAAATATTTGGAAGCTTGGTTTTCATGGTCCTTCTATGTGTGTCTTATGTACTAGGCATTAGGATAATTCTTCACACCTTTTCTTTCATTGTGCCTTTGCTAGAGCAATCTAGCACTGTTGGTGGTCACTTTGGAGCTTGCCATGTAGGCATTCCTTTTTGTTGGAGGAATTTGCAGAAGCCTAGGGATCCTCTTGCTAAGACTTCTTTTTTGCACATTGCATGGGTTATTGGCCCTAGTATGATAATTTGGCACATTTGGATGCAACACAATCATAGGATTTTTTTGGATAAGAAGTTGCTTGTGGGATAGATTTAGTTGAGAGTTATGGGGGTCTTATAGGAGACTCTGGTTGCTAAGTGTGATTTGTCTATTCTTGTTGATTTTGGGGATTTTGGGGTGGTCAACACTCTAGGTCTTTCTGTAGGTGATAGGGGAAGTTCACATCCTACTCACCGAAGGGGTGGTCGGGAGTGGGTTCAACATGTGTGGTCATCGGTACCCCCCAGCTTTGGGAGTGCTGAAAATTAATACAATTGGGTCTTCTAGAGGTAATCCTAGGCATGTTGGCATTGGTGGTATTGGCAAGGACAGTTTGGGAGTGGTGATTTTTTGTTTTCTACTTATAAAGGGTAGCATACCAATAATTTCATGGAGTCTCTGACTATTCTTTAGGTGTTAGAATATGCTTGTGCATTGGGTTGGAGGAAAATTATTTTTGAATCTAATTCTTAGGTTGTTATTGATATGCTTAATAGGGGACATCTGGATGAGGTTAGTTGGCAGTTGGCAGTTGTGGTCAAGCAAATTACTGCTCTGAGTGGGGGTTTGGATTCTATTACCTTTTTTCATGTTCCTTGGGAATGGAACAAGGTGGCTAATGGTTTGGCTAGATGAGCATTTGAGTAGATTGGAACTTGGAATGTGGATGATTGGGGCAGCCTTCCTGGGGATTTATCCCCCATTCTTGAAGATCTGGTTATGGAGGATATGAGGTGTTATTTGGGTGTATCTTGACTTTGTGGACTTTCTTTTTGCCCCTTGTGGGGTTTTGTTCTTTTTTGTAATGCTTTTCTAATTTAATAAAGTTTGTACCCCTCTTTTTATTAAAAAAAAATCTATCTCTCCACCTTAATTAAATAATTTCAATTATTTAATTGATACTAATTTTCTTCTCACACATTTGATTAAATAATTTTTAATTATTTAATTAAAAATAATAATTTCCTCTCACCTTAATATTGAATATTTTTTTAATTATTTAATTAAATAATTTTCTTCCAACTTGCACATGGCATATTCCATTTTCAAAAAGAGAATATTCCTTTTTCAAAATATCTTCTTATTGTCAATCAGGATTGCACCCTAGCTAAGATTTACTCAACTATCATGTTGAAACATGGAAACATTCTCAAGTTGTGGGTGACTTATGGCGAGAGTGAATCTCCTGGGTTGGTTCCCCTGGCATATCACCTAAACTACAAAATTTTCTGAGGAAAAGGGTTTAGAAAGATAACTTGAAAGGAAATCCTAAACCTAATGGATGATGCACTAGAACTTTTAACTTATTTTAATAATTCCACCCACAAACAGTTCTCAAGAAAATAACTTTCACAATCTCACATGTACATACAACACAAAATTGATTTTCATGAAGGTTTAAAATAAAACACAGCAAGCAAACTGCATCATATGAATTTTCTGCACCCACACTTGAAATAATAGGACATAAGAAGGATTCAAAAGTTGGAATCACAATGACAACATCAAACTATTACTACAAAATGAGACAAAAATTGAGATGGGAATGCTCTGCTACTTTTATTGAACTGAAGGAGTATGAAAATCTAAGAATCTAAGTACAAACAATGGCTTACAAAGATCTCTCAAGTGAAAAAGAGAGTAAGAAGAAAATATGAACTCCAACTAATGAGAAAAAACTAAGTTTTTCTCCAATATATGCCTCCAAAGTGTCTCCAATAGTAAGAATGGAAAAATTTGACTAAACTAATCTCCAGAATAGAAACTTCAATGTGATTTTCGAGCTCAAAAGAAAAGCCTCCAAAATAGTGCCCAAACTACTCCAAACTGAATGAAAAAAAGTGGAAACTTCCATCCCAAGAGGGTCGACCTAGAAAAGACTCAAAAATCAAGCCTAAACTGATTGAAAACTGAAATAGAAACTTTAGTTTGCTCACTTTTTCCCATTTTTGCACAAAAGATTCAAACTACAAAAAAGAAAGTTTCACTCAAAACCTGCTTTCATTTAAATACATTTTAAATAACAATTACTAAGACAATTTATAGCAACATTTCCTTAGTAATGTTTTACAATATTGCAATTTTGATATTCAAAATAGAAGGGCTCGACTTATACTTGATTTGATTTAAGAAAAGTATAAAATATCCAACTTGCCCCTTTTGATTTTCTTCAAAAATCAAAAACATTACTAAGGCATAAAGCCTAAGTTAATCCAAATATATGGAGGGCCAAAACTATATGATTTCTTTAAAATCATAAGGAAAAATTTAAAGGCACATAATTCACATGATTTTCTCAAAAATCATAAAAGAAGTAAAGGTCATGAAAAGGATCAACCTAAGGAAGGGGCCAAGGTATTAATTTAGGCATTGAAAATTAAATCAATGTGATAAAAATGAAAGGCTGAACTTAGGGCAATGGAAAACCCTAAGACAAAACCATCGAGCCCTAAACTTTAGCATCATTTTCATTTTCATTTTTTGAAGAACCTCTCTGCACACTACCACCACGAGATTAGGGTTCGAGCTGTTTGAGTTTGATTTCATGTTGATCCTCTTATTTTTTATGCATTTCTCATGGATATCCTTACGAGGTATGGTTGGGTAAGTCCTTATTTGCACAAGAAACACCAAAATCTTCATATTCTCTATGTTTTTGAAGCATTTTAATGCCTATCAGCCGCGACCATTGTTATATTTCTAATGTATTTAATTTTGTTTCATTTTGTCAATACTTCTTTTCCACTTAGAGACCGCCATTAGAGAGCCTTTGAAGCTTTTATACTACAGGTTTTGAATGTATTTTTCCATAGAAAATAACTAAGGTAAGCTCTTCACCATTCGAGTTTTGCATTTCCCTCTTAATTTCTAGTGATCATATGCTTGATTCGATCCCAATAATACAAAAATAATGAAAGTACTTGTGTTTACTATGAAAAAAAATCTTCATGGGTTTCATTGTTTCTCCTCTAGATCTGTAAACCTTCATGTTCTATCTCTTTTTGCAAAAGAAACTCCTTTCTGTTGGTTTCTACCATGAAAGGATGCGGTCTTACTTTGCATTCCTCTTTGTTTTGTTGATGAAATTCTCTACTCGAGCTCAACCCAAGGAAAACAATAATGAAACTCTATAGAATAAAGGAGTCTTTGCATTTAGTTTATTATCTTTATTTTATGGATCCCTCTAAACCCTCATGGCCATGGCTATACTATCTTGTTCACACTTAGAAACTAGAAAATAATGAAGTATAACATTATTCTCTGCACTTAGTTTGTCACCTTTCATTTATGTATGAGGCCTTCTACACTCCAAGGCCACGACTTCAATGGAACAATTTGTTTTGTTTCTTGAAGCCCACCTTGAGATCATTAAACACTTTGGGTGTTGTTCCATTTTCTGTAGAAACCCTAGCTCCATTATGACGCTTTGCTTGCAATTTTTGAGAAATGCATTCTTTGCTTCAGAATATGGTAGATAGATGATAACATTGTTTAATTTTCTAATAGAAATGAAAAACATCTTTATTTCATTCTGGGTTTTATTAATTTCTGAAGCAAATTCTTCCTTCAAAACCCTTCATGGCTGCCACTGTATTTTGCATTTTTATCATACTAATCCTTTGATGATGAAATGAACATCTTTGTTTATGTTAAGGTGGCTTGTACTTATAGGTTTGCATCCACTATTAGATTGCTTAGCAGAGTCTCCTATTTTCAATTCATGGTCACCATCCAAGCACTTGTAGACCCTGCTTCTTTAGAAGTATTGAACATATAATTGCAAACAAGGACTTAAAAATTGTTCTTTTATTTTACTTCAACAATGATGTCGTCCTTTCTATGTGAGCATTATTTGTCATCATTCCTTGACTCTTGATGGTTGTACCTTCAATGTATGCACTCCAATAAACACGAATAGTAGGAAATACTGATGTGAGGTAGCAATAAAAGATATGAAACAAGATGAAACTTGCTTGCAAACAATACCCCTTTAATGAAGAAATGATGCATTTAAATTATGTTCTACACTTTATTTAAGCATTCAAATGATCTCATTGCTCATTTGTGACCCTCATTTCAAAATGGAGGGATTCCTTATTGCTTTATTTGATTTGACAATCATGAATGAGCCATGGGTTTGAGACTCTTATAGTCACTTTGTGAATTACTCCTTCAGCTGAAAAAGTTTCTATTTGAGCATTATGAATGTGAATTCCTATCTCATTCCCCTTTTGAAGTTTAGGGGCAGCATGTTGGGCTCAACCCTTGTGGGAGCCCATTTTTTCACCACATGCTATGATGTCCTCTGAAATGAATTAGCAACATGATTTCACTTATACCTGCATAGTGAACAAACATGTTAAATAAAAAAAAGTGAAGCTCAATGCTCCTGTGATGTTTTATTTTTCAGGCTCTCTTGCATACATCTGATATTTGTTGATCTAATGCATCATAACATGTGCTATATTTCTGTTGATGGGGCATATGATGAGACTCATATCCGAAGCTCTAACAATCTTTCTCAGTCATCTACAATTTCATCTGAAGACTAGGAGCAAGGAGGAGTAGCCAACAATGAAGACCAACATGAAACCACCATAGGAAATGATGGATATCTTTCCATTCATATGTCTTTCTATTATTTAATCTTCAAATGTATAGCATATCTTCCATGTTGCATTGGTTCAACTACTCCCACGGCTTGTGTGGGACATTTGATTACTCCTTTCTTTCCAATGAATAGAAAAGAAAAACTTATGCAATCGTGTGTGTATTTATTTTACAAAATGAATGAAACATTGTGAAATGAATGAATCATTACAAAATTGAATGAAAGCAATATCTCATATCTTGTGTTCATGCAGTCTCCTTTATGCTGCAAAGCATTGAATGACAAACTAAATTCTTTCCTTTCTATTGTAACACATTGCACAATAAAACTGTACTCTTCCTTTTAAACTTCAATATGCAATTGTTAAGCATGGCATAAATATGTTAGAATATTTTCACCTTAAAATAAAAATAAATAGTTTCATCTCTGCCAAATCGAGCTATAGGTAAAAATTTGGTAACACTTCCCTCCAAAATATCCTAAATTAATTCCTTTGAAATGAGGATATATTTTCAATTAACTGAAGCTCTCATTCAAACTCATCTATTGATCTCTTGATCTAATATCATCCCTTGATCTTCATCCTCTGATATCTACTATTGATCAAACCATCATGAAATTTATAAAACAAACCCTTTCCTTCAATTTGAATTCGTTCACAGTCCTTGGAGAATCCATAATATTCATGAGTTTGAGCATTCATCATTTCTTCATCATTTTTACCATTTGAGCAACATTTGTGAATGAAGATCTTCATCAACAAGCTCTTACAACATGGGTCATGCACAATTGAGCAATCCACATATCAAATTCTCATAATTCAATAATGGAGTATTAGGTTTGCATATTTATTTGAGTATTTTGATATTAATTAGAATTATATTCATTTGTGTTTTATTCATTGGTTCATTACATTCAACTTCATTGGTTAATGGGTTTAATTGATGTTTTCTAACCCTAATTGCTTTAATAAGTATCTTTAATCATTTCCCATCATTCCCGTTGAACAATAACAAGGAGATGCAACAAGCATGGGAGAGTTGATAATCATTCTAATTTTAATTACAATAATCATTACTTATCAACTCAAATTGACCATGAGATAATAGATTTAATTGATGAGTTAACTAAGTGTATGAGAGAATTAGGTGGATTTGACTATTTGCATGGAATATTTAATTGATTGAAAGAATGAGTGAAGTGGATTTGATTGATGAATGGGATGTTGGCAAGAGACACTGCACATGTTTTTTGGTGTTGTCATTGATGGAAACCCTCATCAACTAGTTGATCCCCGCATTGCAATTTTCTCATACCGAAAGACAGATTGAAGATCAGTAGTTATCTGTTTAGTTAGAATAGAGCATTCGATAACTTCGTGTTCTTCGATTCATATGTAGATTTTATGTTATTATTTTATGTTGTGGATCTCAGGGAGTATTGTTCAATGGATAATATGTGCTATCTGTAAATCTTGGTGCCTCGTATCAATTTGGGTGGAAGTTAGAAGGTGCAGTGAATTTTTTTTTTGTTCATCAGTGTTTGGAGGCCGACTTGGTGAATATGGTGTGTCGTGGATATTTGAGGAGTTATTGTTTAAGTATTTTTTTGTTTGAAAATTTTGGTTTGGGTCCTCACTATGTTGTGGCCAACTCTTGTGGATACACATTGAATATTATTGATGATTTGAGCTGACTGTTTGTGAATATTTTCTTATTTTGTTGAAGCCAACATGTAGCGATTGAATTCTTGGTGGCGGATATATATAAGTGATCGATTATATCATTTTGGTGTGTGTTTGATGTGATTTGATGTATGTTGTGAATTTCAGAAGGTCAGTAGAGCGATTATGCATAGTTTCACTTGTGCATTAAGGATTTTTGGTGCAAATTGAAGCAAAACAAAGAAAAAGAGAAAAATCAGTCAGAAGGTCCTAAATTCGATTGTTGAGCCTAACTAGAACTATAATCAGGAATTGGTAGATGCTAATTTATTAGTTCAAACTCTTTGGAAGTATTCCAAAATTTTGTAAGGCAATAAGCCTTTCAGTTTTTTAGCAGTGAGCTCTAGGTAGTGTGCCTGAATGCAAGTGCATTCTCATCTTGTAATCTTTTTCTTTTGAGTATACTCAAAACAATATTGTGGATTAACCTCCACTATGGTTTTTCCCCTAATAGGGCTTCCACTTTAAAAAATCCCTATGTTATGGTTTTGTGGTTATTTGTCTTATGTGCATGCATTTTTATTTTGGTTGAATGTTATCAGCACTTTAATGACAAGATTAATAAAGTTAAAAATTGCACAACATTGATTCACCCCCCACTCTCAGTGCTACTTGATTCCAACAATTGGTATTAGAGCTCAGTTCCTCAAAAGAAGCTTAAAAGCTTGGGGAAGATCTTGGAAAGTGTTTCAATGAATTCAAGTAGTCTTCAACAACAACTTATGGTGGCCCTAGATGATCTTGATCCGGAAAAATATGAAGCCCGTGAATTACAAGCAAATCTCATGAATGTTGAGAGATTCATTGAGTCATTGAAAGAAAAAATCAATAAGTCCAAAGAGAAGAGAAGGGAACTTTGTGATAAAATCAAGCATGAAGATAGTAAATGCATTGTAGATGAACAACTGAGTCAAACCCTAACAGAAAAGATAGAAGAATGTGAAAAGATTGCTAGGGATAATGCAGTTCAAAAGCATGAGATGGAATCTATTATGATGAGGATGAATAAGGAAATTGAAGACAGGAAGAAAAATGAAGAAAAGCTTTCCCAATCCTTGAAAGAGAAATCTGAAGAATGCAGTCGAATTACTAATGGATTCATTCAATTGGAACTTGAATTAGAACAATCCAAACACAATGAGGAAGATCTTGAAAAGCACATTATTGATCTCAGAGATGAACTTGATACAACAAATGAATTCGAGGAGAATTTTAAGATTAGCTCAGCCAAGCTTGATGAACTAATTAAAAGTCATAGGACTGATGGTGACAAGAGAGGTCTTGGATATGAAGAAGGAGAAAGTTCCAGATCTGGACAAGGACAAAGGAAATTTGGACAAAGGAGGTTCAGAAAAGGAAATCAAATGAACAACACTAGAAGGTATCCAGTAAGACAACCTAATTCTCAAAGGTTTAATGGTATCTATTATGTTTGCAATAAATTTGGTCATATGGCAACTCAATGCAAAAGTAGAATGAATTTAAATGGTCTATCATTCTCCGGTCAGTTCTTTAATTGTAACAAGTATGGTCATAAGTCAAATGAATGCAAAAATGTGAAGAACAACTTTTATAGGAATGTTAGATGTTATACATGTAATAGATTTGGCCATATTGCTAACTAGTATAGATCAAGAGAAAGACAATGGAACAACTAGTCTGGACAAAGAAATATGGTGTGCTACAATTGCAACAAAACTGGTCATATTGCTAGATTCTGCATAAGAGGTCCGATAAATCAAAGAAGAAACATGTAGAAGGATGAAAAAGGAAAATGGAAAGTCACTACAGATCAGATCAGGAAGCAGATGAAGAAGACATGGGGTCCCTCTATTGCAGGAAATGACCCAACACTAGAATCAACTTCTGGTAATTCCTCTGGGAATTAGGTTAAGGCCTCTGGCCTAGGGGGAACTGTCAAGAAAATATTTCAAACCCACTGCAGGGAATCGACATCAGGATGTGGATGATTTCAGTGATTGTATTGATGATCTAGACATGCTATTGAACAAATTTATGCAGAATTGAAGGTCTGCATAAGAGTTATCTTTTACAGTATATGGAAACAGGGTATCTGAATGTGTTAGGGAAAAAGCATTTATTGTGTCAAAAAGGTTAGGTGTGTGAATGATAAAAGGTTATTTCTATCCTTCATTTGTCACTTTTCATTTTGAGAAGAAGTTTGAAGAGCTCTGAAGAAAACTTTGGCAAAATTTGGTGAGAATTCAAGCGTGAAGGCGATTCGAAGTTAAAACCCTAATCTAGCTAAGAGGTATGTTTTGGGAAAACTTGTAAAACTATGAATTTGTGAAAATGGCTACTCCATTGGTAGTTGAAGTCAAGGATAGACCCTGTCTGAAGTTTAAATGGAATCATTTCAAGTCTATTGAGACCAAACCCTTAGGTGCATTTTTGTATGTTTCGTACAGTGTTTTGCACATTGAAGATATTAGGGCATACATTCATGCCAATATTGAGGAGTTAGGAAGCTCGTAGTTGCTAAATTTGTATTCCAAACACATTGTTGGAGATAATTTATTTGTTAAGCCTGAATTCAAAACCCTAGAGGAAAAAGAAATTCATGCAGATTGTGAAATTTCCCATGTTTGTTGAAAATGAATGGGTTTTGTGGATCTTAAGTCGAGTTCATGCTGAATTCATGTGGTTGAATCAACCCTTGAAGATTATGAAAGAGGCTATAAGTTTTGTTATAGGTTTAAATTCCTCCGATGGATTGCTGATTTTGAAGTCTGTGAAAAATCAAACAGTCACTAATGCAACTGGTTCTGTATTTGATAGAAGAGCGATGGCAATTGATAACATCATTTATGTGGGTGTGAAATTTTCCTTGATGGTCATTGGTTATAAGATATATCACTCCAGCCGACAAAAATTTGTATCCGGTACAACCATATATGCAGCCTATCAAATGGTAAAGGAGAATGCAGAGTATGATTTGTGTGAATTGATTTGAATTCAGCTTATGGAAAATCTTGGTAAGATTAAGAAAGACAAGAAGAATTCCTTTAAATATGGTAATCTATTGCTATGTTTGTTCCTTTATTTCATGGGTGAAGTTCTCAGAGTAGGGAAGGTGCATTGGAAAAGCGATAAGCCCATTGTTGTTCAAATTAGAGACATGTTATTCAGCCTTGTTGATTTGCAAGCTAGGAAAACTGCAATCTGGGAATATCTCAAAAAAATTCAGAATGAAATGCAAGCAAGGGAAAGAATTCCCACTTCCATTGTGGAGAAGTATAAGGATACAATTTGTTTCATGGTGGATATTGATCAGTGCTTGATGGAAGCGACAAAACCTAGAACCGTCTAGATTATGCCTATGGGTTATGAAGTTGAGGAGAGAATCTTGGAGCTATACGCACAACATCTATTGAGTAAGCCTATGGATTTTTCTGAAGAAAGGTTTGGAACATATGTAGAGAAAAATATGCAAGTCCATGAGTAGTTGAAGAAACCAATGATAGTCCAGAGAGTGGGGAAAGAAGTGGAAGTCTTCGCAGAGAGCATGGGCATACCTGCAGAAGCTATAAGAGAAGCAAGAATGAAAAGAGAACAAGCTGAAAGTGAAAAAGGAAAAGAGCCTGCTAAAACTAAATCTGCTAGTCCAGAAACATCCTCTGCTCGAACTAGATCAACAAGGATCTCAACACCCCTATCCGGTCACGCAAAGAAGTCAACCCCTGCAAAAGCTTAGGTTAAGGTATCCGGTAAAAGGAAGAAGGATAAGAGCACAAGAGTGTATAAATCTATTTCATATGATGAAGAGATAGAATCTGATGAAGAAGTTAGAGAAATAAAGCATATGAGCACCCCTACAACAACAACAGTCAAGCCCTCTGGTGAAGAGGAGAAAGAAAAGAAGAAGATGAAGCCTAACAAACCAGGTATGTCAATAGAGGAAGTTGAAAGAGGTATAATTAAGGATGGAAATCTTAACCCCCTATGTGAAGTGTATGGCACCTTTGATATTGTTGGTCAAAGAGTCCTTGAGGAGGCTATAATAAAATATTTGAACAATTTCAATATGACTCTTGTTGAGATAATGACATAGTTGCCTAAGGAATTGTATGAAATTTTGGAGATGAGGAGAGTTAATGCTAGAACTGAAGAAGAGCAGCTGAGTGAATAGGTTCTTGCAAATTTAAGTCCAGTAATGTTTGTTGAAGAAATGAAAGAAATTCTAAAAGAAGCAAAAAGAGAGTTCAAAAGAAAAACAAGAATAAACAAGCTTATGTTGGGTAAAACTGAAGAAGTAGAAAAAGAAATAGAAAGCATTCTGAAGAAAATTCTATTAAAGAACAAAATTGATGTTGTATCTGAAGAACATGTGAAAGATATCTCATCTGGTCTGGTAAATGAAGAGGTTACAATTGAGGACACTAAAATTCCTCTTGATGTACATACTAAAGAAGAACCTATGGAGATATCAGTTGAAGAAATTGAAGCTCCAAATGACAAGAAAAATTTGTGGCTGTGGAAACAATAGTTGAGGAAAAGAAGGTTGAAGTCAAGGGAGTTATGGTGGAAGCAAGAGACAGTGCAGAGGTAGTGAAGAATTTTCTAGAAGAGAAAAAGGAAGAATTTGATCTTGAGTTGGGAGATGCTCTTATTCATTTATCTACCTTGTCCCCAATTCAGAAAATGAAAGTCGCATCATTTGCACAAGCTAAGGCTAGGGAAGAAATTTTGAAGTCTCACATTGAGGACAGTGAGTTATTGAATCTGACATCTAGAATTTTGGAAAGGATTGTGCCTACTTATGTTAAGGATCCATCCAGTTCTTTCTTCGGTGAGCTGAAGAAACTTATAAATTCGGTAAGTACTCATTTTGAGTCACTTGAGAAGTCAACTTTGGTCAAAGTTCAGAAGGATTTTGATGCTAGGAAGATCAGTAGGTTGAAAGGATTGATAGTAAATGACAAATCTCTAATAGCTACCTATGTGAAAAAATTTGAAAGTGAATTGTTAGAAGGTGGAAGGATTTATAAGTCACGTTTGTCTTTGTCAAAACTTACTGAGGAAAATGAGAAGAAGGTTAAGGATCATGAGAAAGAGTTAGCTGCTATTTCTGAATCTTTTGATCCTTTAACTATTTCTGTTGGAGAACAAGAAGGTCAAGTTATATCCTTACTTGAAAAAATAAAGAGTCTGAAGCATGATAATGAAAGAGTTGTGGAAAGAGCTGGTGAACTTAGAGGGCTAATTGGTCCAAAGATGGAAACTATGTTGAATGCTTTGAAAGAATCACAAGATGTTATGGTGGTTAGTGATCCAGTGAGCCTTGAAGCTACATAAGTGCAATCTTACTTACTCTGTGGTCACATAACTATTCTAGAAAGTCTCAAGAAGTGTTGGGACACAAACTTGAACTTGTTAAAGACAAATTTTGCAGATATCTTCAAGTTTGTGTAAGTTGTTTGAAACAAAGTTTGTACATATGAAGTTTGAAGTTTATGTTTGTTTATAGGAGTTTTGTATGTAGATTCCCCATATTTTCCATTGATGTCAAAGGGGGAGAATATATCAGTGAAAAATGTATATTCATCTAAGGGGGAGTTGTAGTTTTTAGCTGTGGATGAAGATCTTTTTGGAGTTTTGGGTGGCAGTGTATTTTTTTGGTACTGATCCAACACTTAGTCATTTTTCACTAAGTGTTTCCATCAATGCCAAAGGGGGAGATTTTTTGCAAGAGACATTGCACATGTTTTTTGGTGTTTTCATTGATGGAAACCCTCATCAACTAGTCGATCTGTGCATTGCAATTTTCTCATACCGGCAAATAGATTGAAGATCAATAGTTATTTGTTTAGTTAGAACAGAGCATCTAGTAACTTCGTGTTCTTCGATTCATATGCAAATTTTATGTTATTATTTTATGTTGTGGATCTTAGGGAGTATTGTTCCATGGATAATATGTGCTATCTGTAAATCTTGGTGCCTTGTATCAATTTGGGTGGAAGTTAGAAGGTCCGGTGAACTAATTTTATGTTCATCAGTGTTTGGAGGCTGACTTGGTGAATATGGTGTGTCACGGATATTTGAGGAGTTATTGTTTAAGTATTTTTTTGTTTAAAAATTTTGGTTTGGGTCCTCACTATGTTGTGGCTGACTCTTGTGGATACGCATTGAATATTATTGATGATTTGAGCTGACTGTTTGTGAATATTTTCTTATTTTGTTGAAGCTGACATGTAGCAATTGAATTCTTGGTGGTGGATATATATAAGTGATCGATTATATTATTTTGGTGTGTGTTCAATGCGATTTGATGTATATTGTGAATTTCAGAAGGTCAGTAGAGCGATTATGCACAATTTCACTTGTGCATTAAGGATTTTTGGTGGGAATTGAAGTAGAACAGTCATAATCAGTCAGAAGGTCCTGAATTCGATTGTTGAGCCTAACCAGAACTGTAATCAGGCATTGGTAGATGCTACTTTATTAGTTCAAACTCTTTGGAAGTATTCCAAACTTTTGTAAGGTAGTAAACCTTTCAATTTTTGAGCAATGAGCTCTAAGCAGTGTGCCTAAATGCAAGTGCATTCTCATATTGCAATCTTTTTCTTTTGAGTATACTCAGAACAATATTGTGGATTAACCTCCACCGTGGTTTTTCCCCTAACAGGGTTTCCACGTAAAAAAATCCCTGTGTTATGGTGTTGTGGTTATTTGTCTTATGTGCATGCATTTTTATTTTGGTTGAATGTTATCAGCACTTTAATGATCAGATTAATAAAGTTAAAAATTGCACAACACTAATTCACCCCCCTCTCAGTTTTGCTTGATTCCAACATGGGAGTGGGAGTAAGTCTGAGTGAACTAATTAGCCTAATTTAATAATTAATCAATTGAATTATTGGTGCTTGTAAGGTAGAAATCAATATTAAATTAATTTATTAATGGATAATGTGTGGATAAATAAATAGTTCGATAAATATGAAGAAATAAATGGGTAAATATGGATAATTAATTTATTAAATTGATAAACAATGGTAGCCTAATTTAATAAAATATTTAGGACTTATTTAATAAAACTATTAGGCATTATGAGTTCTAGGTGATAAATGGTATTAAGGTGATAGCATGTGTCCTAGGTGATGAATGGATGATAAGGGTACTAGGTGATGAATGGATGAATTAGGTGGTGTGGTGAATAATGAAGGTGAAAGGGAAATTATTTAGGTGTCTACATTTTTCCACTCTTTGAGGCAATGTTCAAAGTAGCTTTGTTTCAAAACAAAAAAGTAGCTATGAAGAAATGGATGAGATTTGAATAAAGTGATGATATGTTCTAATAATGTGGAAGGAATGATGAAATAATGAATGGATGATAAGATTATGATTATCCCAGGAGAGATAAGTTGTGTAAAAAGCAGTATGAGTGAGCTCTCAAATGATTAATTATGAAATAACCAATGATGAAAGAATATGAAGAGATGGATGCAAAAAAATCAAATAGATGAAATGAAGACCATAGATGATGAGATATGGAGAAATATTTATTTTTAATGATTTATAATATGAACATATGGAGAGAACCCTTATTTTTATACAACAATGGATATTACACACCAAACTATAGAAAGTCATGGTGACAATGTATCTAGTATATAGAATTATGCTCAAGCATACAACAAACAATAGAATTCCACAACACTCTAAAGGAATTTGATGCACTTGTTAGGTATGTGTGGAGATAACCATCAAACATGGAGAGGAGTTTCCATCACATCATAAGGTGAGTGACCTTGGTGGGTCATGTAAGAAAACATTCAACAAACATGACACACAAAAACAATAGACCATGCACTAATGTATACCAATCAAAGAATTCCATAATATATAATGATTGTGGTGACCATGACTAGGCATATTATGGGTCAAAAACATTTATAAAAATAACAAAAAGATGAAAAAGATAAATTAAATATCAATGATAAATTAGAGATTAAAAGATAAATTAAAAGATCAAAGATAAAGAATTAATGATAAATCAAAGATCAAAAGAAGTAAAAAATAAATATTAAACTGACATAAAACAATATAACCTCTTATCAAGGTGCTAATAATCTAAATGGATAACAATTATGCCTAGTGTGGGAAAGATTTATCCCACAAAGGCAATCAATAGATGAAATAGGAAATATGGGTGATGCTAAATTATGTAACAACTGTATATTATTGGTGTTTATGTTTAGATGTTGATTTGACATTAAAGTGCAATGTTTCAAGTGTGTAGTGTGTGTGACACAAATGTTGCTATGTGAGCTTTATTGAGGGAAAATGGATTAGGATTCATGAGAGGGAGAAAATCATTGATGGGATGGGGGATGAAAGGGTGCTCATGGATAGTGATGAAATGTATAAAACTCATTTATTATTGAAGTAATCCAAATCTCTGAGTGATAAAAATGGAACATCTCAATATTTATTCAAAAGCAAAAGGTAATCACCTACCCCCAATGTAAAACAAGGGTTGAAACGCTATTGATTGAGGGGTAGACAATAATTTTATAAATGGGTGAAGTAAGTAGACTTATGGATGAGTAATAGACAAGGACCTAAAAGATGGTGGAGTTTCATTTATTACACATGATGCCTATAGCAGGTTTTCAACATGGTATTTGTAAAAAGTGCCACTTTTTATGTGGTTTTTACCAAAGGATGATTTTATCTTTACTATTTTTATTTTTATTTTATTTTTCTATTGGTATATTCCTCAAATTAAGCATGAAAACACTTGATATGGATGATGTTTATGGGATAATCTAGTGATTCACCCTCAGGGTTAGATAACTAATATTCTCCTAAACCATACTTAATCATGAAAATATATGGTCTAACTAGATGCTCTCAAACTTACCATTCTTATCTTTTTTTGAAATAAATTTTCCTTAAGCATGAGATCACTAACCTCAAACCCATGGGCTCTAATTTTCTTATTATAGTTTTGGAAGAGATAAATCTATTATGACTATAGGTGGTTAAGGGTGTTGAGGCATTGATCATAAAGAAGTTCAATCTCATGAAATAATGCAAATCAATACACCTCATCATCAATGAGATTGTATAAGGAAATGTATAATGATATAATATTGATCTCAATAGGTAAGATGGATTCAAATCCAAAGATAAATGAATATGGAGTCACACCAGTTGGTGTATGAATACTAGTGTGGTAGGCCCAAATAGTGGGTTATTTCAACGGTGCTAATAATAGCCAACATCATTGACTACCTCCTTAAGAAATTTTAAGAGAATTTTATTATATGCCTCTTTTAACCATTTCCTTATGGGTATTATGGACTAGATGAATTATATTTGATATGGAAGTGCTTATGAATGGTGTGGAATTCACTATTTTTGAATAACTTACCATTATTATTTATTATTGTGGAAATAATACCATAGCAAAAAATGATGTAGTGGAAGATGAACTTGCAAATTTGTTGGCCACTAATGTAAGGGGAATAACTTGAACCAAATTGGTGAAGTATTTAGTAGTGGTGATATTAAAATTATTTTTAGTGGAGGAGGATGGGTGAATCTTACCAAGAAGACCGAAAACCCACTAAGAAAAGGGCCAAGGAGTAATGGTCAGTTGCAATACCTACGATGGTGTATGAATAAGATCTTCATGTTATTAAAAGGATAAATATTTCTTCACATATTGATGATCATCTTGTTCCACAGTGGGCTGATAGTAACCACCTCACAAGATATTTTCATCTTCGACCATACAACAAGTGTGGGCACCATAGATACCATCATGAACCTCTTTGATTGTGAGAGAATCCTCTTCCAAGTTAAGGCACCTAAGTAGATAACCATCAAATCTTCTTCAGTAGAGGGTTCTAGTGAGGATAGTGAATGAAGAATATTGCATAAATTATTTACAGTGTATGGGATAGGTTGAGTGGAAGGATATTGTCATGAAGGTATGTATATATGTCATGGTACCAAGGATTATTGAAACCAACTAGTTCATGAACAAGTTTTGTATTAGGGACATCATATGTAGGGATTAATAGATTTTTATAAAAAATTTACAACAATGACTATCTTGTGACATATCCAATACAGATCTTATGGTGGCCATGACATCTATTTTTTTCCTAAGTCTAGGTAACTACTCAAATTGGATGAAGGTGAATTATTCCTTAAAACTATCAGTCATCCTTTTATAAGGGATTAGCTTCTCATCCTTTGTCTAATATTCATTATTTTATTGGATTATGATTATCTATGAATATCCATAAACCAAGAAGTGTTTGATATTCCATTAGTATATTATTTGAGACCATTGATGAGGGCCTCAATTTCTATAATGTTATTTTTGCATGCAAAAGCTATTCAAAAATATTTAGGAATGAAATCACATTGAGGTGTGAAAAAAATATTAATACATATGATCCTTTATGAGATTATGAACCATCAAAATATATCTTCCAAGAGTCAAAATAATCTAGAGTGAAGATAGAATCATTAGGAAAATCCATAATGAGATGATGGTTATATGTATGAAGTTCTTCTTCAAGTTAATCTACCAAGACCTATCCTTTGATTGATTTTCTATCAATATATTTGATATTATATTCACTAAGCAACATGACCTATTTTTCCATATGACCTATGAGAGATGTCTTTGAAATAAGATAATTGATGATGTTAATCTAGTAAACAAGTTGTATCTTATTATATGACCTGCAAATGAATTGTGAAAGTGAACAATAAGTAGAAAATAAAGCAATACACAAATCAAAATCATAAAATCACACCAATAGAGTATAAGAAAGTTGCATAACGAATAATATAGAAAACCTGCACACATAAATCCTTACACAACAACCTTATCTTAGCTCCATTATTCTCCTATTTTGTACCTTAGAGAAAAGAGGTAATGGTGGTTTCTCTCAGTTTTTATTACAAGCACTTTGATACAATATGTGTATAGATTGCTTGCAATGAATGAGAGAGAATAATAGATAAATGATAGCTAAATTTATAGATTTCAGGTGATATTGATCAATGGTCAAGATTTGATGAAGGACTATGCAAATCAATAGCCTAGAATGGTTGAGAGGAATTGATGAGGAGTTAATTGGCTTCTTGATTGGAGCTAATTGATTGTATGGGTCAATTAAGGTAATTTATTGAAGAGATAAGTGTGACTGATTATTAGTGAAACATAATTGATTGATTAGAGGACTAAATTGATTGAGGAGTGAACTCAAAGTGAGTGGGAGTTGAATGGTGAGGTGGAAATACATGAGTAATTAATAAATAATTATATAAATAAATTATTAATTTTGTGTGCAAAGGGGGAAATAAATAAAATAAATAATTTTTTATTTTAGAAGAGGGTAATGTTGAGAAGAATAATTAGTTTTAATTAAATAATTATAAATAATTATTCAATTAATGTGATTTTGGGAAAATATTAATGTTGAAATTAATTAATTAATTAATTGTAAATTAATTAATCAATTTGGAGGAGGAGAATAGATAAATAAATTAATTAAATAATTGAAACTATTTAATTAATAGAGGAAAAGTGATGAAATAGGTGATTTAATTAAAGTAGAAATGGAGGGAGAATTTTAATTTTAATTAATTAAATAATAGAAAATTATTGAATTATCTAGGATGAAGGGGAAATAACATTAATATAATTAAATAATGAAATTATTTAAATAAATGTAGAATACAAATTGATGATACCTAATGATGGAAAATGGTGATGTTTCAGAAGAAATATGTTAGTCAAATTTAGGTGTCTACATTTTGCCCCTCTTTGAGACAATGCATTTTTACATCGTTGTTTCAAAGAAAGTATGAAATAATTTGTGATGGCATTCCCCAATTTTCCCAATTAATGAAGAAATAGAGGTAGGATGCCCCCTCAAGAGGCTGGAAAAAATGAAATATTTAGTTTAAACTCTTGAAAAAAGTTGGGTAGATGTGATAGATGAAGAAAAAATGGCAATAGTAGGATAAGGAAGATTTGGATGAGGAGGAAGGTGGGGAGGGAGGATTTTATGATATTGTGGGTTAATATGGTGAAAGATAGTGATGAGATGGTTATTGTTGATCAATATCACATAATGGTATGGGTGATAAATGTGATGGAATAGATAGAAATGAGATATATGAATGGAAATAGACTGATTTGGATAGATATGATATTAATAAATATTGTTCTTTCTATTTTGTGTTTTTTATCATCATAGAGTGTTTTATTATGGAAAATGGATATATGTACACCGATGGTAAGAAAATCCATTGTGACTTTGGTATCCTTTGCATGGATATTGACAATGCAAACAAGAAGGATTGTCCTCATACATACTAGATATAATATAACCTTGTTAGAATATGTGAGGAAAGTGAAACTTAAAGCATTGTAGTGTTGCAAATTGCACCTTAGGCCAGTTTCACACTTATGCATTGCACCTAGTGCATTTATGACAAAATCCATAATTGATATTTTATGATTCTGATCTCATGAGTGGTAATGATGAAGTGTCAATAGACTATGATTTGAATTTCAAAAGAATTTGGATAGACGGGAGCACATCACATAGACATATATGCAACATGTAAATATCCTAATAAAATTTGAGTTTCAAATGGGAATATATAGTATAATTTATTTGTGACATGTGTCCCAACACCCAAATATGAATATAATAGCTATTTTCACCTAGTTCAATAATAAAACTTACTTCTTTGGCAAAGTTGGAAAGGTGAGACATAAAAGTCTCAGGAAGATAGAGAGAAGTAGAATGAGAAGTGAAAGGAATGGTAGGAGGTATGGTGGACATGGTGAACTGGGGAGCAAGAATTGATTAGGTGGAAGGGAGAGTAGAAGATGAAGATGATTCCCCAGAAATGGGAGTAGTAGTAGAAATGGACATGGGAATAGACGTGGTGAGGTCCACCAAAATGTGAATTAGAGGAGGTGAAGTGAGAGTGGAATATGGGATAGTGGAAGAGGGAATGGAAGATGATGTGGGAACATGAGGAAAAGTTGGAGTAGCTGAAGATGAAGGAGGTGGTCAGGGTGATTATTCTCTCTTTTCCTCCTGAATGGGCTCCATAGTCATAATCCCAACCCTCTTGGTTCTCTTAGCTTGTGGATACTTTCCTCTCCACCATCCTTTCTTTTATAGACTCAAGAATTAGTCGTGTGTTGTCTCTCTTTAATGCTCTTTCTTCCTTTTCCTCTGGCTCTAGTTTCTTTCCCTATGGAACCTACATTGGGACTCACCTCCTCCTCAATTTATTATTCTTCACTAGAGGTAGCTTCATTGTGTACATTGTCATGTGTAAGCTCAAATCCTTGAGCCAAAAGAGTTGATTATTGGGCCCCTATCCATTTCTTTTTCCTTCTCAAAATAGTTTGAGTGATAACATCTATGTCAACCTTTTCTTCATCAGTCAAATATAGGAGTGGAATGGGCTACTCAATTAATTTATTAAATTCTTCCTCATCGAGGACTTGGCCATCTTCTTGAATATGATCAAGAACCAAAAATAGGTGGAGTGTCCTAATGTAGTCCATTGTTAGCCTCATGAGTTATCTCTTCCAAAATTCTAAATCATTCATATAGTTGGCCCAAAAATCCTCAATGTGCAACTAGTGGCCATGTTTTATCTAACCTACTTCTTCATTTTGTCATAAGGATCAAAATTATCCCTTCAGTTGTGAAAATTGAACTCAAAGTTCTTCATCTCTATATCAAAGTGTTTAGCAATTGGGGCTGATGGGAATTCAAACATAACTCTCCTAAATGTTAAAGGGTAAGGCACCCCAACCCTATGCTTACTTTATAGAAGTTGGTAGGAAGTGCATAACTACCTTGTCATTTCTAGCATGACAAATTTTGTCATTAGGGTACTTAGGAAACCTATATGGAGAACATGAGAAACCCTGCATTCTGAAGTATGTGAACTTAGGGAATTGAATGAACCAATACCAAAACCTTTTGAACATTTCCATAGCTGAAGAAGATATACTTTTGCTAAATTCACCTTCAAGAGTTTTAAAAATAAACATTGTAAAGGTATTATTCACCCTTTTGTAATGTTGGTTCACATTTTGTGCTTGCAACTATGGGTAACAATCGTATACCTTATACTCATTAGGTCTAGTACCCATTGTACCCAAACATGTCAAGCCTCTATATTTGAAGTTAGCTATGAAAAGGTAGAATATGTAAGAAGCCATCAAGAAGACTGAAGGCTTCTTCATGAGGGAAAATTGATTATGTAGATTATCACTAATATTTTGACCCAACCATACTTAGTTTGGCTTCTCAATATTTCCTCATTGTTACCCTATAATTTTGGCCTTGCTTCATAAAATTCATCCACCAACTTATAAGCAGCTTAGTCCCACTTAGGTGATATTTTATGTAATTCTTCAAACCCAAGTAGTGTTTTACATAGTTCACTAAACCTCCCACCTTTTTGCCTGAGCTTGTTTTATATCACTTTTCTGTGTTCTCTACCCGAGCGGTGTTTTGTATAGTTTGTTGAACTTTATTTTACTACATGTATGATGATTAATGTTTGAGTGACATCCTAACATGTTGTTCGAACTTAGGCACACTTTTGTGTAGTTTGTTGAAATATCCACTTTACCGCTTATAGACGTTTGCTTTCAAATTTTTGAAAGACAATTATATTGAAAATGGTGAAGTGACAGCTACCACGTGTCATGGAATAATTTAAGATATTAAATGCCCATTTACTCTCATGTTTTTCTGCAAAGTTTTAAGAGAGTTTAAAGTGCTGGAAAAAAATTCTCATTGTGACGAAGTTCTTCGAGGATGAGCCAGATGGGATGCATAATTTCAGCTACAAGATTCACCATTGAGGTATTTATAGCATTCACCTATTTTAGCTTACTTTCCTAGAATATTTATGCCCGCATTTCAAAAGGTTATCTTTTGTTGAGCTATAAACTCTTATTCATGGTGAGGGTTAAATATGCGGGTTATAAATAGGTGTGTGGATTAACCTACGAGGGCCCAAAAATTAGAGATACTTGTCTAGGGCCTATGAGTTTAGATGAATTAAGAAGAAAATTCAATAAACCAAATCCACCACCCATCACTGAACGCATAATTGATAGTGGGTTGGTTGAGGCTGTCACATTTCCTTTAGTAATGCAATGCCCTGAACTCATCTTAGAATGCATTAGGCATTACAATTCACAAACATGAGAGGTTAGGACAGAAGATAACCATCTAGTCCTGAAAATCCAGAGGTCCACCTTCGTGTCTTGTCTAAGAATCCCAGAAAAGGATGAGTATTCACCAATGAACATGAAAAATTCTCAAATTGAATTTTTTGCAAAGAAAGGGGTTTACAAGAATGAAATAGCAAAGCATTGGTTGGCCAAGCCTAAGAGAGGTAAGTCCCAACTACCCCTTAAACTGCACAGAACCCATTTTGTGGAAGAAGTGGCTGACATTGTGGTGTTACTACACAAGGTAAGGGGAAATGAAGACATTCATGGATTTGAGGAATGGATGTATTTCTTCATCCAGATTATGTTAAGCAAAGAAAAATTCCTAGATTGGGAAGAAATTATTAGTGACCACCTGCATAAGTTGATGACATTCTTTACCCTCAACAAGTTTTTCTATATGTCCTCATACTTGATATATGTCATCACTAGCACTAGACCTTGGCCTAGATTAAGACCAAGTGATTTTCCTCTAGAGAAAGTACCCATTTATGATTATTTTGATAAACTGCAACCTCATAAGAGTTTTCAATTTTTTAGGAGAGTGACTGATACTTTCACTATGAGGATGTTCAAGGAGTTATAGGGATGTCCTGCAATGAGGTTATCACCTGAAGCAATACAATTTGTAGACTTCTATGGTAGACATTTTATTCAGTTTCAAAGATTCTCCTACATAAGGGTTGGTGGATATGCAGGATTCCTGATCAAATTTCCTAAATACCTTGAACATAAATGGGTGCTCATTGAAGTAAGTAGGTAGTTGGCTGATGTAAATAGATTGTGCCAAGGTAGGAAAAGGTTGACAGTTCACTTTCCCTTTGGTTTTGGTGCTTATAGTTTTCAATCTATGTCTGATGCCCTAAATATTGAAAGAGAATTGCCCAAGTATAATTTTCTTTCATATGAGGAGCGAGTTCCTTTTGACTTAAAAGATTATATTATAAATAATCTAAAATTAAGCCCTAATTTTTATCACCAACCTAGCCTTGAATATTATTGGGCAGACTATTTTGATAAATATGAAGTCAAGAGAAGGATTTGGAAGAGATTGACAGTGGAACAAATAATTATTTATGATTTGAAGTGGGATCTACAGGGAATTTTGGAAGATGGGTCTGACATGGTAGACCCAGTGTATACTGTGTTGATAGAAAATTGGCCTATCCCTGCCATGGATTAGAGTGGGAGAGAGAAATAGACCATTGAGGCAAGAACTGTCGACATCTTGACTAGAACACGAGAGTGGGTGACCAAGAAAAGAACAAAACAATCTCATCCCCACACTAGGTCTAAAGATTCACGACCTATTGAGGGTACTTCTTAGGCTTCTGCAAATGAGAAATCAACTGGTGGCACTTCCCAGTCATTACCATCAGGGGCACAAGCAGATGGTGATGAAGACCCACCTGACAAGAATGTGTTTTCACAAACCTATGGGGAAGATATCTTCAACCTACCTATTCTAGAAAAAGAGAATGAAGGAGATGAGGAAGAGGAGGGTTTGGAAACCCTAAATATCAATTCCTCTCCCTCTAAGGATGAATCACTTGTTAGAGAAGTAGGTACATCTCAAATTACACAAGCAATTGCATTTGCAAAGAACACTCCTCCAATTACTAGGACATTATTTGAATCTCCAGGTTTTAAGATAACCAAGGTCTCGGTGACTCCAACCTAGTTGGAGGACTCTTTGTCAAGGAAAATAAAAACTATATAGCCTAGTTTACTCAAGCAAGATATGGTGAGCCAATTGTTATAAAGAACTTTAGCCCCGAAATCAAAAAATTTAAAGACTACTGCTAGGTTGATAGATGATACAGAATCAGGAAGCCTCCAAATAGAGATTGCACACCCTTCAGTGCAAAACGATGTTACTTAGGCAACAACAAGTGATTTTGAAGTGAATAGAATAGACCTTGGCCCTCTACCAGAGATGGATATGTTTAGATTTTTTAGGTGTCTGTGGCCAGAATGGTGGAAAAATCAAAAAAAGATAAAGAAAGTAAGAATGAATTAAAGGCCCGGGTTCGAGACTTGATTGAATTTCTAAGCTCTATCTTTGAGCTTGTTCCTCAACCTCTTTCTCAGGTTGATTCCTCTATAGAATCTCTAACTATAGTTGGAAAGGAGGCCATGATCAAAATTAAAAGTTACCAAACCTTGAGTAAGGCTGCAAATGATTGGAGTAGGTGTCTGATTAAAAAGGGAAGTTTTGGCATTTTTGAATCCATAAAATGCTTCCAAGAAACAAACACTTTGAAGACCACTTTGGGGGATGAAATCACTACAATTGAAAAGGAGAAGTAATGGAAAAATTATCAAACTGAACTGAAGTTGATGTTAAGTTGGGATATGGAGAAGCTGGATGCGTAACAGATTATACCCAATGCTTTAGACACCCGTTACTTGGCGTCGAACAAAGGGGTGGAGTGGAAGTTGCAAATTGCTAAACAGAGTCTACAGAAGCTTAAAGAAATCATTGATGAGTGTATTATTGTTTCAAAAGAAGCATTGGGCACCTTGGTGGCTCTTGGGTTACTCCAAGATAAAGGTGAGAATAGGAATGACATGGACACCAAGAGTCTGATAGATAGTTTTCAGAAAATGGTTAAGGAAATGCTTGATTCACTTTCACTCGATGTTGAGCACCTGCAAAAGCTTAGCAAATTATATTTAGTCGCATCTCAAGAAATCGATCTCATGAAGGTTTGTGAATGCCACATGGAGATAGCTAAGGATAATCATCTGATGTGGAAGTTGAGGATGACAAACGTGGCTATCCCCCAGCATAAGGATTTTTTGCACATCCTTAAAGCTTTCTAGACCTAGTGAAAGAAACCCTTGGTGACCCCGAAAGCTGGAAACGAAATGGCACCATCGTGATGGCTCAACTTCCTTTCTTTCTTTTATTTGTCTTTTCATTTTGATCGGCTATGGACATGAAAAAGAGGCAGTTACTCATCTACCTATTTAATTGTATCTATTTTTATATGCTCTCTCTCTAGACACTTTGAAACTACTCAATACGATATTTTGTTGTGAATGAAATTATTGTTTGTCTTTGTGCATTCGGTTTATGAAATTAATTTGGGTTCTTAAATCTTTGTGTTTGAGAACATCTTAATGCAATATCTTATCTTTGTGTGAGTGATGAATTTTTCTTCATAATTAATTTCATTCCTTAGTTGGTATTGGGTGTATATTTTATTCTTGAATAGTTTAGTTGAAATTGGTCTTTGTGCCTATCCTTCTTGCTTGTCGAATCTTGCATTTGATATTAGGAATTTTCCTGATATTGGGTTTTCCTTTACTACTTTGTGGTTAAAAGAATACATGATGTTTGATTTTTTCATTTAATTCATTGAAAACCTTGTGAGGGAGTTGTACCTCGACAAAATTTAGAGGATATTTGTCTTTGTTTAAAGGTTAAATATTCAGAGCTATTTGGTTTGATTTGGCACCTTTCAGACATTGAATTGTGATATCTCAAGGTGCCCAATCTATTAGCCAACACTCAACAAAATAGAACATCTAATTTTTTTAAGTGGAGGCAAATGAAATTCCCATTACTCTACTCAAAAGAGTAATCAAATCATTGAGTTCATTTATAAAGTCGCTTCAATACAAGTTATTTGTGAGATTAGATAAATTTCTCATGGTTTCTTCATCCATAAATCATTAAACACTATCATGCTTGCATTGGGAATAGCCTTGAAAAATCCATCAACATATTCCCTAGTAGCAACCGTCATGCTATATAAAGAAGGGATCCCAAATGCATGAGCAATAGAATTACTAGATAAATCTACCAATACCTTCCCATCTATGACAATCATTTTTCCAGAATATTTATGGTAATATTCTCGTGTTTCCATGATAAGTTGAGGACATAGTATTGAGGACGGGAACCCAGCTACTTGCGCTATTCCACTTTATTTAATCTTGGTGGCTAACTATGTCCTTTTGTCCCCAAAGATTTTCTCCTTGAATTATTTCATGTCCATGTGTCCTATATTTGTATCACTAATCAGGAGCCAAGTTGATGATATTTTTGAGGGATTGTCAACTCCCTTAAATTCAAACCTCATCTGTGATGTTCTATCTATCTTTTCCATAAAATATGTAGGATGCATCACGTAATAAGGATTGATTAGTTCAAAAATGTTTTACCTTTGCTAAAACATACTACTTTAACTCCCCAAAGAGACAACCTTATAAAATTTTCTAAAATTCATATTCAATATGATCAAAATCACCCCATAAAAATTTAATACTATCCATAATTCTTGATGTCAAAAATTTCCATTAAGACACTTGTTTTTCCAACTTGCGGGTTTTGAAGGCCATTTAGAATTTTATGGGAATACAAGCTAACCTTTCTATGGACATATGACCTGTACAAATATTATGGGATAATACTCTTAAAGCAACGCGCATCAAAATCTCTGCAAATGGGAACTTGTACAAATTTGGACGAGGCTAACCCATGTAGGATTTTAAAGTTTGTAGAAAATTTAGCCTTGCAGGATTTTAAAGTTTGTGGAAACTTAGACCTTATATATCTTTGTGAGAAATTTAGGTGGCCCAAAATTTCTTCATGCTAAAGTTTTGTGTAATTTTTGATACTACAGACTTATGGAGGTAAGGCTTTTTTCTAAAGTCGAAGGTGGGGTATGAATTCCTGCACTACTGGAACTCTCACAAAATGAAATTTGTGGAGATTTAACAAGCACAAATACTAAGACCTATCAACCCCTAAGAAAATTATCAAATGAGAAAACTCCTAACCTGGCTGAGTAAAACCTACCCATGAGTGAGTGATGGTCACGTGGATTTTTGTAGGCCTCAACAATTTTATTCTAACATACACTCAAAGAATTAAACCTTGAAACCCAAAACCCTAGAGTTCAAATCTAAACCCTAATTAACCAATTATGGAGGGAAGACACTATGATTTTGACTCCCTATAGTCCAAATTATTTAAAACATAGATAGCTGAAAGGTTTGCACATAACCTAGGGCTGACTCATAAAATAAAATATATTTCAAAATATAAACCCTAGGAATTATTCAATACATAGTGACATTTATTAAATTTTGTAATCATTAAAACACATGAGAAAAAGAGATCATGGATACCAACCTTAAGCCAGTCAAAATCATAGGTAAATCTAATTGCAAGGGTGAATTGGGAACACCTAAGGATTGAATGAGTTCCTCTCTACAAATAATCTTCTTTCACGAGTGAAGATAATGAAAATGATGTCTTGACCCACACTTATACCCATAGAAAATTCATTGCAATAAATGCCCACAATGATAGGGTGTCAAGCATGTTGGTTGTTTTTAATTCCCAACTAGATCTCATAGATAATCTATGATTTTGTCATTACCAATATTCAATTATCTGGAGGGATTGATGAATGAACAGGTGAAAGTTAAAACAACTTTCCCTCTACACTTTGGGCTTTGCAAAACCCGAGAGGGTGATCCCATACAATTTTCTCAAGATCTCTTATCCTAAACATTGCAAACAACAGATATATCCTACACATAATTGCTTGACAATTATAGAAATGAAAAGATATGGCAATATCTTTAGGCATTTAGCATTTCACAAAAATAGAACATGATACTTCATGGAACTTAACAACAACAAATGCAATTGAATTTAAATATTTATAATGTTTTTGTGTGAAAGACCCTAGAGATGCAACACAAACAAAATTTTGGTGATAACCAATATAATTGAAAGTGCATAACAACATTCACTATATCATAACAGAGCTATTTAATGATGCATTACACCATTAAAATAAAAAACACTAACCAATAATACTTATCAAATCCCTGTATACATCCACACAAATCCTTATTTCTATTAAAGTGTTTAAATTATTCTTTGAATAAGAAAATTAAAAGAAGATAAACATCCAAAGGAAAGAAAATGGAGACGAATTGAAAGATCTTTGATTCATTTCATTCATAACCAGCGTAACATATACAAAAGGATAACATTGGATTTAGAAGTATGCCATTGTATTTAGAAATAATAGTGTTGTCATACAATTCCTATAAAATTTACAAATAATAGACTTAACAACCTAAAACAATGATTCAAACTTAATTTCTCTACGTTTGTATTATAAAAACTCTCCAAAATTGATCAATCATCCTGTGTAAGTGACCTTGAATTCCATTTTATGAAACAAGGGAGCAACAAACTTTGAGTCATTTACACATGTCATATTTTTATTTCAAATTCATTTACATTTCAACAACACATGTGCAACTACTTGCTCATGGATGGAATATGCCAAGGAAAAAAATAGTTATATTTACTCATAGTAACCAAATGTACCTCAAAAATAGCCTTTGATGTGGATTGTTGTTCTTTGCCACTCTTTTTTCTTCATTCTTCTAAATGTGGAGTTGTGGACTCAGGAAAGCTGAGTTGGCAGGTGAAGGAAAATCCTAATTGTACAAGAAGACAAAACTCCTTTGTTGTCATTGTTGAAAACCTTTTGAAATGTTGATTGTGCAAAAATACAAAAATGTGTCCACTTCATCAAGATAATTTACAAGCTAGGTATTTGATTATACTTTTTATCCCAAGTGTCATAATATTCTTTAGATGGAAAATTGAGTGCCATGAATTCATTCAATTTTTTATTGTATGTGTCATATTTCTTCATCACTTGATTGACATCCTTATCAAACTCTTCCAAGAATGTACTAGTGATGGAAATTTTATCCATAATATTCTTTAGCATATCTATTATGACATCTCCATCTTCACAAATCAAATTAGCCTCTGTAGCAATGATAGTATCCATTTGAGCTCTCCACTGTTCATATGGTTTTACTACTCCATTGCTATCCAATTTTTTTGGCAAAAGATCATTCTCATCAAACTATTGAAGCAATTCCCTAATTCTCTGCTAAAGTGGATCCACTAACCCCTAGAAATCAACAATTCCTTTTACTACATTGTACGTCAGGGAAATTTTTAGTGGCTTATTAAGCTCATGAGTAGATCCCACAACCATGATTTTCAATGCACCAAGCCTAGGTACCCATATTTACATCAATGGGATAGCTATTGATCTATCCTCTTCAAACATCCTTATTGAATCAAACATTAAAGAATAGTTTGAATGAAAATTATTCTCTTTTTATTGCCTTTCCCAAATAATGTTCAAGAATATTAGAAATAATAAGAATATTATTTTCATCATATGAATCAAACAATTCCTTATACCCTTAGCTTTTGAATCAGCTCTCTTTTGCTCACTCTTTCCCTAGGAGAAGGTGCAACTAATGTAATAGGAACGAGCTCTAAAATTGGCTTATTTTCATCATATGCAACCATCTCCAAAGATGGTGGAGGAGGTGGTGGAGAGGAATAAAATGGATTAGTTAGCTGCACTGGTGGCACTTGTTGATTCTACAACATCTCATATGTTAGCTCCAACTCTGCCAATGTAGTACCCCTCCATTTTGCTTATGTTTATTGTTAGCATGTTTTCACTTTGATAGACCTTGGCATTTTGTTTTGATGTATTGATCGCTGACATTTAAGCGATGGTGGATTTATTTTATGTTGTGATGATACATTGTATGGTGATAATTAATTCTGACATGCTTTATGTTAGCATAGATGTTTCCTCCAGATGTTATTGCAATATGTATGTTTATGGTAGAATAATTGTTATTTAATTTGTCAATTTGATGTGATGTGTATTGGTGTGGAGAACGGAGTTGCATCACTCGCTTGTGAGTGCCCTGTGATTTCCGTGATTTTCTCCGCACGATGTGTTTGTACAATGCATTATATATATATATATGTATGTTATTTGTTTGATTGCAGGATTGCAGGTACATGACACCGACTCCACCTAGTTACTCAGGTCTGAGCGTGTCAAGACTCAACGAAAATGTTGATTGTGAGGTAGTAACAAGGTTCTTCCTAGTCTAGTCTTAAACCCAGTCACAGTATGTCGTCAGTCTTAGTCTGGTGTCTTTGGTGGTCTTGTTTGTGTTTGATTGGTTTATTTATTATGAAAGGAAAATTTCGTTAAATTAATGATAGATTAATATTCTTTTAATTTAATGTTTATTAAATTAATTTTTAAATGTTGTAAATAAAAGCTTTATATTTTATTTAATTTATTAAATTAGTTTGTTTGGTTAAATAATTTAATCACTGAGATTAAAATTATTTAATTAATTAAATTAAAGTTACTTTATTTGTGTGAATAGATTAAATTTAAAATTAAATTGTTTTGTGGGAAATGGTATTTTAATTGTTAAATAAATAAAATTAAATAAGGAAAAGGAAAATTGTATTTTAAAAATTTGAATTCTTTAATTCTTGAAAATGCATTCAATTTTTGAAAAAGAAGAAAGAAAGATTTACCCCTAAGTTGTTAGAAGATATTTTCTTCTCGACATGTGTGGTAGTTAAATTTATTGTTTCTTGTTGAGGATTCTCTCAGAAGATTTTTATGGATTTGGGGAAAATAGAAAATCACAACACGGGAAATGAAAGAATAGGGTTCTGTTAAAAAAAATATATTGGTTTGAGTAAATTTGTGAATTTTGTTTTGGATTTACTGTATATTTCTGGAAGATCTCTTTGGGTTGGTAATAGCAACTTCCTGGATTTAGAGTTCTGGAAGGGCTTTGAAAGTTGCACTCTACAAGCAAAGTTTCTCTTCAACAACTAAGTTCTTCAAACTACAGGAAAACAGGTATTTTCCTTAGTATTTAATTTGTTTTCTTTAGAAAAAGATTGTCTGAGGAAATATTTGTATTGTGAAATTCAGTATTTCTTCTCAGAGACTTTTTGTAAAATAATCCTATAGAGATTTGATTTTCTTTCTGTGAAAATTGTGAAAACATAGTATTATAGAGGAATCAATGAGTAACACAAAGATTTGTTAAAACAGTAGTAAATTTTATAGAGAAAAATTAACAAATCTTGGTAGGATTTTTATGTTAAATCATCTGTTGGATCTGGTGAAATTTGGGGGTTTTGAAATTAAAAAAATAAATCTGCAGATGAAGCTATTATATTGAGAATAAATTGTACAGAATTTATATGTTTTCTTTGTTTTCTGTAGAAAGTTTTATCAGAAAATTTGTCTGCATATTAAAATCATGTTTGTTATATATATATATATATAGGGTTGTGAAATTTATTATTAAATGAATTTTTATTTTAAATTAGTCATACAGGAAAAATTGGGGTTTGAATCTTTTTGTGAATGGATAAAAAACCAGAAAACGCAGAAATCAAAATGTTGATTTTTGTTTATGTATTTAACATTTAAAAAAAAAAATGGTATGTTTTGAGGAGGCCGCAGGGGCTACCCCCACAGCCGCCCCCATATGGGGTGACGACTATGGAGGCAGTCGGCGTTGCCCTCACAGGCAGCGCGCAGCTGCCACACAGCCGCCTCCCCATACGGGGAGGGCTGTGAACACAGCCTTGGGTTGTATAATACACAGATTTGTGTATAAGGTGTGAAATTTTGTTAATTAAAAATAAAGGAATTTCAAATATTTATTAATTCGAATGAGATTTCAAATTAGGGTTTTGATATATATATATTACTTTTAAATATATGTATATATGTATGTATGTATATATATTTAAATAAAATTTATAAATTCATATATATTTTAGTAATGAAATAAGAAATTCTGTTGGTTTAAATTTATGTTAAGTACGAAATCAGTTGGATTTATAACAATAAAGTTGGAAAAGGAAATTTGACATTTATTGATAAGTGAAATTGAGAAAGTTAAAATTAGATTATTTTGTTAATGAATTTTAACCAGGTTAATTTATTCTCATGCAAATTTTATTAGTCTTGACTAGATTTAGTAGATCTTAATAATAGATGTTTATTTTCCCTGATTTGCTTTAATTTGTATTTTCTCTTTTATTGGGCAAATTGGGAATGTGTTAGAAGTACAAGTCTTCCAGATAAGTTTGTTTTATTGTGGGAGTTGTTATTGTTTAAATACAATCCTTAAGTTGACTAGGGTAGTGCACATGGCTTTGCATGGTGTTTAGCCACTTAGTTTTATGAACAAATATTTGATGTTCATTATGATATGTTTGGTCTTATATGTTGATTTTGGATATATGTGCACTTTTCCTACCTTAGTTAGTGAACTTAGAATCCTCATGTTATTTTTAGGGGAGTGGCTCTTTGTGAGGGCCGGTACACAAAGTGGTACCTGGGTAACTCATGTAGAGTTAGTAAGTCAGTGAAAACTAAATCAACATATTGGCTATTCTAAAATATTTAACTGGATTAATTGTGCCTCACTCATGGACTCAAGAGCTAGTTCAGTCTTGAGAATGAGTCGAGAAGGCCTAGAATGACAAAGTCAATATCTTGTTATTTTAAAAGATATTCGATTCCACAACAGTTTGCATGAGGGGTCGGGTTTCGTAAGAGGTTGCCAGGGTAACCCAAGTTGGGGGCCGGAACCTAGGAAGAAACACCAAGGTAACCTATGCAACATTGTGATGAAACTCCACCTAAAATAACAGTGACCTTGTGAACTTAGTATATTTGATTGTCCTAAATCTGGAAGCAATGTAACCAAAAAGTTAAGTATGTACTTGTGTAGATTGGTCTATGGTTTTTACTTGTGTCTAGGGTTTGTAGGTTTTGTCTAGGGAACCTTATTACTGTCTCCTAGCATGGGGGGTGGACCTACGGGTACCACATGGTTGGGTGGAACGTGCACCTTACTCCGTTGGGTCCCCAGTTTATGATCATAGCAACGAGAGCTTCATGGATGGAGAGCTCGTATTGGATATATGTGTACTTTCTTATATGTATCATTGAAAATATTGTATTTGTAACATTCCTCAATTGTTATGAGGTGAACATCTGTAATATGTAATTGTAAACTATTATTTGATCTACCTCATCTGGAGAATGAGTATTGTAATATTATTTCAAATGCAATGTATAAAGGAATCTTTTGTGTATGTTATACTTTCATGGATGGAATTCAAATGTTATGCAATGTTTACTTTTAAGTTTATGTTAATTAAATACATGCAATGCTAAATACTAAAGTCATCTATGGGATTCTCAAGTAGTGTGTCATCACGTAACTTAGAGAATGTATGCAACTAATAAAGTTAATATTAATACTTTAAAAAAAATTATTACACTTTTGTAGACAATGCAACATTCCTTAGGTTACAAGACGGGGTATTACAGATTGGTATCAGAGCCAAGGTTTTAACACTGGACGCTCTAGGTAATTGCGAGCCCATTATGTTGACCTAGTACGTAGTATCGTTATCTGTTAGCCTTGGTTGATTAGTATCTGAGACTCGTTATTGTTTTATGTGTAGGATCATGCCTAGGCGACATGGTAGAGGTCATGGTAGAGGTCGAGGTGGAGGCCGAGGGCCAATCCCTCAGGTTACTCCCCCTCCGAGCCCTCATCAGATTGATCACGTAGAACAGTTGGGTCCGCAATTGGATCAAGGAATGAGGGACAGATTCCAGAACAGTCAGGAGTAGAGGGATCACAATTACGCCCTTTATTAGAGGAGGTCCTAGCTCGACTTGGACCGATCAGGAGGTAGTTAGAGAGTGTGATAGATCTCCAAGGAGAGTGGTTGATACAGTGCAGCAGGATGCTATTATTGTAGGTCATATGAGGGACTTGTTGAGGGCACGCCCTCCTACTTTTGATGGTACAGGTGGTGGATTAGAGGCAAAGACCTGGTTATTAGACTTGGGTAGATGTTTTGTTATGCACCCCTACGGTAGCAATACCTGAGCGAGATGTGCCATCATGCATCTGAGAGGCTTTGCCTCTACTTGGTAGCGCTTGGAGGAGAAAAAGCTCCATTTAGAGATTCGGTCGTTTCTTGGGAGATGTTCTTGGAGAGGTTTAGAGCACGGTTCTTATCTAAACATTGGAGGCAACGACAGGCTGACAAGTTTCATGATTTACGTCAGATGGCTCTATTTGTGGAGCAGTATGAACATAGATTTTATGCACTCAAGCAATATGCAGGAGTTGGAGATGATGAGGCGATGCCGGTACAACATTTTATCAGGGGTTTGAATGCCCGCATTAGTGGTGGAGTCAGAGTCTTTGAGCCAAAGACTATGGAAGTTGTTGTGGAGAAGGCTCGTATAGTGGAAGAGAATCTCGTTATGGCATTAGGTGGGCACACAGGAGTACAGATAGGCAGTGCTCCTACAACAGGTTTTAGTCCACGGGGTGGACAGGTGTAGACAGGGGGTTCCTCTAGGAACCAACAGACACCCTCTAAGGGTGGATAGCAGCAACAACAGCGTAATTCTCAAAAGAATAGGAATATTCAGCCCCAACAAGGTAACAATTTTTGGTCTCAACATGGTGGTGGTTGGTATCAGAGTGAGATAGATCAGAGTGGGCAGTGAGTGCAGCGTGATCGTTCTGATCAGCCTGCACAAAGTTTTCAGTCTACAGTTAGTGGAGGTAGTTTTCCATGGTCTAGTGTACCTTCAAGTGATAGAGGATTTAGAAGGAGTATAGAATGTTTTACTTGTGGCCAACAAGGTCACATTGCTCGTCAGTGTCCTCAAAAAGGCACATCTAGGTTCAGTCAGAGACTGGCGGCTTCAGAGTCGATTATGGGAGATGCAGGCAGGTCGCATAGGGTGTTTACCGTGGTGGATAACCACCAAGATGAGCACCAGCATGCAGTTGAAGAGGTTCCTGGTGGAGGACTGGCATCATTCTTTGGAAACCGTGCACATCCTTCTACATCAAGAGTTGATCCTCAGGAGTCAAGACAGTGACTGAGTACTGATCCAAAGGGATCCTAGTGGCTAGTCTTCTATTTCTTGGGAGGACCTATTTTAGATGTGTGTATTATTTTTTTTCTATTTGCAAGCTTCTAGGAGTAAGCCTGATCCTAGGGAAGGAGGATGTAGTACCCCTCCATTTTGCTTATGTTTATTGTTAGCATGTTTTCACTTTGATAGACCTTGGCATTTTGTTTTGATGTATTGATCACTGACATTTAAGCGATGGTGGATTTATTTTATGTTGTGATGATACATTGTATGGTGATAATTAATTCTGACATGCTTTATGTTAGCATAGATGTTTCCTCCATATGTTATTGCTATATGTATGTTTATGGTAGAATAACTATTATTTAATTTTTCAGTTTAATGTGATGTGTATTGGTGTGGAGAATGGAGTTGCATCACTCGCTTGCGAGTGCCCTGTGATTTATGTGATTTTCTCCGCACGGTGTGTTTGTACAATGCATTATATATATATGTATGTATGTTATTTGTTTGATTGTAGGATTGCAAGTACATGACACTGACTCCACCTGGTTACTCAGATCTGAGCATGTCAAGACTCAACAAAAATGTTGATTGGGAGGTAGTAACAAGGTTCTTCCTAGTCTAGTCTTAAACCCAGTCACAGTATGTCGTCAGTTTTAGTCTGGTGTCTTTGGTGGTCTTGTTTGTGTTTGATTGGTTTATTTATTATGAAAGGAAATTTTCGTTAAATTAATGATAGATTAATATTCTTTTAATTTAATGTTTATTAAATTAATTTTTAAATGTTGTAAATAAAAGCTTTATATTTTATTTAATTTATTAAATTAGTTTGTTTGGTTAAATAATTTAATCACTGAGATTAAAATTATTTAATTAATTAAATTAAGGTTACTTTATTTGTGTGAATAGATTAAATTTAAAATTAAATTGTTTTGTGGGAAATGGTATTTTAATTGTTAAATAAATAAAATTAAATAAGGAAAAGGAAAATTGTATTTTAAAAATTTGAATTCTTTAATTCTTGAAAATGCATTCAATTTTTGAAAAAGAAGAAAGAAAGATTTACCCCTAAGTTGTTAGAAGATATTTTCTTCTCGACATGTGTGGTAGTTAAATTTATTGTTTCTTGTTGAGGATTCTCTTGGAAGATTTTTATGGATTTGGGGAAAATAGAAAATCACGGCACGGGAAATGAAACAATAGGGTTCTTTTAAAAAAAAAAATTGGTTTGAGTAAATTTGTGAACTTTGTTTTGGATTTGTTGTATATTTCTGGAAGATCTCTTTGGGTTGGTAAGAGCAACTTCCTGGATTTGGAGTTCTAGAAGGGCTTTGAAAGTTGCACTCTACAGGAAAAGTTTCTCTTCAACAACTAAGTTCTTCAAACTATAGGAAAACAAGTATTTTCCTTAGTATTTAATTTGTTTTCTTTAGAAAAAGATTGTCTGAGGAAATATTTGTATTGTGAAATTCTGTATTTCTTCTCGGAGACTTTTTGTAAAATAATCCTGTAGAGATTTGATTTTCTTTCTGTGAAAATTGTGAAAACATAGTATTATAGAGGAATCAATGAGTAACACAAAGATTTGTTAAAACAGTAGTAAATTTTATAGAGAAAAAAATTAACAAATCTTGGTAGGATTTTTATGTTAAATCATCTGTTGGATCTGGTGAAATTTGGGGGTTTTGAAATTAAAAAAGTAAATCTGCAGATGAAGCTATTATATTGAGAATAAATTGTACAGAATTTATATGTTTTCTCTGTTTTCTGTAGAAAGTTTTATCAGAAAATTTGTCTGCATATTAAAATCATGTCTGTTATATATATATATATATATAGGGTTGTGAAATTTATTATTAAATGAATTTTTATTTTAAATTCGCCGTACAGGCGAAATTGGGGTTTGAATCTTTCTGTGAATGGATAAAAAACCAGAAAACCCAGAAATCAAAATGTTGATTTTCGTTTATGTATTTAACATTTTAAAAAAAAATGTTATGTTTTGAGGGGGCCACAGGGGCTACCCCCACAGCCACCCCCATATGGGGCGACGACTGTGGAGGCAGTCGGCGCTGCCCTCACAGGCAGCGCGTGGCTGCCACACAGCCGCCTCCCCATACGGGGAGGGATGTGAACACAGCCTTGGGTTGTATAATACACAGATTTGTGTATAAGGTGTGAACTTTTGTTAATTAAAAATAAAGGAATTTCGAATATTTATTAATTTGAATGAGATTTCGAATTAGGGTTTTGATATATATATTACTTTTAAATATATGTATATATATATATATATATGTATGTATGTATGTATGTATGTATGTATGTATATATATTTAAATTTATTTATTTAAATAAAATTTATAAATTCATATATATTTTAGTAATGAAATAAGAAATTATGTTGGTTTAAATTTATGTTAAGTACAAAATCAGTTGGATTTATAACAATAAAGTTGGAAAAGGAAATTTGACATTTATTGATAAGTGAAATTGAGAAAGTTAAAATTAGATTATTTTGTTAATGAATTTTAACCAGGTTAATTTATTCTCATGCAAATTTTATTTGTCTTGACTAGATTTAGTAGATCTTAATAATAGATGTTTATTTTCCCTGATTTGCTTTAATTTGTATTTTCTCTTTTATTGGGCAAATTGGGAATGTGTTAGAAGTACAAGTCTTCCAGATAAGTTTGTTTTATTGTGGGAGTTGTTATTGTTTAAATACAATACTTAAGTTGACTAGGGTAGTGCACATGGCTTTGCATGGTGTTTAGACACCTGGTTTTATGAACAAAGATTTGATGTCCGTTATGATATGTTTGGTCTTATATGTTGATTTTGGATATATGTGCACTTTTCCTACCTTAGTTAGTGAACTTAGAATCCTCGTGTTATTTTTAGGGGAGTGGCTCTTTGTGAGGGCCGGTACACAAAGTGGTACCTGGGTAACTCATGTAGAGCTAGTAAGTCAGTGAAAACTAAATCAACATATTGGCTATTCTAAAATATTTAACTAGATTAATTGTGCCTCACTCATGGACTCAAGAGCTAGTTCAGTCTTGAGAATGAGTCGAGAAGGCCTAGAATGGCAAAGTCAATATCTTGTTATTTTAAAAGATATTCGATTCCGCAACAGTTTGCATGAGGGGCCGGGTTTCGTAAGAGGTTGCTAGGGTAACCCAAGTTGGGGGCCGGAACCTAGGAAGAAACACCAGGGTAACCTATGCAACATTGTGATGACACTCCACCTAAAATAACAGTGACCATGTGAACTTAGTATATTTGATTGTCCTAAATCTGGAAGCAATGTAACCAAAAAGTTAAGTATGTACTTGTGTAGATTGGTCTATGGTTTTTACTTGTGTCTAGGGTTTGTAGGTTTTGTCTAGGGAACCTTATTATTGTCTCCTAGCATGGGGGGTGGACCTACGGGTACCACATGGTTGGGTGGAACATGCACCTTACTCCGTTGGGTCCCCAGTTTATGATCGTAGCGACGAGAGCTTCATGGATGGAGAGCTCGTATTGGATATATGTGTACTTTCTTATATGTATCATTAAAAATCTTGTATTTGTAACATTGCTCAATTGTTATGAGGTGAACATCTGTAATATGTAATTGTAAACTATTATTTGATCTACCTCATCTGGAGAATGAGTATTGTAATATTATTTCAAATGCAATGTATAAAGGAATCTTTTGTGTGTGTTATACTTTCATGGATGGAATTCAAATGTTATGCAATGTTTACTTTTAAGTTTATGTTAATTAAATACATGCAATGATAAATACTAAAGTCGTCTATGGGATTCTCAAGTAGTGTGTTGTCGCGTAACTTAGAGAATGTATGCAACTAATAAAGTTAATATTAATACTTTAAAAAAATTTATTACACTTTCGTAGACAATGCAACATTCCTTAGGTTACAAGACGGGGCATTACGGCCAACCTCTATTTATCCTTAGTGTATCCAATCACTAATTCATTGTATTTACTAATCTCATCATCACATTTCTTCTGCAAGGATTTTGTAAGATAGGAGTTAAAATCTAAATCCAAATAGCAAAGATAATAGCAACCACTTTATTAAATCTAAACTAAAAACCCAAATCCAAAGCAAACAAGAACAATAAACTTAACAAGTAAATGGGAACAAAATCAATATAAACTCTCCATGTTGAACTTGAATAACCTTCCTTGCCTCTCCTAAAATATGTCTTTGCAAGTTTCCGTCCATTTTTGTTGTATGCAAGTACCTGTAAATGTAAGCACGAATGTTGGAGATATGTGGTTGTAAAGCCAAAATGATGGAGAAAACCTTCTTTTATAGAAGAGTTATTCGAACGGATGGATGAGATTAAAGCTCTATAAGATTCCTAGATCAATGGTGAAGATTGAAAGAAGACCGGAGATAATCAATGGCCAAGATTTGAAATGAGAAAGTGGAGGGAAAGTAGTGGAGCAAATTAAATAATATAATTATTTAATTTGGGAGGGCATTTGGGCCATCAAATAATATTTTTTAATTGAAGAAGGGAATATTAACAATTAAATCATATTATTATTTAATTTGGAGGAGGAAGTGGAGGAATAAAATAATAAAAAATGATTATTCATTTATGGAAAAGGAGGGAAAATGACATTTAATTGAAATGATTATTAGTTGACCATTTAATTAAATGTGGAGGAAATGAAAATGAGAATATTAAATAATTAAATTGGATTAATTATTTAATAATAGAGAAAGAGGTTAAATGAATAGCCAAATAATTAAAATAATTATTTAACTATAGATGAATGGCAAAGGCTGAATAATTAAATAAATGAGAATTTATTTAATTATAGAAAGAAATAGGATGTTAGCGATGTAATTAAATTAATCAAAGGAAGAATAAAGACAAAGAACATAAATTAATTAAATAATTAAAATTATTTAATTAATAGAAGAATGTGACCAAAAAAATAATTAAATAATTAAAATTATTTAATTATGAAGGGAAGAAGATAGATTGATGCGGAAAAATGATGTTCATAGACCGAGACATTTTTCAGTGTCTACATTTTGCCCCTCTTTGACATAATGTGATTTGAGCATTGTGTCAAAGAATAAATAAGAAAAATTAGGTCAATAGAATAAAAATTGAGAAATTATTCTGAAAAACCACTTTGATGCACTGACAAGAGAAGAATTTAGCTTGCGGGTCGTCAGGATGATTGCATATGGAAGAGGTTAGTGCGAAGAAGATGGATGTTAGTACGGAGAAGACAAATGTTTTGCATGGAATTAATCAGATGAAAAGGGATGGACATTCTTGCTTTATAGAAGTCAACTTGCATGTTTATCATCATTGGGTAGAAAAATTATAGCAAATGGACAATAAACACCATGGTATGACATAGAATAAGGTGTGCAATATTACCACTTGCAAAAGATAGATATTCAAAAAATACAAGCCAAAAGAGAAGGAATGCCATGACTCATACTAAGGACCCAATCGCCCCAGTCTTTTTGCCAAGATAAACCACAAGAAGCAATCAAGAGAAAAGAGATCATGATCCATCATCACCCCTCTAAATCCTTTGTGGGACATCCTCGAGGTAGCTAGTAACATGACCAAAGACCAATAAAAAAGATAATACCAACTAGACCAACAAAGTCAACAACCATTTAGATCAGTTTCCAAAGTTTATTTAATGATGAGATTGATGTGATTGATGAATCGACTAATTGATGGGTTTGATTGACTGATGTTGATTGATTGATAAGGTTGACCGATAGATTGATTCACAAGATTGATTGAATAACCAAGATTTGATTGACCAAATTGATTAAATGACCAAGATTGATTGACCATATTTGATAGACCAAAGTGGAGTGACCGATAGGACTAACCAATTGACAAGATAATCAGATTAATTGACCAAATTGATCGATTGGTAGGTATGATGACCAATTGAAAAGATTGATTGACCATTGTTGATTATGCATGGTTTCAGGAAAGGCGTATCCTGTATAAGGAAAAAATTAACTATCTAATTGATTGATTTGTTTGACCATGCCTGGTTTCAAGAAGGACACATCCTGTTTAAGGAAAATGATGAGTTTGACTAATTTGACAAATGTCCCAATTCAGGAAGGATGCATCCTAAATAGGACAAAATGATAAGAGTAATGACTTGAAAAGCATTGATGGTTATACAATCGATCGATTTGGATAGAAGACTAGCTAGAAAGTTGATTTTTTGGTTCAGGATTTGATTTAGATGTTTGATTGCTTGAAGAAAAAAGACCCAGATAGACTCAACAAACCCTAAAGGACTAACCTAGGGCCTCGGGAGCTCATCAATTGATGGCCTTTTCTACGCTGCACATGCAAAGACCTCGTACTTTGACTAACGCCAACCAAAATTGATATGACTCAAAAAAACCCTAGGGGATAGACCTAATGCCTCAGGGACTCATCGAAGGATGGCCTTACTTATGTAGAAATACGTAGAGACAACGTAGTTCGACCAAACTGACACAAAATGACTCTAACTCTGACTCTATTTTTGGAGTGTTTGATGTTTTCTGATTTTTTTATTTTTTGGATTTTTGATATTTTCTAATTTTTTTTGGATTTTTAATGTTTTTTTTTTTTGGATTTTGATGTTTTCTATTTTTTTTTGGATTTTTGATTTTTTAAGGCTGATATCATCCGTAGGACCCCAAAAAGACGTATGTCCAGAAATTTCCCCCAGTTGGGTATAGGACCAACTTATTACGGGCGAAGGGGCTAATGGATAGCAATGTGTTATGGTTGGGGATGAAAAGAGAAAGACACTAAATGCCAATGGTTCTTAGGCGATGAGATGGATGAAAAAGCTTTATTATGGGTGGATGATATGTGCGAATGGATGAGAGAAAGGTGGAAAACCAAGAAGAGTGATAGTAGACAAAGGAGTATAGACTGACTACGCATGGCACATGTTTTCGAGGTTTTCACCATGGTACTTATCCAAAGCACCACTAAAATAGTTTTCACTTTTGTACGAACTATTTCTCTTTACTATTTTTTTAATTTTTTTCCATTGTCACCAAGATGCCTATTTTCCAAGTTTTCATCAGGGTGACCATTTTTTTGATTTTTTATTGTCACCAAGACACCTGTTTTCCAGGTTTTCATCAAGGTGACCATTTTTTTTAAATTTTTTTTTATAACTTTTTTTGAAAGGGATACTCTAAAGGCTAGGTATAATATCTATGAAGATTCATGTTGTTAACAGGATCAGGTAACAATTCACCTTTAGGAGTAGAGAGTTGATAATCACCAGATCCATATGTTGATGTAGGGACCCAACCAATTGGGCTCATATCTGTATGACCATTTCGAACGAAAGGATCCGATTTGAATAAAGGGTGGGAATGATGGATATGGAGGATGATTGATGTGGAAGATCAAGGGAGCTAGGGTATGATTCCTAACATGCACACTACATGGGCCATCATACTTCACACAAAAAGGAGTTTGGGCAACCAGTGAGTTATAGTACGTGAAGGGGTCATTGTCAAAGTTCCATTGAAGAACATCACCAAGGGAGATGGAATGATATGATAAATGAGTGGATATGGATGGATTCAGAAGAGTGTATGGATTGGTGAAAATGATGAAAATGGAGACTTTGGATCAACAAGCTCTTCTTTTGACTTTTTGCTTTGATAGATGCCCCCAATTATTTTTTATGAAGAGGCATAGCTAGAGATCAATTCTTACTTTCATTCTTTTGATAGATGCCCCCAATTATTTTTGATGAAGAGGCATAATTTTGCTTACTTTCATTCTTGACTTTTATTTTTATCTTTGACTTGTCCAATAGATTTTTATTTTAGCTAAAGGAATTTTCTTGATCTTTCTTTCTTTGCATTCTTTCTTTTGATTTTGTATCTCCATTTGTAAAAGGAACTTTCACCTTTGATTCTTGAGCTATATCCTTGTTATTTTCTTTAGGTGGCACTTGTTGATCCATGTCTATGAGGCAGATGGATGTGGGTGGGATGGATGAGTTGGATGAGATGGTGGGAATGTGTGATTCATGAAAAATCTTGATGATGCACTCAATAGATTCTTTGGGACTATCCTTTTTGGTACTAGTAACACCACAAGAGGCTTGCACATCCTTAATGAGTTTGAAAGAAGGCTTAATAGAGGCAACAGTAGGGGATGCATACCTTAACCCAAGATGGTCAAAATGAGAGAATGATGTTTTCAAAGATGGAGTGGAAGGAAAAGGATTATGAGCGGATATGGTGAAGACAGGGGTATCATCAGGATCCCAAAAGGTTTCAATCTAGGCATGGCCATTTGAAGTTGATTCAACATCATTCTTAAGAGTCTGGATATCCTTAGCAACATTAACATTTTCTCCTAAGGACGACTTCTTAGCACCAAATGAGCTATCCATATGATACACTCCACACCCCATATCATGGATTTGTACCTTGGTTTTGGAAGGTTTAGTGCATAGAATGGAAGATTTGACAAGGTCAGAAGGATTGATGTAATGTGACGAAGTGGAAGGTGAGGCCTCTTGATTGATGGGTACTTGATATTATATGGTTTCTCTTAAGTTGGCACAGTTTTGGAAAGGATCAAGATCACCTAGAATGGTAATATTAATGCCATCATATGGAAATTTGAGGCATTGGTGATAAGTGGAAGGTATAGCTCTCATGGCATGGATCTATGGGAAACCAAGGAGAATATTATAGGGCAGGTCCAGATCCAAGACACAGAACATTGTATTCTAAATAGTGGGGCCAACCCTTATAGGAAGAGTAATTAATCCTTCAGATGAGCGCTCAACATCATCATAAGCCTTGATAACAATTGTTTTAGTTCGATCTATGCAAGCCTCAGATTATCCCAATGCTTTCACCAATTTTAAGGTGCATATGTTTAGACCTACTCCACCGTCTACCAAGACTCGTTTGATTTTATATTTATTAATGAAAACCTCAAGGCGTAATGGGTCATTATGATTTGGATTTTCTGTGGAAAGGTCTTGTTCAAAAAAGGTGACATGATGAGGTGTAGCTAGGTATCCAATCATGGCCTAAAATTGGTTGACATTTAGGTTAGATGGGATGGATGTTTCTTGTAGGGATTTGTCTAGAATGGCTTTGTGCTCTGGGGAAATGTGAAGCAACTCACGAATAGATATTTGTGCGGGTGTCTTTCCTGGATGATCAAGTAGGTTGTATTGAATTTTTGGTTGTGGATTAGAGGTAGCCCCTTGAAGGGTTACCTTGGCTTTACGAGTGGTAACAACACATTCTGAAATTTTGTTATTAATGGTGATGGTAGAAACATGTTCATCAAGGGTATGAATGTGATGGATGGTATAATCATGTGCCATGGTTGTATAATTAGCGTTATTATTACTTGAATTGGAGGCCTTCCCTTCCATGGTCTTGCAAGGGAGTTTTGAATATGGTATGATCAACATTGGTTTTAGGTTGTTGATTGTCCACTGAAATGTCTCCTTGTTCAATGAGGTCTTGAATGATATTTTTAAGTGTCCAACATGATGATGTATTATGTCCTTTTCCACGGTGATATTCACAATATTCATTTTCATTCCACCAATTAGGTTTGGCCAATGTGGGTTCATAGTTCTTGATGTCCGGAAGCTAAATGACATTGGATTATAAATTTTTCTTTAGAACTGATTCAATAGGTTCACCCAAGGGAGTGTATGTTCTCTTAGTGTGTGGAGGTCCTCTATGTTGTTGATTATTTTGGATTGCATTCAATGATTGATCTTGACTTTGTGTTTGGTGTGTTTGATGTTGAAGGACCTTTAAGGTAAATGGTAGGGTGACCTTTGTTTATGAATGTTGCATCAACTCCATTGTTGGTGACATTCTTGTTTCAAGACCAAAATTTTCCTTTGTCATTATTAACTTTTAGGGTTTCTTTGGAGACTTTAACTAGTCATTTTTCCATGAGATATTTCTCAATAACATCACCCTTTTCAATGATATCTTCAAAAGTTGTGCAACATTGTATTAATGTTTTCCACAAACATGGGAACTAATTGTTTCTTAAGTATGTGACAAGGACATTTGTTAGCCATACTTTGTCATGGTTGGTAGAATGAAGTGAGTGAATCTCCCTCCTCTTTTTTAGTTGTACATGGTTTTGTGAGGTTCATGTCACTATCTATATTGAAGGAAAAGTGATTGATGAATATGTCAGCCAAGTCACCCCATGTTCGAATCCCTAGAGGAAGGTGTGCAAACCAATCTAGAGCATGTCCTACAAGACTTTGTGGAAATATTCTCATCAAATAAGTAGGCTCATATGTGATGTCCATACATGTGTTAAACTCTCGTATGTGTTCCAGTGGATCCCATTTTCCTTTGTACTTGGTAAAAGTTGGTGGAGTGAAATGAGGGGGGAAAGGTGGCATGTATAGATTTATGTCAAATGTATAAGGACAAAATTCCTCCATAGAATATGTCTTCTTGGTTGTCCCTAGTTGCATGTTTGTCATATGTTGTATTTATTGCATTTTTTGCATCAAGGTGTTTGCGAGAGATGGTGTTGCATTTGGTTGATTTTGCATGATGGAATTCGTATTGGTATTGAGATGGTCAAATGTTGGATTTGGAGTGACATTTTATTGCATGGGACCTTGTTGATATTAGTGTGTGTATGTTGCATTGGTGTTGGTTTGATTTGGAATGATATTGGTGTTGCATTAGAATGAAATTGGATTTTTGTGATTGAAATGTTGGACCTTAGCTTGTGTTTTGAAATGATGGTGTAGGACCTTGATTTTCATTTTGAAATGATGGGGTAGGACCTTGACTTTCATTTTGGAATAATGGTGTAGGACCTGGATTTTCATTTTGGAATAATAGTGTAGGACCTTGATTTTCATTTTGGAATAATGGTGCAGGACCTTGATTTGCATTTTGGAATAATGGTAACCTTGGTTTGATGCCTTATGAACCCTCCTTGATTTTTTGGGTTTATTTTGAGGTGTGAAACCTTGACTTGTGCTTTGGAAAAGAGGATTTGTAAATGTCATAGTCATGGGACTTGATGATGAGGCACCAAATGTAAAAGTTTTTCCTTGTGTTGAAGCAAATGTTCTATTGTTTCCAAATGTTGTGTTAGGAATGTGAACATTTTTTGCCATGTGTGTTCTTGTCCCAAGGGGTATACTTGGGAATACTTGATGTGAAGAGGATGGCATCCCTAATGTGAATGTGTTTTGGATAGATCCTTAGTTTAGGGCTTGTGTAACTCCCGCTACAAGTGTAGAAACATCATAGCCTTGAGGAAGTTTGGCACCTTTTTTGCTAGTGCATAAAAGAATTTATTTGGTCAGCACTAATTAGTTCTTCAACAATGAATACTATTCTTGGGTCTTGTAATCCTTGTTCAATTTCTTCAGGGGCTAAACCTTTGTTGACCTCTTCTAATGGGAGATTAGAAAATTAATTTGAGGTTCCTCTTGATGTTGGGGTTTGGTTTGAATTTGACCCAAGGTTCATATCACTTGTGGGATTGTAAAGAGGGTCACTTGAAGATTCAATGTCCTTTCTTTTTAATCATGATCTTGTTTCAACCATGTAAGACTTGCAAAGGTGAAGAGGATGATAATGATAATGCAAGATCGGATATGAGATTAAACTATGTTTTTGGATTTTTTTGGATTATAATGATGCAGGATGATAATGCTAAAGGATGGTATGGCATTGATAATGACCTAAAACTAAATTATGATGATGGTATGGAAAGGATATGTGATGTAGGATAATGTAGGGATGATTCCTATAATCCAAGATTAAAAAATTGTCATTTGTGAGGACCAATATTGAAATGATTGATAATTTTGACAAGGTGAGTCTAAACTAGGACATAAGTTTGAGACCCAAGTTATACAAAGATAAAGATGATGATGGTGATTGACAAGTTGAAAGATAAAGGTCAATGAAAATCTGAATAAGCAACCATGAATTATCCAAAGGATTGATAAGCTTCATATGTTTGAAATCTCAAAGGTAGATGAAATCTAAGCCAAACCTAAGATTAACTGTGCCAGGAAAGGATGAAAAATGCAACCTAAATGTAATGCAATCCTAAATGAATGTGATGAAATGGAAAGATTAGGTTTTGCAAGTCTGATACTTAGATGATAAGATCACTGTCAAGATCTTTCAAATGAAGATTGGACAAGTATTATTTAAAATTTATGACCTCAAGTGGTTTTTGTTTTGGAAAATCTATGAAATGTGACCATTAAAGACACTGAAGACACTGAAAACACTCTAAAAATAGATTGGCTTGACTGTTGACTAGTGACAATTTTAAGATGTGTATGTGTATGTCTTGAGGTTAGTCACCTCAAATTTCCATGGGTATAGCACATATCGAATACAATATCACACACATAAAGCACTTTTGTATCCCTAAGGTCAATGGCCAATGGTGACACTCTTAGACCCAAACTAGGAATCTCCTTCAATGCAAGGGAGGGACACCCATATGGGACACCCTTTTGGGGTACGTATCACCTCTTGCCTACAAACATGGATGGGTAGGGGTCTCCTACTATGGAAGGATACCACAAATCACCCTCTCCGTGGAAAGTCACAAACTTAAAGCATGTAACTTATGTAAGCCAGGGATTTCCATCTCACGAAAGGGAGCCAAATGTTGGGCATAAAAGTCTTAAGGGTGTGATGCTACACCCTTGCACTAAGAACATCGCCAAAAATCAAGTAAAAGGGTGGCTTCTAACTAGTTTGGATATTAGTCACAACTCGGGGACATGGAACCTTGTGAGTATACAGAAAGCCACTTAAGGCTTTAATCACTCCTACTAGGGGATCTTATACTTTTACGGTAATACCCCATTTTGAATGACATTTAATGGCTAAGGCCTACATACCATGAGGACTTGACATTCCATCTTATCCTTTTATATACCGGCTCGAGGGAAAAATCGGTTGGAGTCACCTTCGAGTTCTTCGTATAGATGTGTCTCTTAGACAAGCCCCTCTAAGGGTAAACAAAAGCAAGATAAGCACACTTTTTTTAATCTCCAAGATCGCTCGAGGCACGAGGAGAGAGCATACACAATATACTTTCCTTACACTTGCATGGTGTTCATTTTAATCCCAACAAAATTAAATGTGTAGGTGATAATGTAATTGTCCAAAAGATGTTTTTGATTCTCAAAATCACCAAATGGTGTGAGAGAAGAGCATACACACCTTAAGGAAACTTACAAAACCACAAGACAATAAAACAGTGATTCTTTTTAACCCCAAAATAAGATATATGATAAGACACGCCAATGCAATTTATTGGTTCTTTTTAGCCCGTATGAATGTGAGATGCAAATTCTTTTTAATCCTGAATGAGTGAATGATGCAATTTGTTGTAAATTTTATACCCAAATGCAAAGTTTTTGTTCATTTTAAGCCCATAAGTGAAAAATGCAAGTTGTTGTAAAGTTTAAACCCAATGAATGAAGAATGAAAATTTGTTGTTCATTTTAGCCCATGAGTGTAAATGCAAATTTTTGTAAATTTTAGACTCAATGAATGTAGAATGAAAAGTTGTTCATTTTATCCTCATGAGTGGAAATTTGTAAAACAAAAGCAAGATGATTCTATGCTAAGAAAACACAAAAAATAGGCCAAAAAAGTGTTTCAAAAGAAACAGGGGACTTTTAATTTGCATTGTTGCTCATGGGTAATTGGACCTCTTTAGATGCACGATCTTCCCATAATCTAGGGTTTATATTCTTATGGGAAATTTTAATTAGCTTGGCCAAGGGGAGTGATTAAGTTAGGATTGCTTGCGATGTAGGTGAATGTACCTCATACACTTCAAGTTGTCATACGATCTCCAAACATTGAGTTTTTAACATTTTGATGGGCAAGAATTAACATATAATGATGGTTTTCCTTCCAGTTTGTGTTATCTTTTAACATGGCTGGCAAGATTAAAGTGTAATTATTCCCCTCATTTGATTGTAGTACTGGTATTGAAATCACCTAAGCTAAGTTTTATCGAACGAAGGACATAATATGGAACTAACATGAGCCCCTATAGATGGAAACTTGTTCGTCTCTTTTAATTTCTTTAATGCGAGGTTTATTTGAAGGTACTCATATTCCCTCATCTACTGTGAGAATTTATTAACTTTACAGGAGAAATGACTTTGCACAAGCTGAATGGAGACAAAAATCTTGTCGAATATTTGGCCATGTTTGATATGGATGCAGTTAACAAGTTTAACCTTCCTTTAAATAGCGGGTATATTTGGCTCTTTTTATCCAAAAGCATTGTCACTTTCTTTGGAGGTCGCTAGATAATTAAGAGTCGGGCTTTCTGTGTGCAAAGAAACATCAAAATAATGGCACGACCATGGAATTTTAGGGTGCTTTGTCCAGTGAAAGATTGGGAACATCCGTTTGAGGAGCACCTTTCTCATGAAAACTTGTCTTTAATCTTTAATGTGTCATGCCCTAGGGTGGAAGAGGTAGTAAGGTCAATTTTGGGTGTTGAAATCACCTGCCCTCGAGCCAGGCATATAATCTATCCTTCACAGGTACTTTCAGTGTTTCTTTCAAATAATCTAGATTTTTTTCAATCTCTGGTAGAGCTTGAACCAATTGTGGTTAAATTTGTTAGACCCCAGATGCTTGACAATCATGCTCTGTTAAAAGTAGTGCAAGGGTATAATTTTTTCTCTAGGAATGGGTATATAGGGGCTGTATTTCCTAGGGAGTATATAAAAAATAGGTAGGGCTTTGATGAAATATTTGAATTAGTTAGAATTTCTCTACAATACAGAAATGATAGTGTTATGTTGAAAGTTTTAAGGAAGAATTGCAAGCACCTATGTCCAGCCATGGATTTTGATATCAAAGAAAAATACTACACAATTTCTCTCCTGTGTGAGAATAAGTCCAATCTTCACATCAAATCTTCTGACAATTTGGAGGTTGAAAATATTTCATCCACGTCAATTACAATAAAAGAAGAAACGATGACAGGGAAAAGTGTACCTATCCTTGTTGTTAGTGGGCATCAAAATTACAATGCAAGGTTTTGTCTTTTGCCAGTGAAAAAGAGTAACGAGGAGCCAATAATTGGCTTTAATTTCTTTGCAAATGACTTGGGTTTGCATGAGGTTCTAGAAGCCCAGGACGAGAACTTTGTGCAGGGTGGTGATCAAATGGAGGAATAATTACCAGTTTCAGTTTAGTTTTTATTTTTGGGTCACTTATTTTCTATTTCGGGATATTATCAAGTATGGTTTCATCCATCATCGATGTTATGTCATTTTGTAGTAGTAAAAGTTTTAGAGGGCTACAAGTTTGAAATTTTTATGTTTTGATGTCGATGTAAACCATGTTATGGGTCCCAACCACTGAGATGAATTTGTAAGGATTTTGATGGGCCCCAATCATTGGGATGATTTTGTATCAATTTTGTATCTAATCAAGCTACAACCAGAGGTTTTCTTCCTGGTTCTTTCCTACCAGTATGCTCGCTTGAACTAGGTTTTGTAATATTTTATTTATACATATTTAATATATTATAGTGGCTTGCCACTTTTTCCAAAAAAAAAGAAACAGTTTAGACTGCCTCCAAGATTGATGCCACATGCTTAAAACAAGAGATTAGTAATACCAAAAAAACCTTTAATGATAACAAAAAACTAAAACAATAATAACTTTTGCAAATTTGAGTGAAATTTAAAATCGTAAAAATTTGTGGAAAGATGAAAGTGAGACCTACAAAACCCAAAAACTATTTTAAAACACTAGTAGAATTTAGCAAATAAATGACTACATGACTAAAAAATTTATTCACGACAACTAAAAAAGATTAAATTCTAGTCATTTTTTGCAACACAACTATAAATGAATAATTAAATGATCATTGTAAGTGACTAATTTGATCATCAGGTGGAAAATAAAGTGGAAAATAATAAAAAAGAAAGTGAAAGACTAAGTATTTTTGGGCGCCAAACAATGAAAAAGATAATTTTCATTCCTTGTGTCTATTGAGCCATGTTGTTGGTTAGGGTTTTTTGGTTTGCTGGTTGGAAGAAGTCCAAAATATTTTTTGAGGGCATGGTGTAGAACTAGTAGTTGGTTGCACTAGCATCTATCCACGTTGTTGAGAATATTTGGGATAAAGGCATGTTGAGTTTGATATGAAGAAACATTTCTTTGTTGGCTTTGAAATCATCCACACTGCAAAGATTCACAAGGGTTTGAAGACACGTTGCAATGTACGAGGAGATTGTCCAAGGTTTTGAGGATAGATCATGCCCACATTGAGTAATATTTGAGGTTAATTTCTTGGAAGCCTTCACCCTCACATCTTGCTAGGTATACTCTATGTTTTTAGGGTTTTTAGTTTTGTTTGAAGTTTTGAGGAAGAGCTTGCTTGTCTCCTCATGAAGGTTTTATCCCTGTCATAAGCCTAAACTAGGAAGTCAAATCTCTTATTAGGAAAACAACCACCTTCATAGGTGATACTTTCATATCACAATGCAAATCTTTTGAGAAGATCACAGGCCATGATATGTTTAAGACATGATAGTGTATCAATGGGTAAATTTCATAAGGTTTGAGGTTAGCAATGAATAGATCAACAATATAAACCCAAAGAAGTTATGAAGCACAAAGAAAGCAAATAACAAGAACGATTATACTAGATATTAGTTGAAGCTTCCATGATTCACCTCCATAGCACCTCCTAGCTTGCAGTGTATGATTGATGCCCTCAGATCGAGTGTGTGAGCAATTTGACTATGCCATTGTCCTATGCAAGTTTTGAAGGATTTAATTATATTGTGCCTATGCCAATGATAAATGATAAATGACTATGAATGATAAATTACTATAATGCCTATAATAATGAAGTGGTCCCTAAATTATGAACAAAATTGTCATTTTATAGAAAACACAATTTTGAATGGACGGATGAGATCAACCTTTGACAAAAACCTAAAATCAGAGGACAAGATTCAATCTGATAATCCCTAATCAGGGTTAGGGTAAAATACTTAAGTGAGTGGTCAAGATGTCATATGAGAAAATCAGATCGGTGGTGGAGAAAATATGAGATAATTAATTTCAAAAATAAAGATTTTCAAAATTAAGAAGATAAAGATAGCCTGCTTTGTGAGATTTGAAAAATCAGATAAAAAATGGACTGAAAAGCAAATTTGAAAAATAAAGAATCTGCTTGCTTTATTTGATTTTTGGAAGAAAGCTACCAATTTGAATTAAATCAACTCAAAATATGGATTTTGTGAGACAAATAAATAATCTTTTTCAGATTATTTACCAAAATGGACTGTCAGTTAAGATTGTGATGACATTTTAAATAATTTCATTTCTTTAAAATGAGAGGAATATTAATTTTTTCAATTAGATAATTATTTAATTTAGCAGATATGACCAATAATTAAATAGATTAATCAATTCATTTAATTATGACAATTAGTGACATTAAATAAATGAATAAAAACTTATTTATTTAATAATCAAGAAGAAATGACTGAAGAAGGGTGATTAAATAATTTAAGAAATTTATTTAATTAAGGGAAGACTTAGACAATTAATGACATATTTAATAAATAAATATAATTTATTTATTTAATAATCAAGAAGAATAAAAAGACATGAATTAATTAAATAATTATGAATTATTTAATTAATAGTCGAATGTGGACCAAAGACATAATTAAATGTCATAATTATGCTAGGACAAAAGTGGTAAAAATGAGGCTTGTAGGCCTAGGTCATTTTTAGGTGTCCATAGATAGTAGTCTCATTGTTGAAGTGTCAATGGGTTTTACTGGTTATGAGGAGTTTTTCTGGTTATGAATGGAAATATGTATGTCTTTGTAAGGAAAATAATGATGAATAAATGGCAATATGTATGTTTTACTATCTTGATATCACCAATGTTGACCACCATTAAAATTCAACCACGACCTACGGGTGAGAACCGCTTCTTTGGCCAATAGGTTTTCATCCTTGGCCATTTACAAACTAGTAGGGGTTTTTTCCTCTAGTTACTAACAATCTGTGAGATTTTGTCCTCAAATCTATTCATTTGAAAATAAATGCTCAAGAAATATTTCATTAGGGTTTGGTGTTCAAAAGTAACCTACCATTGCATTTTTTATTTATCTAAATTATATAGCTTCTCTTTCTTTGTATCCATCCTTTTCTACCTAAATAAACAAGTGTTTTAGATCTCCCTTGTCACCCATTGTCATGTGGCTATAACTATCCCATTAATCCTTCATGACTAGATCATTCATATCTAAAGATGGTAGTTTAAAAGTCTTCAAGATAATTATGCTCTATCCTTTCATGTCTTATAAATATTGATAACCATGACTATCCTATTTCAATGAAGTCAATCTCAATGCAATTACTTGATATCCACTTATGCTAGCTTCAACTATGACTAAGATCATATTTACAGTTATCATGTATGAGCTAACTATCCTCATAAAATTTTGTCACTATCCATTGGTTATAGTAACTATCCCTACTTCTTGATTTCCCCTTAGCTTCATGGTACTTGTCTTATTTATTACAATCATAGAGATTATATTTTGCATATGGATTGCCCTTATATCCATTGACAACGACTATCATATTTGATGTCTTATAACCATCTTTTATTATCTGCAATATGTCTTTTTATAAATGTTTATACATAAATCATTTCCCTTTGCTAATATGTCTACCACTATTGAATGCTCAAGGAGACCTTCACGGTGAAAGCCTTTTCCATTTGTAACATGATTGTATTTAATAGAGCACTATCCTCTTCAAAACTCTGCTTTCATGTCTTTATGAACCTCTCATAATCCAAGGTATAGCTAAGAGTTGTCCATGTAGCTTGCACTTGACACTATCATGGTGATGAATCATATGCAAACTTCTTGTCCTCATTCATCACTAGACACATTGTAAGTATTCATTGTCATTTGGCATTAAAAAAACCTTATCATTTCTATATGATCACTTCCCTTGCATAGTCCTTTTAAGTAACATTCATAAGGTCTAGAAAATATTGATCACTCTCTAGAATAGCCCATTAAACATGGGTTGTGCTTCAATGCACTTCATAATTGATATAAAACAACCACTCTGCATATCAACTAAAGTTATAGGCTCTTTATTGTAGTAAGAGGTAATTGCTCTTGGATCATGTTATCATTACATTGTAACTTGTTAAAATTGATTCAACTTGAATGCACCCAATGATGATTGACACCTAATTATGATGACAGTGATTAATTTTGTAATGCCCCACCGCATGAACCCCAAAGGACAACTAAAACTAACAAATTACAACACATTTTTTTTAAAGTAAAATATAACATAAGATGAACATTAACAACCAACACATGTAATGCAGTTATACATATATACAACTTATACTACATCCTCTAGGGTACACATGGCAATATTACTAAACGTAAACCCATACCATAACAATGATTAACTAACTATGAGTATTCCACTTAACCATTATATAGAATTAATAATCGATGAACTTACATCCATAACGTTATATAAATAAAACCATCCATCACATCTATGAATTTAAATATAAATATTTCCACAGATACAACACCATTAAGGATTGCATACTAAGAAACAATAAATAGATCATAACACCAAGTATCTATATACATTTTATGAACGATAAGCATCTATCAGAGATCATAAAATAAGGCCAAAGGTTACAATCATTATAATTATAATAAGAAGTTACATCATTCAAGAGTTACATCCATACAATAGTGCTTCCCATCAAGGATGGGAATAGTACCATAACATAGAATGATACAACTAAAATGAATGAGTACAAAACATCAAGATTGGTTCCAACTCTGGCACATCTCAGGAGTCACTAGTACAACTTGATCTTCAGCTAGGGACCCAATGGGGTGCAAAGCATGTTCCACCCGACCACGTGGACCCAAAGGCCCACCCCCCATGCTAGGAGTTGACAAGAAAGACCCTCAACCAAAACAACCAGGTGAAAAATGACAACCAAGACTCCACGACAAGAGAAACAATAAACACAAGGCAACTTCCACTTCTAGAGGAACAAAAGCAACAAGGGGAAAACAACAAACATGCAAGGTTGCTAGAGGGTAGAGTGTCATCACATGGCCTGACATGGGTTACCCAATGCGGATCTTCATAGGTTACCGACCCCTGTCCTGGGTTACCCTGACAACCTCAACCAATCCCCGACCCCCATTCTTACACACGCGAAATCAACTCACCTTTCATGAAGACAAGGTAGTTGATTTTCCATTCCAGGCCTTCTCGTCTCATCCCAATCCTAAATGAGCACTTGGGCCATGAGAGAGGCATCCATTATCTTTTATTAGTGTGAATTACTACCCACCCCCTAATTATTTATTAGGTTATCACTTGTTTAACTCAACTTCCGCATGAGTTACCCAGGATACCACTTAGGGTTCCGACCCCCATGGGAAGCCACTATCCCTACTAGTGAAAAATCTCATAAATAAATGGGGCAAGCCAACTTGTACAAAATATCAAGGCTGAATAAGTAAATATATCAAGTGAGGCATACACCATCTCACGCTAGAACTTCACAGTAAAATCACTTCCAAGTGCAAGGATAAACCCACCAAAATCAAATCAAGCATAAGAGCAGTAATTCACAAAGAATCAAAATGAAAACCAATTAAAAGAAACATTTTATTTCCCCTCTTCTGGAAGCCCAAGAAGAACGACCACCCAAACACTCACAAACAAGGGTAAATCAACATTACAGATTCCCAAACAAATTCCACCACGGATTCAATGAATAAATCTCCTAAAATTACAATAACTCAAGAGGGAGACAAATAACATGGAACCACCAAACTCAACCCTTAATTTCACTAACATAATCAAAATGATTAATTCCAAAGAATATTGAACTCATCATTATATTTTATCTTTTTGTTCAACGAGAAATCATTTAAAACAATTAAGGAAAACATAGAAACATATTTTATAACTATCTCCCTAGGCATTCAACACAGTAATAACTTAATTCTCCTATGTCTACTTGCATTTCATGTTCATTTATTATGTGTAATAAATAACCTAAGCCCTCTTGATTGTATTTATTTTCTAAAAGAAACATAATTTATTTTTGCTGTATTCATCAAATAACCTTAACAAAACAACTAAAAAATAAATAATGGAGGTTATATAAAGACAACCATTTATTCGTTCATTATTATATAATCTCATTTACTTGAAAGAATAATTCTCAAAGCACAAATAACCTAGTCTATTAATTTAAACCAAACTATTCAAATACCCAAATACAATTAAATCAAATATTTTTCTTTAATCTTCATTACCCATTCCAAATAATAATTTTCAAAAGAACAATCTAACTAATCAATTTACATTTTATATTTTTCCATTCAGCTCTTAAGTAATTATAATAGAAATCAATGCTCTCAATTTTCAAAGTATGTAATCCTATTTCCTCATTTAACAAGTCTTCCAAACTACTTAATTATATTGTAAATCAATTCTACCAAAATATGGCCCCAATTATTCTTATATTTATATATATATATATACATACATACATATATACATAAATATATTTACCCAAATATCGATATATATATATATATAAACATATGTATATATTATAAATATAAAAATGTTTAATAAATTGAATTACTGTATGACTAATATAATTTCCTACATACATTTTCATCCATACAAACATTCATATACATGTACTCCCGCAATATATAAATATAATAGACTGCCAAAATTGAATCATATTCTGATTACTAATATAATGCATGGAACTCGATATTACTGCATATTAAACACCTAATAAATGGCGAAGTTCAATAATACTAAGCATACCAAATGCATAAGGCACGAGACAACAGTCACAAAACCAAGCACCTTTAGGCATCCATAGAGTGACTCAACTGAATAAATTAGATTTAATGTTCCAAATACCTCGAGGCCTGAATACTAATGATATGACATGTATACGTTCGGTAACCTTATATCTTTTCCAAGCCAAACACAAATTACCTATAAAATAGGGACCGAAAGAAGGAACTCCTCACTACGCAAAATTAATCATGAAGATCTTGTGCACTGAGATCCTAAAATATTGTGAAGGGGGCACGAACGTTGAGTCAAGGACGAGGGTAATAAGATTTAAGTAGCAAAATGTATAGCTAGATAATATTGAATGCAAATGTAAAATTGCAAAACAACGAATACAATATATATGTAAAAATCTTGCAGCGACTATCAAGAGGGTGCAAATACAACAAATTCCAATATAGTGAAAAAGCAGTGAATACCAATAAGACATATCAAGCATAAGTCTTAGAAAACAAATCTGCCGACTACTGAGGAAATCACCACTTAATCCCTAAGCGCTTCTACAACAATTTGCAGTAAAAAGACTTTAGAAACTATCAAGCAGATGCAATCGGCGACACAAGGGAAATTCTGGGAAGTAGAGCAGGCTATGAGTATAGTAAAATCAAGTCCCCTCCCTCACTACACAACGACCGTCCATTGGGGTGTATAAACAATGAATACTTCATTAGGTAAAAGCAATGACCAGATTAAACAATTACAGGGGTGCGAAAAAGGTTAAAAGAAAGATCAAAACATCCAACACCAATGTCATTGACTGGGGTTAGGGTCGAACACCACCCCTATAGGATACGATTTAAAGGTGATACAAGGGACAAGTGGAATCACATATAATCAAAGTTGCATGGAATCATAGCACAATCAAAATATCAAGAAATTGGTTTGATAACTATGAGAAAACATGCAAATCACACCCCCAAAAATAAGCAACATTGACGATTAACAGGGGCATAGACAAAATGTAAATTGCAACCAAAGTGAGACCGAGGAATGGAATCAACAGACAAAATACAATGATTGTAGTTTTGTAAATACACATTCATTGAATACTTTATGATACAGAAATCAATAAACAAAATCATCAAACAATCAAGTGTTGTTTTTGACAGGTAGAAAGAGAGAGAGAGCTATCATTTGCATTATTCGGAGAAAAAACAAAGGGATCAAGCCAACCTGGATTCCTTTGCGGTTAAAACAATATGGAATTGAGTTCAACCTTCTGCTACAATTTCTGCTTCTACGAAACCCCGCTCCAAAACTCAGAAACAATGTACAAGATAATCCACAATCATCAATTTTCTAAAAGCTATCTTCCTTTCAAAATATTTTTGCAGAGTAAAAGTTGTTTATTTCAAAAACAAAGTTAACTCATAAAACATTTTCCCAAAGTTGATTGATATGAAAACAAAGATAGAAAGATTTTGATTTATCGAAGACAAAATCAGGCAATAATCTCATAATAAAACAAGTTCCCAATTCAACAACCCGATTTAAGTCGTGCATGTGCAGGCATGGTCTTTTTCCACCTTTTTTTTCCATTTTGAACTTGATTTTTCATCCATTCAAAATCTTATCTTCTTTATTTATTTTGAAGTCAAATTATTTTTCCATAATTAACCAATTATCCTTTCATGACAATAAATTATTAAAATATAATTTAAAATAGTACAATTTAATCTAATTATTTATTAAAACATTTACTTTTAACAAAGAAATTTAATTTAATCATTTATATTTCATAAAATTAATTTATTTAATTATCATTTTAATTTCCAAATTTATTTAATTTACCTTGTAAATCAATTTCAATTTAATTAATTGATTAAATAAGGCCATTAAAATATTAAGTCCACCAATAACAAACTTACTCAGTGTCATGGACAGCCAAAACAGAGGGACACTACAAATTTGTACATGAATTATGCTCATAAAAGTGCCTCCATTTCTATCACAACATAGCCACATTAAAATTGGGTCACACATGAATGCATCCTGTATTTTTTATAGCACAATTATGCCACATGACCAATAGATTTATGGATCACATAATTATAGTCACAAGATTATTTTCCTCGGTTGTGCTCTTATGGTGATTCCATTACCGCTATAGCATAACCATTTGGACTTATATTGCTCATATCCTTACATTGCTTATTTTCTCTTTAGATGGATGGAAATTTAATGGCAGGGATTTGTATGCAAGTCATGCTCATATAAGTTCCTTTGTCACCATTACACAATAGTACATTGGAATTTCATTTCTTGAACCTTTACTTTATTTTTTATTGTTAGGGTTTCTTAGTGATTATTCCATTTCCACATGGCATATGGTTAAAAGAAACCAAACAAAAATTCATTCTATTTTTAGTTAACTCTTGCTTACATACTTTTGGAATAAATGTTTGACTGCAATACTTCAAGTGTGAAGAATTTTGTTTTCTTCTTATAATACATTCATTGAGAGCTGTAGAAAGCTTCTTATGCAGAAACCCATCTTGTAAATTTACTTTAAGCTACATTTAGGAGGCTTCATGGATTTTTTGTGATTTATACAACTTCTATTTTGATAGTAAATGACATCAGATTCTTCTGAAACTAAAATGGTTTATTAATTATGGTTTTATGATGATTAAATGTTTTATTTAGAAGAGGTTAATATGTGGCATTTTTATGTGCAGGAAGAATAGATTGTGATGCAACATTCTAGTATGGATGGTTCAAGAAAACTTAGATTGCTATCAGTGACATAACTAGGTTGGAGAGTACCTTTAGTTGGTCTAAAATACTTCTGGGTGTTTTCGCTCGGAAGCACAACCTAAGTGTAGGAATACAAATGTCAGTGGACAGAGAAAATCATAAATTTGTTGGTCCAATTTCAGATCTAATTTGAGGTCATGAATATCGAACAGGGAAAGTTCATACATTTTAAAGATAAAATCATAAATCTACTAGTCCAATTTCACATCCAATTTGAGGTCGTGAACCTCTGACAGAGAAAGTTCCTACATTATAAAGACAAAATCATAAATTTTTTGGTCTAATTGGAGATCCAATTTGAGGTCATGAAGCTCTGAAAGAGAAAGTTCATACATTCTAAAGATAAAATCATAAATCTGCTTGGTCCAATTTGAGTTCCATTTGTAAGGATTTGTCTTTTTAATTATACTTTTTGAATTTTTTCTTGATACAAATTGTTACTTTAGAATTATGGTATTGCTTTTCTTCTAATGAGAGAAAGTTCATACATTCTAAAGATAAAATCATAAATCTGCTTGGTCCAATTTGAGTTCCATTTGTAAGGATTTGTCTTTTTAATTATACTTTTTGAATTTTTTCTTGATACAAATTGTTACTTTAGAATTATGGTATTGCTTTTCTTCTAATGAGAGAAAGTTCATACATTCTAAAGATAAAATCATAAATCTGCTTGGTCCAATTTGAGTTCCATTTGTAAGGATTTGTCTTTTTAATTATACTTTTTGAATTTTTTCTTGATACAAATTGTTACTTTAGAATTATGGTATTGCTTTTCTTCTAATGAGAGAAAGTTCATACATTCTAAAGATAAAATCATAAATCTGCTTGGTCCAATTTGAGTTCCATTTGTAAGGATTTGTCTTTTTAATTATACTTTTTGAATTTTTTCTTGATACAAATTGTTACTTTAGAATTATGGTATTGCTTTTCTTCTAATGTTTTCAACCCTCATTTCAGGGAAGAGCTCTGAAGATGGTTCTTTCAGATGGAACACCAAAAGCTTAGGTACTATCATACTCATAGAAAAAGTAGGAGTTTATAGTTAATTGTTGTAGTATAACAAATAGGCTAAATAGTTGTTCATATACCATTGTTTCTAATTCAAAATTGCTATACCCTATTCTAGGAGAAAATCACAGGGGGAGTCTATACATAAGACACCATTGTTTCAAATTCAAAATTGTTGGTTCTTTCACAATTGTTTGCTTCATTTATTTGATCTAAGACAACCTGCTATATAGAAGATGCTCTCAAAATCACAGTAAAATCCTTTATTCCGGGAAGAATGTTCAGAATCTTCCCATCATAACAATGAACAAAAGCATCAGTCATTAACCTAAAATTTGCAAGATTTTCATCAAATTCTACTTTTCCACTCTCTTTTCCATTCTAAATTTTATTCCCAATTTCATCCATGTAGAACTTCCTCAGCCTGTAGATCCTGTTGTTAGCCATAACTTTACCAGGTGTCAAGGATAGCTTCGAGTTTTTACCCAAGCAACAATTGACAGAATTTGGCCTTACCAAATACAATGTGTTGAAAAGCTCTTTGAATTTATTTTGGAAAAGAGTTCTTGAGAGTATAATGCGCAATTTTGAATTAACCTTTTTGCATAATTCCATATCTTTGATCGGCTATTTCAAGCTTGATGACCTTCATCAAGAATGAGCAAATCTGGGCTCTCTAAAATCAGTTTTCCCATATGCTTAGCCTCTTCAAGAAAACTGCTTTTAGAGAGCACGAGTCTTCTCGTTCTTGATGAAGGTCTTCAAGCTTGAAATAGCTAATCAAAGATATGGAATTCATACAAAAAGGTTAATTCAAAACTGCATGATACTCTCAGGAACTCTTTTCCAGAATAACTTCAAAGATCTTTTCAACAAATTGTATATGATAAGGCCTAATTTTTGCAATTGATGCTTGGGTAAACACTCAAAGTTATCCTTGACACCTGGTAAAGTTATGGCTAACAATAGGATCTACAAGTTGAAGAAGTTCTTCATGGATGAAGTTGGGAATAAAATTCAGAATTGGAATTTGATGAAACTCTTGCAAAGTTTAGGTTAATGACTGATGCTTTTGTTCATTGTTATGATGGGAAGATTTTGAACAGTCTTCCCAGAATAAAGGATTTTACTATGATTTTGAGAGCATCTTCTATACAACTTATGTATAGACTCCCCCTGTGATTTGCTCCTAGGTAGAATAAGGTATAGCAATTTTGAATTTGAAACAATGGTATATGAACAACTATTTAGCCTATCTATTATGCTACAACAATTAACTACAGGTTAGAACATATCAAACAATTGTGAAAGACACAACAATTTTGAATTTGAACCAATGGTGTCTTATGTATAGACTCCCCCTGTGATTTGCTCCTAGAATAAGGTATATCAATTTTGAATTTGAAACAATGGTATATGAACAACTATTTAGCCTATCTGTTATGCTACAACAATTAACTACAAGTTAGAACATATCCATATTAGCATAAAATAACAGGTGCAATTCACTTCAAACTTTGTTGTGGCAATTTCTTTATAAGGAATTTTGCACTCCGTGAACATTCTCTATGCACATCAGTATGTTGGTTATTATTTTGATCTCCTTTGTGATCAAAAGAACAATGAAGTTCATTGCATAAATCATGACCATTTTACAGTGCTATGATCTAGTGCTCTTTTACTTCTTACTATGTTCTCAATCACCATGTACAAATGACTTAGAGGAAAAATCTTTGTCACCATTTGATAGTAACTCTCATTGTTTATGGATTGTTTGTTATGATTCAATCATTGTTTGATAGTATTCTTCCTTTCTCAGTCATATAGGACAAAGGAAAATTCACAATTTGCAACTCTCTAACAATTATATTCCTTTCAATGATCTCAGACACCTAATTCAATGTGTTATCTTCTTCATTTCTCAGTGCTAACAATGCCTACACAATGTAATGCCCCACCGAGTGAACCCCAAAGGACAACAAAACACCGCAATTTTTTTTTTTTTGAAAGTGGAACATTGCATAAGATGAATATGTACATACATTACATCAAGAGCAACTGAGCATTTAAAAGGTTATCTACGTCCTCTAGGGTACACGGAACAGTCATTACGAATCATAAACTTTCTATCAAGTTAATAATAACATACAATCACTAATGATCAAATGCAAAGAAAATGATACATCATTTTATAACAATTCAATTCCCAGTTCCATAATACAATAGTGGAGCATATTTCCATAGATATAACATATCAGATAAAGACTACCACATAAGGTTTACAAAGGTAAAATAATACATTGCAACCGTTTCAAGAGTACATATGCATATCGTCGTGCATCAAATACAAGAGTGTTACATAAAGAAGAATAAGGTACAAAAATGAGGAATAGTCTTCAACAACATGAAGCTCTGGAATCTCTGCACCCACTTTCGCATCACAAACACAACCTGGGAACCCAATGGGGTGCATAGCACGTTCCACCCAACCTTGTGGACCCGAAGGCCCACCCCCCATGCTAGGAGTTGACAAGAAAGACCCACGACCGAGACAAACAAGTAGAGCAAACACAAGACCAAACCACAAGATCAACAAAAACATTTCATACCACACTCTCAACGGCCACTTACAAGGTGATTTCTCCCAAAGGCATACAAAGGAAAAGCAAGGGATTTTATGACACCAATAGTCATTTACTCTCAATTGGAGGGTATGTAAATACTTGGGTTCCCAACCATCTCAAAATATGACTACAAGAAAAGTCAATTGCAAAAGTCACCTCAATAGAAAATTAACACAAAGGAACACTCGCATCATGGAACCACAAAAAGACTATAAAATGACCAGTGAGGAGTGAAAGAGGCATTATCATAATGGGACCTTCAACTGAATCAAGATAGCATAAACAAGTTAATACAATATCAACCACACATACCAACAGTAAACTAGCCAACAGGGCACCCACGTGAGACCTCAATATTCTCCACACACAATACCCTAATAGGCTAACATTATGACTAATAAATATCTTAAACGAAATTGAATACACAACATGGTTCCAACAAAATCTTAACATATGGAAATCTCCTCTCACAAAATAACTCAAACGGGGAACAAAATGATAGGGAACTTTAAAATCATCTGTTAATCTAACACGGATCTAATGAATCAAAGTCTCCGCCAAAACAAAACAGCTCAAAGGGCACTACAATGGAATGGAATCATAAATAAAATCAACCTTAATAATAAATCATCCAATACATGATTATAAACATAACCATCACAAACTCTAAATACCCCTTTAACATTAACTATCAGACCAATTTTATTAAATAATATAATTAACCTATAAAGAAGTAGTAATCTATTAAGAGGAAAAGATATTACCATCACAAACTCTATCTATATCACCTATTTCCTTTATGGAATAGATTACAATTGGAAGGGTAGAATATTTTATTATCAATTTTTTAAAATTTCTAACAATTCCACTAATTGATTCAACTATCAGGTAAGATTATAAAACACTAGATTTTCTTTTCTCTATTACCTATAGATATTAAGGCAAGCTAACCTCACATACAAGTACCAATACATATGTAACAAATAACTATGTAATTAAGTGAGAATTTTATGACATATTTGAATAACTATTCCAAAAATGTGAAATATGTAAATATATGCAACGAAGGTAAATAAATTTCCACTCTCAATTTAATTCTTTGATTTCAATACACATTCGAGTGACAAATCATAAGAAGCATCTAAATAATTAATTTACATTTTCTCTTTAAACAACAACATTCTTTTATCTAGGGTCAATCAGATTCATAGTTTAACATTAAATTCTAATTAAATTAGATAGTTTAACATTAAATTCCAATTAAATTCAAAAAATAGGTTACAAAGGGAAAAGGCAACCTAGGAATTCAAGAACAAGGAATATTAGAGCCTATATCTATACAAAAACGCAAAATTATGAAGGAATTCGTTATGGATCCCTAGAAAAGGTACCTTCAAAACCTAAAGTAACTAAGGCTTTTTCTACTAATGAAACCCTTAATTGAGATACCTATGATGATTCCTTTATGCATATCACCTAACTATTCCAAGAACATTCAGTTTGTCTATTATTTATCATATGAGTTCTTTACTAATCACAATCCAAAGACCTTCCACTTATTTATCATGAGCTTATATATTAGGATCAACAAGGACCACTAGTTTTGTTGCAATGTGTGTGCCCTTGGTCTCCTTGTACTATGCAGTGCAGTGTTCGGGTTCATGACATGGCTTAATCGCCTCCAATTAACTCTAGCAGTTGTATCGAGCATTAATAGGTCGATATCTTGGTGCAATGGCAACCATCTTTGCAACAATTAGTATCAGAGCCTGGGTCACGGGTTTGAACCCCTTGCTTGCGTTGGGGGGATTGTTGCAAGGTATGTTACCTTGGTCTCCTTGTGTTATATAGCGCAGTGCTCGAGTTCGTGACATGGCTTAATCGCCTCCCATTAACTCTGGAAGTTGTATCAGGCATTAACAAGTCGATATTTTGGTGCAACGACAACCATCTTTGCAACAAGTTCTAGACACTTTCCAAAATGATAAAGAAATCGTTGAATTTATGGGATTTAGAGAAAATATACCATTAGGGGATCATAAATTTGTTTTTATCGTAGAACTTGATAATAAATCATGTTTTGGAGAAATAACTAAATTTTCCCTTCCTCAAAATAGATAATTAAACATAGTGAGACAATCCCCTAAGTAAAAAAATAATGTATCATTATCTAAAGTTTTTGAGATGCAAAATTTGATCTTCCCACCATGTCTAAGTATCAAGAAAAATTCTCCATATTGGTGTAAGAATCACAAGAAATAAACCTAGGTACAACACAAGATCCTAAAATCACATTTTTTGTAGCATCACTATCACCATAATAAAAAGAATAATTTACAATTTCTTTTAAAATAGAAGTGTGAACATTGCTTGGTACTATGCAAACATTCTTGGTCTAGACCCTTGTTTAGTAGTCCATCACTTGGTCATATTTCTAGATGTGAAATTGGTAAAACAGAAACTCCATAAGATACATCATAAAGTATCCTTATTGATCAAAGTTGAGCTTCAAAAGTTGTTAGATGTAGGATTCATTAGACCTATTGATTATCTAGGAGTAAATGGTGACTTCCAACACCCCAAGTATAATTCCTAGACCAAAATATCTTCCAAATAGAGAAAATGGAAAGAATAGCTTGTTGTATTATGAATGCAAGATTGATGCAAATATACATGAGAGGCCTTTCTTATAAAAGGCAAGGTGAGAGATAGGATTAGAAAAGATTTTGATATTTATCTTAATCATATGTTATAAGAGAACTATTAAATGACCTAGGTAATCAATATTAAATAAAAGTGAAAAAGATAAGATAGGATTTAAGATCTTATCTAGAGAACTAAGACTTCTAGAAAGACACCTAGGACCTAAGTAGACTTAACATGTGAATAATTCCCCTTGCCAGGACTAGATAGGTACAAGACATTTATTCACACCAACAGATTATCTAGAGTGTGTATCTAATCTTGTTCTAGTTCTAAAACCCACTAGCTCGGGCATTCACTTATGTACAAATTTTAGAGACCTAAACAAGGCTTATCCTAAGGATGACTTTCCCTTACCTAACATAGACATGATTGTGCAATTAATAGTTGAACATGAAATTCTCTCCCTAATCGATGGATTTTTAGGATATAATCAAATATGTATTGCTCTCGACAATCAACATAAAATAGCCTTCACATGTCCTTGGGGTACATATGTTGGAATGTTATGCCCTTTGGAGTAAAGAATGTTGGATCCACATATCAAAGAACCAAGGTAATAATATTTCATGAACTTTTTCACACTATCATGGAAAATTATGTAGATGACCTTATTATTCCCTACATACACACCCCAAATTTTCACTCGTCAAAGCTAGGGACCCCCTTTCTTTTTCTTTGGTGTTGTTTTCTTTTGTTTTGTTTTCCACTTTTTTTTCCCTCTTTTTTTTTCCCCTTTCCCTTTGTTTTGTTTTTTGGTCTCTATCTTGTTTTTTCCTCATTTTCAATCTTGTCCTGGAGTTTTCTAAAACCTCGGGATCTCAAGTCTATGTGTTTTTTTGAACCCCATCTCGACAGAGTTGCAGGTCCTGGAAGGATGTTCAGAATTTTATCCAAAAGTATGAATCCCTCTCGTGATCTTGATTCCTCACACTCGCTTTCTTATCCATCCTCATTTTGGTCTAGGGGGTTTTTACTTCCCTAGACCATTTTTTGTCTTTTTGTCAGGTTTCAAAACTCTTGAAGGATTTCAGACTTTTGTCCAAAAGTCTGAATTCCTCTCAAATCCCCAATCCCAACTTGTCTCTCTTCCATTGAGTTTCAAAACTCCAAAAGGATTTTGGACTTTTTTCCATAGTCGAAGTTCTTTCCAGAGCCCCAATCTTCCCTCTCCATTTTTTTCGGGTTTTCTTTTTTCTGTTTTGGCTTTTTTTTGGGTTGTTGGGTTGTAATGTCCAAAAATCCAAAAATGTTTTCAAGAATCCAAAAATTAAATATTTTCAAAAAAAAAATTCAAAAAAAAAAATTAAATATTTTCAAAATTCCAAAAACACAAAAAAAAAATCCAAAAATTCAAAATTAAATTTTTGTCAAAATACAAAAAAATCAAAATTACAAAAATTAAAAAATATTAAAAATATTAAAAAATTAAAAATTGAAAGGGAAATAAAAATCCTTTCAGGACTTCGGGCCCTGAAAGGACTTTGGAACTAAGTCCAAAGATCCTTTGTTCTCTCAAAATCTTGAGCCCCATCAATTATAAAGTCCTGAAATGCATTTAAATCCCAAAATTTTGAAAAGCCTAGGGAAAAGAAAATTCCCCACCCCACTTCAAAGCACATCCCAAGAGTTGCAATAAACTTGAGACTTATAAAAAAGGTCAGGAAAAAAAGCTTCCCACTTAACAAAACAAATGTCGGGAATTCTTAATAAACCCAGAACTCAAACAAAGTTTGGGGAAAGTAAAAGTTTCCCGCCTCATAAACTAAGGCTGGAAGGAATAAAATATCTTGCCCCAAACCAATTCTCCTATTTCATAGAGTATGACCATGGAAAAAGGGGGGAAATCACAACGTTATTATGAGGGAATCATGAGAACTGTCAAATCACCAAAGTTTATGGATTTTATGATGAATGTTTGAGAAAATATGGAAATACAAATGTGTGGAAGTATTTTACAGACCTCTTTGATTACTTGTTGTTGACGACCATTATTGAAAGCTAGATCTTCTGCTTACAAGGAGATCTCTCCCCATCATTAGACACACTTGATAACATTCGAGCTTTGGATCGTATATAGGAAGTACCACATGAGGGGGCTACCGCAAGCTCACATGTCACTCTATTATGGGGCTCGTTAAAATGAAATATCCTCTTAATTGTAGCACATGTGTGGGTCATAGAAATGAATGATAGAAATAAAAAGGTGAAAGGAAGATTTAGCTAGAAAATGAACCATGGTTGGATCTGCTACCAAGCGAAGAGAAACTAAAAGAGTCGACTCTTCCCATCGCTCAATTCATGGAAGAGAGCTTGTGTAAGATTGCAGTGCATGTTGGAAGTTTGTAATTCTATCATTGTTGATGCTGCTTGGAAACATGAGCATGAAGTGTACATACATTGGTTGATTTAGTTGTCCCAATGTTGTCATTGATTTCAACATTGTTGGGAAGCATTTTTTGGTGTTATCTATACAAATACTAACTATACCGGAAGGATGATCTATCATAAGATTGGTTAAGTGTTCTCTGTTGAGGGTTTTATGGTTTAGTGTGTCAGTTTTTGGGTCCACACTTCACTGTAAGAAGAGGTATAATTCTACACTTCTAACCATGTCATTATGACTAGTTCATACATCTATATTCAAGATCTCGAGAATTTTGGTGAAGCGTACTAGAAGATGTCATTATCAAAGTTCAACTTTGTACACTTTTGTCTTCTCTCTTCAGTATAACAGTGTGGGAGATTCCACATTTTCTTATGAAGAATTTTTTGATGCTATGATTCTGAAGGTAGTCTCTCTCTTGTCGATGAAATGAGAAACTAAAGAAATATCAAATCTAAAACGTGTGTATGATTGGGAATCATGTGTATATTTGGAATTTTTTGTGATTAGGTCATGTTCCTAGCCGACCTAATGCATGATGCATGTTGAAAAGATTAAATACACTTTGCGGATGTTAATTGGATCTACTTTAGATCCATGCCGACTTGAATTTAAGTATTACATGGGTTGTTGGAGAAAAAATATGAGTTTGAATCTTGTGTGGTGTTGAAAAAACTATTTTGATTGTTTTCTTTACATCTAATTAGGCCAACCTAATTGATTTGTGCGGACGTAGTTGGGTATATATACATGAGATATTTTGAATTGAGGAGTGAGATTGATGAGTGAATATTCGAGCATAAATGACATATCAGATACAAGTAGTGTTGTATGATGCGAGCATATGAATTCAGTGGTAGAAGTCCAAATTCAGAGAAGAGTTATTGTGTGACTTCTAGGCAGAGTAGTACTTCATATTCAGAGCTTCAAAGGAACTGAAATACAGCACAAACAAGTGCACTATGCATCAATTCATATATTGGCAGTGAGCTACACCATTTTTGTATTGTACTTAACTCTAGTTGTGAGCCTTATAAGGACAATGTGTCCTGCTAGTGAGCATCTGTAATATACTATATCTGGATATAATATATTTTGAGCTAATCCTCACCATGGTTTTTCCCTTTTTGGGTTTTCCACATAAAAATCTTGGTGTTCATGTGTTTTGTGACTTGTGGATGATTCATGCTCTCATTCTTAATTTCAGTTAACATGTTTTGGTGAATGAATAAGTTGTGTTCAAAATTTTAATAGAATATTGATTCACCCTGTTGCAAGTATGAGTAAGTTTGGTTGTGTTGTCATTGATGTTGTCATTCATATCAACACAGTATAGGATGTTGTAGGTTGTGCATGTATAGTTGATATGCTGATGAGATGTTGTGAGTAAATGGATCTATCTTTATGATGTTGCAGATGTGCTGATATGATGGGTTACCAAGTGCTTTTGAGAAAGTTAATAAATAGAGAAGTCAGAGTTGTGTGTATGTTAAGAATGTGCTTCGATTTGTGCTTCGCATTTCTTTTGTGTTGATCCTATGCTTGTGTGGATCTAAGGTGTTGTTTATGAGCATTTTTTGGTAATATCTCCTGGTTTGTAGCTTATGGTTTCATGGAGAATGAAAGTTGTGTTCACCAGTGTGTGAACTAGTTTTACAAAGTTATTTGTTTGTGGATTGGGAGAAATGTTTCTACTCCACATTCCTCCACTGGTTTGTTTTAGGTCTTTCGGATCTGGAATATGTCTTGTAATGGTGTTCTTTGTGTTTTGGAAAAGATGTTCATGGTCTAGTGCTCTGAAAGTTGAGTTTCAGTATTGTTGTGTATGTTTGTACAGTCTGGATGGACTGGTGAGAAGTATTTCGAGTTTGAAGGTTGTTGCATTTGATGTGGATGAGTCTAAAGGTACATGAGATGTGTTACAGTGATTGGCGAAGTGTGTCGCATCGTCTTCATGTTATCTTCTTGATGTGGAAACATGTACTTCAAAGTTCATTTGTGTTTTCATTAGGTTTGGCCAACCTAGTATTTACACTTCATACAAAGGATTAAGAATTAATTAAGGAAGCATGTGATTGATCTGAGATGATGTTTTGGGTCTTGGTTAAGTGTTGGTTTGGTCCACTCTCATTCCTTTCCACCACGGGAATGTTGAGTTGCCGACCAAATTTGAATTTATGAAATGAAGCGTGTGTAGCTGACCTTGGAGAAAGTTTCTAAGGTTGAAGATGGTATAAATACAAGTTGAGATGTTGTGAATGAATCAATGAAGCCACAAGTTTGAGAAGAAAAGTTGTGCAAAAGTGAATTGGGACAATAGTACTTTAATGTGTTAGATTCTTGAAAGTAGTGAGCTAACAATGTCTACAATCCTTCTGATCAGGCTGCAGATGTGTGTAATTTGTTGTGGTGGATCTTTCTGTAATCTTTTCTTTTTGTAGGCAATGAGCCTCCTTTTGGACAGTGAGTCATTTCTGTAGGTAGTGAGCCTTTGTATCCAAACAATGATTCCTTTTGGGTAGTGAGCCTCTTTGTATTTGGCTATGCAATTACTTTATATTGCGAGCTAATCCTCACCATGGTTTTTCCCTTATTGGGTTTTCCACATAAATATAGTGTCTCTTGTGTTGATTTTGCTTTCTATTATTTGTATTTCTGTTTGAATTTGGTGACAACTGATTCACCCCCCCTCTCAGTTGTCTTGCACCTTTATACAATTGATATCAGAGCTTTGGTTCCTTGGTGAAGAGCTTAACTACTTGAGGTAGATCCGATGGCGCAAAAATTGGTGATCCCTATGTTTGATGGATCTGACTATAGTGATTGGCAAGTGCAGATGAAAGGTTACATAATCTCTCTTGGTTACAAGACCTGGAAAGTTGTTGAGACGAAGTATGTTGCTCCGGAAAGTGGTCCTACTACTGTAGATGAGGTTTCTACCTATGAGGAGAATGAGAAAGCAAGGTATGTGATTTATAGTGCTTTATCTAAGACTAAGTGAACAAAAGTACTAAGTGAACAAAAGTTATTTCTTTGGGAATTGCTTATGAAGTCTAGAAGAAGTTGGAAGATATTTATGAAGGAAATGATAGACTGAAATTGACAAAGAAGCTGACAGCAAAGAGCATATATGAAAATTTGAAAATGGAAGAAGGTGAAGATATTGCAAGTATTTCTAGAGGGTTGATCTTATAGCAAATGAAGTTAGGAATCAAGGGGGTACTCTGGTAGATGAGGATATAATAGAGAAGATACTAATGACCTTACTAGAGAGTTATAGTGATAAGGTCTCAATTATTGAGGAAGTGTATGATCCTAAGAAGTTTACTAAAGAACAACTATTTGGCACCTTGACTGCATTTGAGATGAGAAAGTTTGGAATGAAAGAGGAGAAGATAGAGTCATCCTTTAAAGCTACAAAGAAAGAAGATGATCTGAAGAATGATAGTTTGGATGAGTTGAAAGAAAAATTTACAAGGAAGTTGAAGAAAGGTGCCAATAAGTACAAAGGTATGTTACCTTTTAAATGTTTCAGTTGTGGAATTATTGGTCATTATGCTTCAACATGTCAAAATAGAGTTGTACATAAGAAGAACAGAGATAATAATAAAGACAAAGGATATGAAGTACAAGAAGTTGTATTATGTCAGAGAAGATGCTGGAATTTCTGATGATGAATCAAATTTTGAGGACAATGATGATGACTGCTTGTTTTTAGATTTAGAGAATAAATCTATGTTTGCTAACTCTAGAAGATGTGCAGGAGAAAGTGGTTTGAAGAGTAAGAAGGATGAGATGGTACTCTGGTTACTACATTTCATGCTAGACATGATGAAGACTATTGGGTGATTGATAGTGGCTGCTCTAATCATATGACCAAAGATAAAAGTAAGTTCACTAAGCTTGAAAAATATGATGGTTGTTTAGTTATGTTTGGAGATGATTCTAGAGCAAAGATTGTTGGGAAAGGAACACTTAGTTTCGATGGAAAGCACAACACTGATGGTGTCTATTATGTTAAAGGCTTAAGGCATAATCTTCTGAGTGTTGGAAAAATGTGTAGAAAAGGTTTCAAGCTTTTGTTTCAGGATAATACCTGTGAGATTAGAAAAGGTTCTGAAACTGTGGTTGCAACATGAAGAAGAACACATGGAAATATTTATCAACTTAAGGGTGTTGATGGTTAGTGCCTGGTATCTCAAGTTAATGAAAGTTGGCTATGGAACCAGAGGATGGGACATGTAAACTTTAATAATTTGAAAAGGATAAGTTCAAGAGAGGTTGTCTGAGATCTGCAAAGATCACAAAGCCTAATACTGTGTGCAGGAGTTGTCAGTTGGGAAAGCAAACTAGATGCAGTTTTAAAGGAAAAGATCAGTCAGCTACCAGAATGTTGGAATTGGTTCATACTGACCTCTGTGGTCCTACAAGAATTGGAATTCTAAATGGTGACAGGTATTTCATGCTCCTTGTTGATGATTATTCAAGAATGACATGGGTTACATTTCTTAGAGAGAAGACTCGGGCTCTGGATAGATTTAAAGTGTTCAAAGAAAGGGTTGAGAATGAAGTAAACCTAAGAATTAAACGTTTAAGGTCTGATAGAGGTGGAGAATTCACTTCCAGTGAGTTTAATACATTTTTTGAAGAGCATGGCATAAAGAGACATTTTTCTGCTCCTAGAACTCTGCAGAAGAATGGAGTTGTAGAAAGAAAGAACCAGACTATTCTGGAAGTTGCTAGAACCATGATGAAAGAAGAAAATGTACTTGATGTATACTGGAGAGAGGCAATCCACACTACTGTTTATATTCTTAATAGAGTTCAAATCAGAGGTAATAGCACTAAGACTTCTTATGAGTTGTGGATTGGTAAGATTCCTATTGTGAAGTACTTTAAGGTGTTTGGAAGCAAGTGTTACACTAAAAGAGATGATGAGAACCTAGGGAAGTTTGATGCTAGATGTGATGAAGGCATTTTCCTTGGGTATTCAAAAAATAGCAAAACATACAGATGCATCAATAAGAGATTGAGGAAGATTGTTGAGAGTGCAAATGTGAAGGTTGATTAGGATATGCACAAACTAGTTGAGATAAGTGAAATTGAACCAGGTGAGCCTATCTTCAAACCTGTACCAGAAGAGAATAAAGAGGAAGAAGAACATATTGAAGAAGAGGAAGAGATTTTGGAACCTACTCTTAAGACTCCTAAGTATGTAAAGAAGAATCATCCTAAAGAACAAATAATTGGAGATAAGAGTGAAGGTGTGAAGACAAGAAGCAAAGTGGTGGTAGGTGAGGTAAATCTATGTTTACTTTCAAAAATAGAACCTATGTCTATGAGTGAAGCATACAAAGATGAAAGTTGGGTTAGAGCTATGAAAGAAGAGTTGCAGCAAATAGAGAAGAATCAAACATGGGAACTGGTTCCTAGACTAGTAAACAAGAATGTGATTGGCACTAAATGGGTGTTCAAAAATAAATTGAATGAGAATGGTGAAGTTGTGAGAAATAAAGCAAGACTTGCATCTAAAGGTTATTCACAAGTTGAAGGCATAGACTTTGAAGAGACGTTTTCCCTAGTGGCAAGAATGGAGGCAATTCAGATGTTCTTGGCATTTTATACTTATAAAGACTTCAAGGTATACCAGATGGATGTCAAGTATGCTTTTCTAAATGGATAATTGGAAGAAGTGTACATGGAACAACCAAAAGGATTTCAGCTATCAGATAAACCAGATATGGTCTGTGAGTTGAAGAAGGCATTGTATGGATTGAAACAAGCTCCCAGAGCTTGGTATGCTAGATTGGATAGATACTTGACACAACAAAAGTTTAACAAAGGCTCCGCAGACAGTAATCTTTATTTCAAGATTGAAGGAAATAGGATGTTGATAGTAGTTGTATATGTGGATGATATCATCTTTGGAGGAAATGAAGGCATGTGCAAGAGATTTGCAGAAGAGATGCAAAAAGAATTTGAAATGTCTATGATTGGTGAGTTGAATTTCTGCCTTGGACTACAAGTGAATCAAACTGATAAGGTGGTGCAGGGGCACCTTGGGGTTCTCATGGCACCTTGGGGTTCTCATGCCTCCAGGAGGCTTTTTTCAAGTTTTTTTTTTTTTTTTCAATGTGTTCATGATGTAATAAGGTCTAATGGACCATTTGTGGTGTTTTTATAATGGTTTGTAATAGGTCTCATGTCAATATTGTAAACTTGGTGCATCTAGGCTTAAGAAAGGAAAAACTTGCCATGATGTAGCCAAGTAGTAGGGATGATGTAATTTGATGTTTTTAAGTATGATAGGTGTGTCTAGGATCAATTTGTATTGAAATGGAGTCAATTGAGGCATTTGAGTATAAGTTGTCATAAGTTGTCAACTTTGCCAAAACAAGTGCCATTAGTCCTCCAACAGTTCCCTAATTCAAAAATTAGTTGAGGGATGTTGGAAGGAGTTGAAAAAATTTTAAAATGCCTCCTTTGGGTTGAGGAATAGGTTGTTGAAGTTTTTGTGAAGATCTAATGCTAAGAATAAGCTCTATTTTCTGAATTTTGTGTGTTTTTTTCCCGCTTTCATGCTTGGTACGGCCATAAACCTCTCTGTACAGATATAAACCTGACATGGATTGATAGAGGGGTGAAGTAGCTTTCATTTGGTGGTTATTTGGTGTAATTTCATTGGGTATTGAGGAAGTTACAGTTGTTTTTCTGGAAGTAGGTATGAAACCCTCAAAAACCAGGGTTTTGAAATAAAAATGTTTGTATCTTCCAATTCCATCATGTAAAAATGCTAAATCTAGGTGGAATGGAAGGCTTTCATGTGTACTTTGAGATTAAAAAGGTTTCATAGGATGGCATGGAGTTTGGAGGAAGATCTTTGATGCCCTAGGCTTGGCATCTCTATGTGTCAGGCCTAGAATTTTGTAAGCAAAAGTTTAAATTTTGCAAGTTTGTGGGTGTTTCTACAATAAGGGTGCTTGGGAAATGTTGAAATGTGTCTGATAATGTTGTAGGAACCTTGTTTGTGGCTTAGGGGTGTTGGGGTGTGCCAAGATACTTAGGTTCTTACATTCTACAGTCAAATTAGGCCTCCTTGTGGCGTTGAAGTTTAGTCCATTGTGGTTTTCCTTTTTGTTATCATTTCTTGGGGTTTTGAGGAATTGTAGGGATCCTTGTGAGGTTTCTAAAACCAGTGCATTTTTTCCGGTTCCTGCTCTTAAGAGACTTTTATTTTGACTGTCCTTGTTGGACAGAGCTACAAGGGTGCATAGGCCTTAATTGAAGCGGTGGATGAATGAAGGTTTCTAAGTGAAAAGTCTAGTTATTGTGTCATGTTTTGTCATGGTGAAAGTGTTCTAATCATCCCCAATACCTTTGGCTTTGTCTGGTTATGGAACCCAAGTTGGGAGGTTGGGTTGTCTTCATGAAGGAATAGTGGAATTGAGGAGTCCACTTAGAGTATTTGAGAGAAGCTTGCTATCAAAAAGGAGTTGCTTCCCCTACCACTCTGCATCATAAGGTGGTATTCATTTCACAATCCAAGTATGTCAAAGAGTTGTTGAAGAAGTTTGGAATGGATGACTCCAAACCAGTTAGTACTCCTATAGTGACCAGATGCAAGCTGAGTAAAGATGATGAATCTACTAAAACTAATTAGAGCAAGTACATATCTATGATTGGTGGACACTTGTATCTTACTGCTACAAGACCGGATATCATGCATGCAATATGTTTAGTTGCCATATTTCAAGAAGAACTGAAAGAAGCACATGTTACAACTATAAAGAGGATATTCAAATATCTTAAGGGAACTCTAGATTATGGCTTGTAGTATCCTAAGGATACTAATTTCACTTTGAATGCTTACACTGATGCAGATTGGGTTGGTTGTGTAGATGACCGAAAGAGTAAAAGTGGTGGTGCTTTCTTTCTTGGTAGAAGTTCGGTTTCATGGCTTAGCAAGAAATAGGATTTTGTTTCTTTATCCACTATAGAAGCTAAGTATATTGCTGCAACATCTTGTTGCACACAGGTTTTATGGATGAAGCAAATATTGAAGGATATTGGAGTGATATGTGATGATCCTATACCTATCTTCTGTGATAATACAAGTGCTATAAATATTTCAAAGAATACGGTAATACATTCAAGGACAAAACATAAATCTATCATATATCATTTCTTGAGAGAAAAAGTGTTGGAGAATGAAGTTAGATTGGAGTATGCACCTACAAAGGATCAGATTGCAAACATATTTACCAAGGCTCTTCCAAAGGATACTTTTGAGTATCTTAGGGAGAAGTTGGGGGTCATTGGCCCTCCTTCTTTGAACTAGGTGCACATGGAGGTGCATCAATCCATTGGATCTATAGATTCTTCATTTTTCTAGACTGATGAATGGGTCTACTCCGCAAGGGGAGTAGAAAGTTTCATTGTTGCAATATGAGTTGTGTGGGTGAACTCCTAAGGGGGAGTGATATTAGTTTTTTTTTTTTCCATTTATGTCAAAGGGGGAGAGAGTGTCATGTGAAAAACAGTAAAAGGGGAGAGAAATAGAAGAATCTAAAAGGAAGAGAGAATATTGAGAATGTGTCTTTGATGTTTTTTCACATCATGTATTTCCATCAATGACAAAGGGGGAGATTGTTGTAAGTATGAGTAAGTTTGGTTGTGTTGTCATTGATGTTGTCATTGATGTCAACACAGTACAGGATGTTGCAGGTTGTGCATGTATAGTTGAGATGCTGATGAGATGTCTTGAATACATGGAGCTATCTTTATGATGTAGATGTGCTGATATGATGGGTTACCAAGTGCTTTTAAGAAAATTAATAAATAGAGAAGTCAGAGTTGTTTGTATGTTCAGAATGTGCTCTGGTTTGTGCTCTACATTTCTTTTGTGTTGATCCTACGCTTGTGCAGATCTGAGGTGTTGTTTATGAGCATTTGTTGGTAATATCTCCTGGTCTGTAGCTTTTGGTTTGATGGAGAATGAAAGTTGTGTTCGACGGTGTGTGAACTGGTTTTACAGAGTTGTTTGTTTGTGGACTGGGAGAAATTTTTCTGCTCTGCAGTCCTCTATTGGTTTGTTTAAGGTCTTGCGGATCTAGAATATGTCTTGTAATGGTGTTCTCTATGTTCTAGCATAGATGTTTGTGGTTTGATGCTCCGGAAGTTGAGTTTCAGTATTGTTGTGTATGTCTATACAGTCTAGATGGACTGGTGAGAAGTATTTTGAGTTTCAAGGTTGTTTCATTTGTTGTGAATGATTCTGAAAGTATCTGAGATGTGTTACAGTGATTGGTGAAGTGTGTTGCATCGTCTGCATTTTATATTCTTGATGTGGAAACATGTACTTCAAAGTTCATTTGTGTTTTCATTAGGTTTGGCTGACCTGGTGTTTACACTTCATACAAAGGATTAAGAATTAATTAAGGAAGTGTGTGATTGATCTCAGATCATGATATTTTGGGTTTAGTTAAGTGTTGGTTTGGTCTACTCTTATTCCTTTCCACCATGGGAATGTTGAGTTGCCGACCTAATTTGAATTTATGAAATGAAGCGTGTGTAGCCGACCTTGAAGAAAGTTTCTAAGGTTGAAGATGGTATAAATATAGGTCGAGATGTTGTGAATGAATCAATGAAGCCACAAGTTTGAGAAGCAGAGTTGTGCGAAAGTGGATTGAGGCAGCAATACTTTAATGTGTTAGATTCCTAAAAGCAATGAGCTAACAGTGTCTACAATCCTTCTGATCAAGTTGTCTGTGTGTAATTTGTTGTGGTGGATCATTTTGTAATATTTTATTTCTGTAGGCAATGAGCCTCCTTTTGGAAAGTGAGTCCTTTATGTAGGCAGTGAGCCTTTGTATCTAGATAGTGAGTCTTTTTGGGCAGTGAGCCTCTTTGTATTTGGTTGTGCAATTACTTTATATTGTGAGCTAATCCTCACCATGGTTTTTCCCTTATTGGGTTTTTCACGTAAGTCTGGTGTCTCTTGTGTTGATTTTGCTTTCTATTATTTGCATTTCATGTTCATACTTAATAATAGAATAAAGTGGTTGTGAAGTTGATAAGTGTTTGAATTTTTATGTTTGAATTTGGTGACAATTGATTCACCCCCCCTCTCAATTGTCTCGTGCCTTTCAACACACCCCCCCTCTTAGTATTATGAATGTTCAACAATGCGGGGTAATCAATTTATTCCATTCAAACGTTGAATTCTATGTGGGTTATGCATTCATCCCTGAGCCATCTTATTTATGATTGGGTTCAATGAGTAAAGGAGGGTTTGGACAATTTTATGTAGGGTGTCACATATCTAGTGGTGGTATAACTATTGGTCATGGTTCTGTCAAGGTTGCTCTAAAATTTGAACATAGATCAAGTGAAGGTTATAGTTATGGTCCTCCATGTGAGTGGCGAGTTTACAACACTCTCAATGAAAGTCATGGAGTTCCACGCGTATGTTATAAGGGCTGCATAAGATTGACATGTTGAAAATTATTTAAATACTTTTGAGTAAATGCAATCGGTTGTTATATCCTTGCATATGTCCAATTAGAAGTCTTGAAAAGGTTTTTAGTTTGCATCAATTTATTATGGACTTCGGCTAGGGACATAATGATTCATTGATAAATCTTTAGAAAATTGTTACACACATACATTGGGTTGGCTTAAAGATTGTTGCAGTTTCCATATGCAAAATTTGGAAGCACAATGATTCTAGGATATACACAAAATTAATTGAAACGGCTTGCAGTTTTCAAGCAAATACAATTAGCAAGTCTAAAACCAAATCCTAACTGTGCAATATAGTTGCAAGGCAATTTTTTCCATTAATATGGTGAGAAGAGATCGGTATGTAAAAGGCCTCATAGAAATGCAATGTTAATGATTGTAGGGTATTATGGACTTCGGCTAGGCATATAATGATTCATTGAGAAATCTTTAGAAAATTGTTAAACACATGCATTGGTTGGCTTAAAGGTTGTTGCAGTCAGCATATGCAAAATTTGGAAGCACAATGATTCTGGGATATGCACAAAATTAATTGAAACGACTTTAGCAATTTTCAAGCAAATACAATTAGCAAGTCTAAAACCAAATCTAATCATGCAATATAGTTGCAAGGAATTTTTTTCATTAATATGGTGAGTAGAGATTGGTATGTAAAAGGCCTCATAGAAATGTAACTTCTTATGAAATGAATGATTGCAGTGGTATGCGTCGAATACTTCATGAATTTTTTTTTAGAAACTTCAAAAAAATGTAGTTTCTATAGTGCAAACCGGAGCCAATAACGAGATCTTAGGAAAGCATGGCAATAGAAGTTTATACTATGTGCGAAAAGGATAATTTCAGTGTTAACCATTATTTTTACCCTATGTATGAAATTCGAGAAGATGCCTTTGAAAGAAGAAGCACGTAGGATCTCGAGCCCGATAAGGAACGAGGACTAAAAACTTTGAAATCCTATTCCTTCTTCTATTCCCGCATCCACGAGTGTACCAAGTCAAACCCATCATTGAAATGAACATAAAACCTTTAAAATCTTTGATCCCTATGTTTACCAAACTCTCACTCCTAAGAATGAATGGTTCTAAAACGCGAAAAATTGATATTGATTTTAATTTCTTAAATCTTATGATCTTACAATTCCCAAGTTTGAGAAAGCAAATGGTGTTAAAATTTTGAGTGAATACGAGACGTTGTTTTAGTGTTATTTTATAAATGTTTTAAAATAACATAAATTGGGGAGATTTGTTAATATTTTAGTTGTGGGAGTTAAAGTTTATTATATATGCGTTTAATTGAAATAATTTGGGTCTATTTGAAATTTCATGAATTTTAATTTATTTATTTTTAGGATTAATTATGAATTAATTAATTTTATGAATTAATAATGCATTTTGATGTTTTGCAGGTACTTTCAAAGGATTGAAAAGATGGTGGCTCAAAGTAGTTAATGCTCGTAGACCTAGAAGTGATGAGGCAATTACAAAGGATTTATGGTCATGATGATTGAAATTTGCAAAGGATGGTGCTACTTGGCATGATTTTTGGAAAATGGATGTTTCTTTATATCATGCAAAAGGATGGACTAAGAGTCAAGCTAAAGTGGAAATTTCCAAGTGAAGTTAATTGGAGATGAGCAAGAGCTAAAATGGAATATTCTTTTATGGAGTAATTGTATGCATACAAAAGCTTCAGTTTTTCCTATATCATTTGATGGGAAAGATTTGTTTTCTGGGCTTTTTAATGTAAAATTTTTCCCATTTGAAAGGATTTAGAAGTTTAGAAATCTGGGGGAGTAGCTTTTTAGAGAATTCAACCTATGGCTATTCCGAGTTTTGGATAGTTATGCATTTTAGTTTTAAATCATTTGTTAGTGCAGTTGGAGACAATTATGGATTGACAAAACCATAAATTCTAGTGTATACATTTGCTTGATTGTAATTGACGTGAAGAATAAAGTTGGATGTAAATGTGGTTTTGTTGTTTCAAAATTGTTTTCCTCTCATATGGTGTGGTATTCAAATCTCATACCTTTATCTATTTTATTTTAAGAGATTGGCCCGTTTTATGAAACTTCATCAATTTATTTATGGTTTGTGAATGAAATATGATAATTAGAAATGAGTTTCATTCTATTGATATTATCGAACTCCTTTGAATCTTGCATTATTAGCATAAAGGATTGTGTTTAATCTAATCTTAATGTTGTAGTTAATGAATCTGTTAGGATTTCAATTGAAACCATTCTCTTGCATCTCCCTTTTATCTTGTAAATTTTATTTATCATTTGGTTAGAGTAGGGTTTATATTAGAGTTCATTCTTGCATTAACCAAGAAATGAATAACCAGCAAGTCCTTTGAATATTATAACCGTATTGACCACTCAGCTAGGCAACATAGTTGTGACACAACTCCCAAGACCTTGGAAGGTGATTGATTTCACAATAATTTATCTTTTTCATGAGAGGTCAAGTGAATTGCATCTTTCCTATGTTGCATGTGTCAATTTGGTCATCAATAGAAATGGCACTAGAAGGAGGGCCTGAAAAAATTCTTGGCTAATTGCATAGTTGGAGTGGGTTAGATCTTAGGAAAACCCAACTCTGATGGGTAGCCCTTTATGCATACCAAGGGTTCTTCATGAGATTCCCTTTCACACACACAATAGGCTTCCTTTATTCTTTTCGTACAGTGGACAAATTTCTTTAGATCATGTCAGGATTTGTAGGGATTTACTAATTTTTCTCAAACTTGAGCATGAAGATACCATTTGTCTTCTATTCATCAAGACTTTTCAAGGTGCAACATGGAAAGGTTATGTTAATCTTCCACCAAATTCTATCTTTTCATGGACAGAATTAGAAATTTTATTATTGGTTCAATTCGATCCTTATGTGGGTACACAAGAACCATTACTTCAGTTTGCAGTTGTGAGAAGAACACCACAGGATTCAATTTACCAGTTCAATCACAGGTTCATATTTATGTATCAATGAGTTCAAGCTTTGTATCAGTGAGTTCAAGGTTTGAATCAGGTTGTTAAGAAAAAATTATTTTTTGGGTTTGAATACTTCATTGGCAGAGAATATTAGTCTTTGTGGTGAGGTTACCACCCTATATGATGCATTTAACAAATATCTCTTACTAGAAAAATATGTACATGTCATTGTTAGTAATGTAAGTAACCAAAATGAGGATTCTAATGCTCTTGCATTTGCAAGCTGCCAACCTTTATAGCCTTATGCTAGTTCATCCACCATGCCTACCTAGATGCAATAAATCCCACTAAGCAATAACAACATCCCCGATCTCGCAAGCATCCCATTATCTAACACATCAAATCAAGTCAACTCCATACAAGACCTATTTGGGAGTTTGAATAGACACAAATGACTATGGAGGTAAGTGTTTCACCCTCTAGTGATTTTTTTATGGCATTATCATCTATTTTTAGTTCTACTCCAACATATGATGCATTAAATCACTATGAAATTGTAAGAAAAGAATTAGACAAACAGTTATATAATTTTGATGGTTTGTTTGAAAAAGAGTACGCAACAGATTCAAACTCTGAGCATAATGAAAAGATCAAGCTAGAATGTGACTTAGTTGAAGATGATAATATTAATGACAACATTGAAAGAGGCAAAGCATCAATAGAAAAATCAGTAGGTAAAGATTTTTCTTCCAACTCTTTGAACAATCCTTTTGAGCAATATGTACATCAATATGATGAAGGTATAACAAATCATGGTTTATTCAAGGTAAATGTACCACTTATGTGAAGTCAATTAAATGAAAAATTGAAGGAATTAGGTGCTCCAAAGTTATCATATTTTGCTATGTCAAATGGATGTAGGATACACTACATGAATCAACACTATGAGAGATTGTATTATTTTCCTTGGAAAAATGGATTATCACTATTGAAGATGTATTCATTCCCATAGAAGATCATTGGAATAGCCATCTACTCAACGAGGATGAAACAACTAGCATATGTAAAGATGATAATGAATCCATTCAAAATAATGAAAGTAATTGCATACACTTAAATTTGGTCTGGAGGAATTAATTAAATACAAGTTATTTAATTAATGATCCTTAACTCTTCTACTTATAAATAAATTGAAAATTTTATTTATATAATTCATTTTCTATAATTCTTCCTATCTTAAATCATTTTCTTCATGTATTAATTAAATGAACAAATTTGATTAGTTTGTTTTATTTAATTAACGTCCTCTCATTAAATTTGAATTTAAGCACATTTCTACTAACTTCTTCTCACCTTCCACCTCATCATGTGTCTCATGAAATTAAATATTTCTAATATTTAATTTGGCATTTATCCTTAAAAAAATCTAACAAATTTGAGACACTTGGCCTTCATCTCCATTTGATTATTTTTCACACTTGGCAGTTTGTTCTTCTAAAGGGAACACACTCCTTGATTCTCTCTAACCTCTTCATTTTCAACTGTCCATTCTCTAGATTAAATCAAGACCATTGACTCCTACCACCTAAGCTCATGGCCTTGGAAAATCTATAAATAGAGCCTCATTTATAGCAAAAGCAGATATAGAGAATTGAGCATAACTAGCTTATCTATCTTAATATATTAATCTATATATTATACGCCCAGAGATTTCATTTTGGAGGCATTTTTTTTTTTTTTTTTAAATTTAAAAAATACACCTCGAAAATGAAATCTCTCGACGTATAATATATAGATTAATATATTAAGATAGATAAGCTAGTAGCAGCCACGACGTTCGTAACACATTGAATAAATTAATATATTTAGGGTTATGATTAGAGTTAGCATTTAGGATTAGGGTTTATATAATGGTTAGGGTTAGCATTAGGGTTAGGGTTTGGTTTAGATTTATTATTATGATTAGGGTTAGGGTTTAGTGTTAAGGTTGGGTTTATGGTCATAGTTAGTGTGAGAATTATGTTAGGGTTAGGGGAAAAATTATGGTTAGGGTTAGGGTTTGGATTATAATTATAATAGGTTTCAAGTTAAGAATAAGGCTTTGGTTAGTGTTAATGGTAGGGTTGGAATTACTATTAAGGTTTGGATTGGAATTATAATCTGGGGTAGGGTAAGGATTTATATTTGGTCAAGGCTATGGTTTGGGTTAGGGTTAGGTTCAAGGTTAGGTTAAGGTTAAGATTAGCATTAGGGTTAGGATTTGGTTTACAATTATGATTATGGTGAGGGTTGGGGTTTAGACTTATGATTAGGGTTATAGTTAGCATTAGCGTTTAGTGTTAAGGTTTAGTGTAACCCTAATATTAGCACTAACCTAAACCCTAGTACTAATTCTATTTCTAACCCTAATCCTAATTACCCTAACACTAACCCTAATCCTAACCCTATCTATAACCCTAACCCTAACCCTAATCATAATCATAATCCTAACATAAACACGACCCCAATCCTAATCCTAATTCTATCTCTAACCCTAACCCTAACCTAACACTAATTGCAATAGTAATCCTAATTCTATTTCTAACCCTAATTATAACCCTAATTCTAATTTTATCTTTAACCCTAACCCTAATTCTATTTCTAACCCTAATTATAACCCTAATTCTAATTTTATCTTTAATCCTAACCCTAATTAATCTAATGTTGACTCCATCATAGCCCTAACTCTAACCTTAACCCTAATTAAACCATCTTAAGTCTATTTGAACCCTAACCCTAATTGTGCCATAACCCTAACTCTAATTGAACTCTAGCCCTAACTTTGAAATACATTACTCCCCTCACAAAAACCTCAATCCTAATCCTGATTTTATCTCTAACCCTAATTTTCTATTTATTCCTAACCCTAACCTTAATATTAGCACTAACTCGAACCCTAATCCTAGTTTTATTTCTAACCCTATTCCTAATTCTATCTCTAACCCTAACACTAACCCTAATCCCCTATCTATAATCCTAACCCTAAGCCTAATCATAAGCATAATCCTAACATAAACACCAACCTTAATCCTAATCATAATTCTATCTCTAACCCTAACCCTAACCCTAACTCTAACCCTAACTCATATCCTAACACTAAGTTTGATTAATCCATAACCCTAGTTGAATGCTAATTGAACTCTAACCTTAACCCTAATTAATTATTAATCCTATTTGGATCTTGATTGACCCTAACCCTAGTTGTGTCATGACCCTAACTCTAATTGAACTATAATCCTAACTTTGAATGAAAGTGCTTCCCTCACCCTAGGTGAGAGGAGATTGCTTTCTATCCATTACTTTTTTATTCAATTTTTCTTATTTTCTTTCTTGGTGTTATTTTTATGGTGTTATTACATCCTCCACTTTAATTAAGTGGAAAGATAATTTATTGTGAACAAAATTTAATGTTTGTGGTAGCATTTTGAATGAGATAATAAAATGAACTATAATACCTTAAATTCTAAAACCTATAAGATGCATACTCATTCTAGGGATTTTAGGGTGCATTTGAAAAATAACTTGAAGTGCATACACCATCCTATGTGAAAGGTATGATTTTTTGGACACAACCTAACAAAATATACATTTAAAATATTAATATTATTTTAAATTTATCATTTAAAATATTTTTCAAATTTACCTATGCTAATATATGAGAGATATAGCAAATCCAAACTCTATACTATTTATAGTTAATTTAAATTATATTTTATTAAATTGTTAAAAAATTTAAGTTGTTCATAAATAATTTCAATTTTTCATAATTAACTTGGCATTGTTTAAAAAGGATTTAAATTATTTATAAAAATAAAAATATATAAAATATTAGAGATAATTTAATTTAAGATATGGATTGAATCAAATTAGACCTAATCAATGGATTAAATGTCATTTTCTCTCACCGAGATTAGTAATGTGCAAGGTGAGAGCATAAGATGATTGTTTAATCTAATTTGGAAGTATATCATGCAAATCTATCAAATTACTACTTTGAAGTTTGAACAAAACAAATATTCCTTTATATCATTTATGACTTGTAATCAAGATAACATGAAGATAAACTCATTTATAATATTAGTATTTTCTAATTTAACACAAAATTAATTTATTTTATCTAAGAAAAAATAATTTTACTATTTACACAATATTCTTAGAATAGAATATAAACTGTACTTAAATCAATAGAAAATCTCTTTATAAGGAAATAGATCACGATTTTAAATCAGGTATCTCACCTACCAAGTTTAAAATTTAGAAACTTCTTTTTATCTCTAATTTAGCAACTACTTTTATATGAAATAATAATTTTAGGATTTTTTTTTGTGCTTTTTAAAATTTAGAAACTTCTTTTTATGTCTAATTTTAAAACTACTTTTATATGAAATATTTAAAATACTTCTTTTGCACTTAATTTTCTTAGAAACTTATTTTTATGTCTAATTTAAAAATAATTTAAAAACTACTTTTATATGAAACAATAAATTTAGAATATTTCTTTTGCTCTTGATTTTCTAAAATTTAGAAACTTCTTTTATGTCTAATTTAAAAACTACTTTATATGAAATAATAAATTTAGAATATTTCTTTTGCATTTAATTTTCTAAAATTTAGAAACTTATTTTTATGTTTAATTTAAAAATTACTTTTATATGAAATAATAAATTTAAAATACTTCTTTTGCACTTAATTTTCTAAAATTTAGAAACTTATTTATAATTGTAAATTCAAAACAGAAACAACATTTAAAATTAATACCAAAACAAAAACACCTCCAGAAAACATAGAGCTGGAAACATATTCAATGATTTTTTTTTTACAAATTATTCAAACCTTAGTCTCCTCCTCAGATTAAAAATTGAATTTTGTTGAGCACATGAGTTTTTTTGGAAAATTGTCCACAGTCCAAGTTAAACAAACCCTAATTTATTTCAGAGATCAATCTTTTAATCTTGCAACATACAGGAAAGAAAAAACCCAAAAACTAAAAACACAACTTTGAAAAAACCCCAAATTCTCCAAAATTTAATGTACAAACCATTAATTATATTCACATTCTTTTCTCCCACTCAGAAACCCCCACACATCCATGGAATTGTTGGTGATGCTCTCACCTCCTACATGATACATTCAGAAAACCCAGATACATTCTTCGTTGTGCAAATGAATTTATATTCTGCAATCTGAAACTCGGGAATTTTCAGCCATAGTCAAAGAATAAATAAAGCATGAAAATGATCAATGGTTAATTTCTTACGATTCCAGCAGTTGAAAAACTCCATGAAATGCATCTGCATTTAGGATTTCAAAGAAAAAGTTCAGCTGTAGATTAAAAATCTCGCGAATGAATATGAAACACTTGAAATTGTAAATACCTTCCAACGTTTGGTGACCATATTCCTGATAACACACTCATTTTTCGTATGCTAATTTTGAAGCCGTCACAGAGATATCCGCGCAATAACTGCTTCCCAATTCGATAGTCTTTTCAGTAGTATGGAATAAATCAAGAGAGCAATCCAAGTGTCCAATGAAACTAATGAAGTTTTTTGTGTCCTCCTTGAGCTTTATCGTGCCATGCCCTGATCAAATGAGTCCTTCAGAAACCAAAACGGAGATAAAAACCAAACAAAAACACAAACTATATTTCACCATTATAGCCAATGCAATAGAGATATCCTAAACATTGGAACCTAACTATACAATGCAATTGATCTCCAAAGAATATTGCGAGGAGCTCTACAATCTGCCAAGGGAGTAAACCGTATATGTTTTTAAATCTAAACCTTTCCTGGCACTGTTGAAAATCCAACCCATCTTATGCGTATATCTTCCTTTGCTCCTGCCCTTTCAATAGGAAAAATGCAATTTCAGAGTTCCTTAATAGACATGAAGCGGGTTAGAATAAAACGGCAGTGCATGGTCTTGAAAATGGCCGTTACAATTTAATCACTCCAACATTTGCAGCGCACAACTACTCAAAGGCAATTGTATATCTTCCAATGCATTCTTGTTTATCTATTCTCCTATTTACCTGTGTGCCTCTTCCTCTTCCTCTTACTGGCAGAATACGAACGGTTTCTTTTTTCTTACACCGTTACTTCTGCTGGCCTCCTATAGAGGTTGCTGCCACTTTAGGGTTACGCCTCTCGGCGTAATTACACTCTACAGAAATTTCATTAGCATTGTCATCTTAGCATTAGCATTTTAGTGTTTGCATTGTAGCATCACATAGATTAATCATGGAATTACCATTAGCTACATCTTAATTTTTGTAGTTTCATCATATCATTTCATTATCAATATCATAGCAGCATCATTAATCTCAACATCTCATCTACAACAAATTTAGCAATCAACATTGTAGTGTAGGAAGCATTTCTTGCATTTCTAGTATCTAATTCTTCAAGTTGTCATTTGGAAAGTCATGTGCACAAACAATCTGAGAGAAAAAATGACTTAAAGAATCCTTGGAGATAGAGGACAATGAGACGTCATTAGGGAGTTTGTTGTTTTGATTTGATTATCATTTGAATTCTCTAATATAATGTTTCATTGGTGTGTTGTATTATTTGCTTATGCACTCGCATCATTCATACACACATAAATTGGCACCCACCGTGGGGCCTAGCCCTATTTTTAATATTTTCTGGAAAGTTTTCATAAATAGGTTTGATCATGAATCTCAATGTAATGCACCCATGGCTTCTTTCAGCGCATAGGTGGAGACTTTTAGCGCATCCAATCTTTGTTCCAATGCATCTATCTGCTCTTCCAGTGCATATACCTGTTCTTCTAGTGCATATATAGGATTTTGACTTCCCCTTTTCTATTTTCCATAATAGCACATAGAGTGTGTTTAATGGCACATCTATTGAATCTTTTGGCACATCTGCTCTTTGTTTTAGTGCATATACATTTATTTGCAGAAACTTGAGATTCTGGAAGCTGATCTGTGTCTTTCTATTTTTTAGGTGTTTCATACGCTGTCAAAGATATTATTTGAGACTACTAATGATGTTTGCAGGGGCTGAAGTTATTTTTCTTTTGATTAAATTAGGCATCTAGTTTAATTACAAGGTTAATGAACACCATGTATGTTGTGCTTGTAAAGTGATAGGTCTATGTTCTCCCCTTCACTGATTGACTAGAATGCCAGACTCACTCTTTCAATTTATTGCAATAGCACCTATAGAAGGCATGTCGTAGTGGGAAAAAGTACTCACCCTATGGGAATGACCTAATTGGGAACGACTAAATCCAAGTATTCCAACCCACTATAATTAAATGTGATTGTGATGAAAATCACATTCAACAGTAGTATGCATTGATAACCATCCCTAAAGCCTTTGTTCTAAAGGTTGGGAAGTCTCCTAAGGGAGTTTATCATTTTTCGCACCAAATGAAAACCCTTACTAAGAACTTTAAGTGTAGTAGCCAACCGAGTTAGTTCCCGAACATTATAATATTCACAGTGCAAGGGGAGGGAAGAATCTGCCCCCAAGATACTCACCATATAACTGCCAGGGATTACTGGCCAAAAGTGAAGGAATTGACTTTTGGTTAAGACCCAAAAAAGGAAAAAACACGGGTGCCCTCTAGGGGTGATAGGGTTGTGTGAGCTGACATAGTTCTAAGATGTGGGTTGTGATGTTATTAATGACCCTTGACATTAGAAGAGTGACTGATCTTTTTGCTATTTTTTAATACTAGTGGAAATCAAAATGGATCAAACTAGATCCTTAAACATACACTTGATGTTTAGATCATAGGATGACACAACTATTTTACTACTTGTTGTTGTGATTGAAATAATTTTTCAAGAGATCATCCATTAAAAACACTTAATTCACATGATTCAAAAACAATAAAACTAAGAAAAGTTATTGTTCAAAATATCATCCATTAAAAACACCCAATTCACTGAGTTGAAAACAAGAAAATCAGACAAACTTTCAAAACGGTGACCATTTCCATGAGTTTAGTGCATAAGCTTCCTGTTTCAGCACATTTAGCTCATATTTTGGTGCATTTGGGTTCTTTTCTAGCACATTTAGCTCATATTTTGGCGCATAAGCTTCATGTTTTAGCACATTTAGCTCATATTCTAGCACATCTGGGTTCTTTTCTAGCACATTTAGCTCATATTTTGGTGCATCTGGGTTCTTTTCTAGTGCATTTACCTCATCTTTCAATGCATAAGCTCTCTATTCTAGTGCATATAGGGGACAGTCTAGCTCATATAGGCTCTATTTTAGCGCATTTAGTCCATCTTTTAGCACATCTACAACATGTTTTAGTGCATCCATCTAATTCACAAACAGAGAGCTAAATTGACCTTATGTCTGACCATTAGAATCACATTTAGGCAGTCTAGTGCATCCAAGCTTTGTTCTGCTGCATCTATCCCATCTTGTAGCGCATTTGCAACCTGTTTCAGCACATCCATCTGATTCACAAACAAAGAGATAAATTGAACGTCTGTCAGAAAATTAGAATCATATTTAGGGACCTTTTTCAAAGAAGAGTTCATTCCTCATTCAAACATTGGTCTAAACTTGAAGAAATTGGCTTTTGCAAGTGAAATCTCTTTAACTAAACTTGGATCAAACATCTTAAAGTGCCTAATCATTGAATCTCATCTTTGATTGTTTAGCTGAGTTTCATCATCAGGATCTATCATCCTTCATCACAAAACAAAATTTTTTACATCAGATTTAACCATAGTCTCATCAATAGGATCTATCATCCTATTTGATGTAGTTACTTAATTGGAACTCCTAAAACAAAGATCAAAGTATAGCAAACCTTTAACACTTGCATGCCCATTTTAACAAGATCTCAAAAACAAAAACTCAAAGAGAAAGAAATTGAAACCCAAACCACTATGGAAAAAGGAGAAGAAAATCCCTTTCATAAATTTCACCAACCTAAAACAGATGAGATAATTGATGAGGACATTCAACAAGCTCAACAAGACCCTAAATTTCACAAATTCGTGGAAACGATTCTAGAAAAAGATGGAGAGAAATACTTTTTGATGTTGGAAAACTAAGGTGTAAAACTACCCAACAACTTTGATGTAAACCAATTGAAAGGAACTCCCAAGAAAATAGAAGCTGACTCACGAATCACAGATCCAATGAATGCTTTAACTCAACAAATCCAAAACCTTCAACAACAAATCCAAGACATACAAAGAGGAACAACCAAAAGATATTTCCTGCAAGACATCTATCCTTATCCCTTTGACAGAAATCTGAATATGATACCATTTCCACCAAACTGTGATCTTCCAAACTATAAAAAATACAATGGAAAATCTGATCCTCTAGATCATGTAAGAGAATTTTGCACCATGAGCTTGGAATTTTCACACGAGGAAACCTATCTAATGAGATTATTTCCAAGTTTGGGTGGTCAATGCATGGAATGGTTTTCAAAACTCCCACTAGGTATTAGATCATTTGAAGAGTTGGTAAATAAGTTTATCACCCAATATTCATACAATATTCAACATGAAATAACCATGAAAGATCTATGTAACACAAAACAAAAAAAAGGTGAGTCATTCCTTACATTCTTACAAATAGGGAGGTGATTATTTGCTAGATATGCTCTTCCTATACCTGAGAAAGAGAAGATGGAGATTTTTATTGACAATATTAACAGTGAGATGAGTTATAGACTCCAATTGCAATGTCCACCCAGCTATGAAAAGATGATCGAAAAAGGACTTAAGATTGAGGAAGCCTTGGTTAAAAGAGGAGTATTAAAAATCTATAATGAAGGAACAAACAATGCCAACTCTTCTAATCATCATAACAACAATGAAAAATTGAAATTCTGGACAAGAAATAAAAATATTGATAATGATAGCATAGCTGATACACATAACACAAAATTAGTCTTTAATTTATCAGGTTTTACACCCAAAAATAATCAAAACAAAAATCAACACAGCAATGAATCTCAACCAACTTCAACACCATATCAAACACTTTTCATTTGCCGACTGGTGACCCCAGAGGATGTGTACAGGATTTTGGGGATCCCGGTGGTAGGTTCCCTTGTGTTCTATGATCACAAGGAGGTGGGTGGGACAGATGCCCTCAGGAGAGTATTTGGAGACGCACAGATAGCAGGGTATTGGGTGCCATGGGAAGACTTTAGAGGATATCCGGCCTTACCTGCAGTGTTGGGTGCTTTTATTGGAGGCTTCCTTTGTTCAGATCACCAGTCAAAGGGGCTATCAGTTGGATGGGGGAGGATCATCGAGTAGATGATGGGTTAGCCGAGGAGATATGCCTGGGGGAGCTGCATGCTAGCGCACTTATATCATGACCTACACCAGGTAGTATACAGAGGATCATCGAGTTTATCATGTGGTGTTACATTGCTCCAAATTCGGGCATGGGATCATATAGTTGTGACTAAACTGCTATGTCCGAGGGCTAGGCCCCCAGGTAGGCCATATGTGTATGCATATTCGTTTGCACTTTTCCAGCCCAAGTTGGGCAAGGTGAAGTATTGGAGATGGACCTTGGATGACATGGATGCAGTGATATGGAGGCCTTACATTGATTGTGATGTATGGGACACAGATCCCTTAGAGATGCCATTTGTAGGTATACCCAGGTTTTTGATAGGTCGCATGCCATTTATTATAGAGAGATTTTTGGCTTTGCGAGTACAGAGGCAGCTCGGTTTCACACAGGGTATACTTCAGGGTGTTGCACACTATGGACGGTGCAAGGATGAGCCTGGATGGGGTCCTTTCATTTCTTACCAAGTGGCATATACTGAGTATACTACATTACAGCCTGAGGTATGGGATGCCCAACCTGATATTGTTGATTTTGGCATGTCTGAGGAGTACTCGGTGTACTATAATACACACCCATTTCCACGGTTCACATGTCCAGATGAGTCGGCACCCATTTTGGTGGTACCTCAGCCAGGGGTTGGGAGACAGGAGGATGTAGCGGGTGGTCAACAGGAAGTTGGTGGAGGAGAGTTTAGATGATGACAATGGTGATGACGACAGAGGTGGGGAGCAGAGGCCAGTGAGAGTGAGGCCAATGAGACTGAGGCCAGACTTATTGGGCAGTGTCCATATTATGTGGAGGCCTAATACTGGTATTAGTCAGAGGACAATGATCAAGGTTTCCTCTACGTCACAGCAGGCGCAGATAGATACACTGCAGTCCCAGGTGCAGACACTTTAGGATTAGTAGGCGCAGTGGTAGAGCCAGTTGGCTTAGGCTCACAACGTTGCAATGCAGTTACAGTCACAGCTTGTACAGGCACAGGCACACGCACAGGTACAGGTACCTCCTCCTACCCTAGACCCTCAGATAGCTCAGTTGATAGCAGAGAGAGATTCTTTGAGATGGAGAGCAGCAGAGGTAGAGGGTGTGGCACAGAGACTCATGGGCACTGTTGAGAGTGCATCTTTACGAGAGGCCATTGCAGAGGGGTTTGAGATGGCTAGAGAGGTCGAGTACTACCGGGTGAGGTATGAGGAGTTGTGTCCTCTTGAGCGCATAGAGCCTTACCCATGGTCCCATAGTAGGACTAGGAGTAGATCACGAAAAGCTACACAGAGCAGAGGGGTTACAGGGCCTCGACGGGATCTTGATGCAGGGATGAGTGGCAGGCCATCATCCTCGAGACCAGCTCCATTAGGGGGGTCCACCAGCCAGCCTTGAGCCATTGATACAGGATTATTGATATATCTAATTTTGTGGGGACATGTGTATTGTTTTTTATCATATCTCATGTATCTCTCTATACTATTTAGTTTCATTGGACATTTAGACATTTGTATTTATTTTTTATGAGCGATGATATGCAGCGGCGATTAGTTTTGATGATGTGTTTCCTTGATGTGATGATGATATGGATGTGCATTTATTTCTGCATGATGTGATATGGATTTTGATATGCATGTAAATGATTTGATGATATGTAGGATGATTTATGATATGCTTATGATGATGATTTATGATGCGTACTAATGATGTCATGCAGGTGGATGACCTATGATGTGATTATTGAAAATATGTAATGGGATATTTGAAATGTGTGTAATGTGGTGGCAAGTGATGTGAAAATGTAATGTATGTATGAAATTTCTTTTTTTGTATTTTTCAAATGCAATAAATAATGATGATGTGATGGAGAATGGATGTTGAGTCTATGAAATGCATCATGAATTTGTAGTATGTATATGATTTATGAAAAGAAATGATATGTAAAATGAGTCAAATGTTTATGGAGAAATGTCATGATAGATAAATGAGTCCAATAATGGGATGAAATGTATGATGTAATGAAATGTAATGTCATGGTGATGAGATGAAATAATAATGATGATAAAAGGATAATGAAATGTTATAAAAAATGAAATGATAACTGTAAAATGATAAATGATAATGATATGAGATAGTAAATGATAATGATATGGAATGTGGATGAATTGAGATAAAATGATAATGATAAAATGAAATGAAATAATATGATAAAAATGAAATGAAATGAAATGATATGATAAAATGAAATGATAAAAATAAAATGATATGATATGATAAAATGAAATGATAATGCAATGAAATGATAGTGTAACGAAATGATAATGTAATGAAATGATAGTGTAATGAAATGATAGTGTATTGTAATGATAATGCAATGAAATGATAATGTAATGAAATGATAATGTAATGAAATGATAAAGCAATGATAATGGCAATGTAATGAAATGCTAATGTAATGAAATGATAGTGCAATGAAATGATAATGTAATGAAATAATAATGTAATGAAATGATAGCGTAATGAAATGATAATGTAATGAAATAATAATGTAATGAAATGATAGCATAATGAAATGATAATGTAATGAAATGATAGTGCAATGAAATGATAGTGCAATGAAATGATAGTGCAATGAAATGATAATGTAATGAAATGATAGCACAATGAAATGATAATGTAATGAAATGATAGCACAATGAAATGATAATGTAATGAATGTAATGAAATGATAGCGCAATGAAATGATAATGTAATGAAATGATAAAGCAATGATAATGACAAACTGATGATGAAATGATGAAGATAATAAATAAGATGAAAATGGAAATGATATGAAATGGAGAAATTAATGATAATTGAAAGGATCTAAATGACATGCAAATGAATGATATGAAACTATATGATATAAAAATTGCCAAATGAAATGATAATACATAATGATGGATAACCAAATGATAAAATATGTAAATGATATGAAAATGAATTATAAATGATAAACTAGGGGATATGTACAGGACCTAGATGAAATGATAATGATTAATGAAATGAGGATGAAAATTAAAGATGATGAAACAAATGTCTGAATGTCCTCCACAAATAGTCCAAAGAGACATGAAAGTCGTTGATGTTTTTGTTCAGCCTTTCAAAACTCTGATGCAAATCCAGTATGCAAATATGTACATTGATCTAAATGAAATGCAACTAAATGAAACCAACTGTTTGTTGAGCCTTTTGCTAGCTTTCTTGAATCATCATAGAGAATTTTAAAATGTTGGAAGTATGTACAAGCATCAGAGGGGAAATTAGCACCAATGATGACCTGAGTACAACTTTCATGGTTTTTGATATAGCAAGTAACACAAGCATCGAGGTATAATTGAACTGAGATGACCTGAGCATTGCTTGCATAAACAGACAAAGACTAACCACTTTTTGATGCAAATGTGGAACTGTCATCAATGATATGTTGTAGAAATCATGTCTCGTGACATATTTGCACCAAATTGATAGTTAACCTCAAGACATCAGACAAAGAAAAATCATCCTCTTTCCTCGCCACTCTAGTTCAGTACATCATCGAGTGTGCTCCAAAGAGATGATATCAAAAAATCAAACAACCATTGTTCAAAATATAATACTGTTATTCCAAACATTATTCAGTTTAGATCATCCAAATATGTGTCATGATATAAAATTTGCTGAAAACTATTGTGATATGGATCAATGATTAGATAGTTGTTCATAGGATTTGATTGTTTGTTTGCATGATTGGATTCTATTTCATTGTCTAGCTATTTCGGTAGAATCTGAAAGTTGAGTGCCCCTAGTATTGTCAATGTTTGCCCCCAGTATTGACACAACTTGCTGAAACAGATGTGTACAATGATCAAGCCATGGTAAGATGTTATCGCTCTAGGAAAATGATGACAATATGATGCTGGTATGGCCCTAAGATGATGGAAAGATGCATGAAATGAAGGCTGAGAAGTTAATTGCAAAACATGAACTAATAGATGGAGAGCTACAAATAGCGTCTGTTTGCCAGATTTTCACTATTTGTTTTTATTGCATTTTTCTAATTTCTTTTTGATTTTTTTTGTATTTTCCCTATCAATAGATTGCATGTTGCTAGGTTTTCACCCTATGACAATTTTTCTTATTTTTTTAATTTTTTTTTTAGGAAATTTTCTGTTGTTTTGTGATTTTTTCAAGACTTTTTCTGCTGTTTTTGTGATTTTTTCAGGACTTTTTATGTTGTTTTTGTGATTTTTCCAGGACTTTTTAGATGATGATGACTGCTTCAGACATAATACTTTTTCAGGTGCATGCTATTGATAGGTTTTTCAAACAGGTCCCCTTTTGTCGTTGATAGCTTGTATGCTTCTAAACCATTTATTGCAATAACCACGTAAGGACCCAGCCAATTTGGTTCAAACTTACCTTTCTTCTCTCTATCTTGCTAATTGTGTGGGTTCTCCTTTAGAACAAAATCACCAACCATAAAGGTACATGGCTTGAATCTGTGATTATAGCTACGAAACATCATCTATTGATATGCTTTCAAATGATCAGTTGCTCGTTGTCTCTTCTCATCAAGGAGTTCTAGCTCTTGCAATCGAGAAACTCTATATTCATCATCTGTTGTGAGACCTTTCAGTGATACTCTAAGTGAGGGAATCTCAACTTCGAGAGGTAATATAGCCTCTGCTCCATAGACAAGAGAAAACGGTGTTGCTCCTGTTGGTGTTCGGATGCTAGTTTTGTAGGCCCATAATGTGGGATTAAGTTGAACGTACCAATCTTTCCCTACATCATTCACAGTCTTTTTCAATATTTTCAATATCATTTTGTTCGAGGGCTCTGCTTGGCCATTCCCTTGTGGATAATAAGGTGTTGAATATATGTGTTGTATATGGAATCATTCACAAAGTTCATCAACATCCCGATTCTTGAATGGTCGTCCATTATCTGTGATAATAGAGTTGGGAATGCTATACCGACAAATGAGATAGTTGAGGATGAATGACGAGATTTTTTTTCTGGTAATCTTAGTCAGAGGTACTGCCTCAATCCATTTGGTAAAATAATTTGTCGCTGTGATGATGAAGTTGTGTCCATTCGATGATGAAGGATGAATCTTGCCAACTAGATCTAACCCCCATTGAGAGAATGGCCAAGTTGGTGTGAACAGTTGAAGTTCTTGTGCAAGCGCATGAATAAGATTCCCATGAATATGGCATTTAGAACACTTCTTCACAAAAGTGAATGATTCTCTCTCCATATTCAGCCAGTAGTAACCCATTCTAATCAATTTCTTGGATAAGGTCAGTCCACTCGAATGAGTACCACAAATGCCACCATGACCTTCTTTTAAAGCCTTGTCAGATTCATTACGTTCAAGACATTGAAGTAAAGTACCATCAAGACCGCAGCGATAAGAGTATAGCAAGAGGATTGGCGAATGAAATTGCGCTTTTGGTTACGGGATAAGTCAGGTGATAAGATGTCATCTTTTAGGTAGGCATAGATCTTGCCATACCAAGGTGAATCGGATCCTACTAAGTGGCAAATGATTTGGATTTCAGGTGTGTCATAGGCAGGTGCAAATGATTGTTCCACCAGAAATTCATAGCGAGCCTAATTTTTTGGGAGTTGTAGCAATGATACGATTGTGTCCATAGCGTCAGCTGCTTTGTTATCAAGTCTTGGAATCTATATGAACTTGATATCTGTGAAGTACTTCTTGAAATCATCAACCATCTTCTTATATGGCAACAGTTTGTCATCTTTGGTCTCATAATCATCATTGATATGATTAATGACTAACTGTGAGTCACCATAAACTTGTAGTTCTGTGATCCGTCATTCCAATGCTATCTTGAGTCTAGTGATTAAAGCTTCATATTCGGCTATGTTATTAGTGCATGGAAACATAAGCCGATATGACTGAGGAATGGTATTTCCTTGAGGGGTGACAAAGAGTATTCCTTCCCTCGATCCGTGTTGAGTGAAAGAACCATCAAAGTATAAAGACCAAGGTTGCTTTGATTCCGTTGTGAAGACGTCAGCATCTGGAAACTCAATGTGCATGGGATGCTCTACTTGTAGTGGTGCTTCAGCTAGTTGATCAACGATAACTTTTCCTTTGATTGCTTTGCAACATAATGAATGTCAACCTCGCTTAGGATCATGACCCATTTTTCTAGCCTTCCTGTCAATGTAGCTTTGCTTAACAAATACTTGAGTGGATCAATCTTTGCAACAAGATTGATTATATGAGTTAACATGTAGTGTCGAAACTTTTGTGATGCAAAGACTACTGTGAGACAAGCCTTCTCGATGAAAGTGTAGTTGAGTTCATGACCTGTTAGCATTCGACTGATGTAATAAATGGCACGTTATTTTCCTGTAGAGTCCTCTTGTGCTAATAATGCCCCCAAAGATGTCTCTGTTGCGGCAATATATAAGATTAGAGGTTTTTCTAGATTTGGTGGTGTTAGAACTGGTGGGTTCATCAGGTATCGTTTGATCTATTGAAAGGCCAATTCATACTTATCGTCCCATTTGAAAGGAACATTCTTATGCAATAGATCTATGAAAGGTAGGCTTTTATCGACCAGTTGTGCAATGAACCTTCGTATAGATTGAAGTCATCCTTGTAATGACCTCAACTGACTGATATCCTTTGGTGGAGGAATTTCCATGATTGCTTGCACCTTGGCAGGATCTACTTCAATTCCTTTTGTTGATACTATGTATCCTAAAAGCTTCCTAGATGTGACCCCAAAAATACATTTCTTAGGGTTGACGCGAACTTTGAACTTTTCCAATCTTGCAAAGATTTTGGATAACACTTCGATATGTCCTTCTCTTATGTATGACTTTTCCAATATGTCATCTACATAATCTTCCATGAATGTGTGCATCATGTCAAAAAATTGTAGTCATAGCTCTTTGGTAAGTAGCCCTGACGTTCTTTAGACCGAAAGGCATGACATTCCAACAATAAGTCCCCCATGGACATGTGAACACTGTTTTGTCTTGGTCTTCACGTGCGATCTTGATTTGGTTGTAACCAGAAAAACCATCCATTAGTGAATACATGGAATGACCAACTGTCAGATCTACTATAGTATCAATGCTTGGAAGAGGGAAGTCATCCTTAGGACATGCCTTATTAATATCTCTGAAATTTGTGCACACTCTAACACTTTTGTCAAGTTTGGACACTGGAACGATGTTGGAGATCCATTTTGAATAGTCGATCAATCTTATAAATCCCACATCAAGGATTTTTCTGAGTTCTTCTTTAACCAGCAGTGCAAAATGAGGATGCATCTTTCTAAGTTTTTGTTTCACCGGTTTAACTCCTGGTTTGATGGACAAGTGATGCATTATAAGATCAGGATCAAGACCTAGCATGTTTGCGTAAGACCAGGAAAAGTTGACTTGATTTGTTCTGATAAATTCCATGAATTCAGGTACTTCTTTATCCGTCATTGATGTAGCTAACTGTAGAATCTTTAGTTTTTCTGAAGTTTCAAGATTAACTGCTTTTGTAGGCTCAATCAAGATAGGCGATCGCTCATGATAATGCTCTGGGAGAGTGTCAAGTATCCCATCATCAGGTGCCTTAAAAAAAATTTCACCATCTGATACACTCTTTGTTTTATCTTTTGTTTGATCTAACACTGCCAGATTCTAGTTTTCACCAATAGATCTTTCTTTTTTATTTTTATTTTTACAGCTAGGAGACTTGACACTCTCTTGATTAAAGAATTTGTGCCAAAAATCACTAGTGGAACAATCATTTGTATCATTTGTGGAAAGGAAGTTCAAGATAGATTCGTCGCTTGGGAACATAGGTAGATCGATAGGTTCGGATGAATCTCAGTCAATGAGATCAAGATGGATCAGTGGTAGTGGGTCATTGGGTTACATGAGATCGGCTATGGTTAAGGTCATAACAGAGTTGTCTGTAGGATCCGAGGTATGAGGAAAATCGATGATGGTACTGTTATCACGATAATCTTGTTCGATTAAATCTGACTCGGTATCACTAGAATCATACTCACCTTGTAGTCCAAATTCTTGCGGTTGGGATCCTGACCCTTCACCTTCGATTAGATTTGGGGTGTATTTGTGTACCACATCAACCCTTTTGTCCCTCCAGAACTCATCATTATGGATGGTGTCCCATTCATATTCACCAGAATCTATGTCAAAATTATTATCCACGAAATTCTAAATTGTTGTCAAACAGACTACCTGTGTATCAGACCCTTCTTGCAATGTGAGGACAGTATCATGCAACTGCTTAGGTGATCTTTCTTTTGAGTTAGTATCATAGCCTAGTCCTATTTTATCTTTTGCAGCAAGTCCTGGAAGGTGAACAGGCTCAACTACTCCTTTTCTCTTTCCAATAGGACCATTACCATCGTAGCCCATCTTTTACATGATTGAATATCCTTTACCATATTGATTAGTTGGTAGTTTGATATTAAGAACTGTTTCCTCTTCATCTTTGTAGAGCCAACTTAAAACTTCTCTATCCTCAGAATCTTCCATAGGAAATTATTCTTTGATAAATCGTCCATTAAACTTTGTATTTGTCTCTGTTGGTGGTTGCGTTGATGTGGATGCTACGGATATCTATTGTTGTGTAATAGAGGGTTGTCCATGTGACCGAGGAGAAATAGGTAGATTAGCAAGACAGAGAGAGTACTCCCCTACTCCATTTTCCTTGAACCGTAGTTTCTTGTCAAAGCTTTTGGTTAACTAACTGATTTGCATATCAACTTTGAGAGAAGTATTAGTAGGAGCTTCTCAATTGTTGGGAACCAAAGTATCTTGACTAGCTTTGATGTTGGCACAAGTTTGACTGCTTGAATTATCAACTGGTATTGTGATCTGTTGTCCGTCATAAGGAAACTTACGACATTGATGATATGTGGATGGGACAGCTTGCATTTCATGGATCCAAGGATGTCCCAACAAGATGGTGTATGCAAGATCACGATCTAACACTTGACAAAAAGTATTTTTGATAACAGGTCCCACTCTGACTGGTAGCATGATTAAACCTTTGGATGCTCTTTCCTCATCATCATAGGCTTTAATAGTAATCTTTCTTTTGGGATCAATGGAGTCCTTGGAAAATCCTAAAGCCCGAACTAACTTCATAGTACATATATTCAAACTCGTACCTCCATCTATTAGGATGCGTCTGACACAAAACTTGTGGATCATGACTTCTAAGTATAGCGATGAATTATGGGGACGTGTCATGGAAATGTCATCTTTTTCAGAGAATGAGAGGCATGTGGGTGAGGACAAGAGTCCCACCATGGCTTGAAATTGGTCTACATCCAGATCGGTGGATACAGTTGTTTCAACGAGGGCCTTTTCTAGAATTTCCTTATGTGCTGGGGAAATCTTTAGGAGTTCTAAGATAGAAATCTGAGCAGGAGTTTTTCCAAGTTGATTGACTAAGTCATATTGATGTTGAGGTAGGGGCACAGTGGATTTCAAAGAAGCGCCCTTTAAGACAACTTTAGCTTGTGCTCTTGTTGTTGCGTTGACTTCTCTATATTCCATCTTATCTTTAACTTTAATAACATTGAACCGCTCGTCATCAGTGTAGATATGATTGATTACGTGATCATTGATATGATTCACACTTTTTCCTGAAGACACCCTTTTGATAGTTGGGAAAAGGGTTGCGAAATGCTTGGTGGTCTTCGTTTGATTGTTGGTGTCCTTCTATTGTGATGGTGTCATTTTTTATTAAGTCTTGGACTTTATTTTTCAAGGCTTGACAATTATTTGTGTGATGGCCCTTGCATCGATGATAATCACAATAGTATGCATCATTCCATGATGGAGGCTTCACACTGGGTTCAAAATTGTGTTGAGGTGGCAAGACAAGATCATTCTTAGCCATAAATTCTTTGAATGCTGATTCTAAGGATTGACCCAGTGGAATAAAATTTCTTCTGTTAGAGAAGAATGAAGATCGTTGTGGATTTGTGTTTGAGGCATTGCCTAAGACATTGTTGTTGTTATTGTTTCCATGATAACCTTGATTGGTGGCATTCCCTTGATTTGGAGTATAATTTTGATTCACGTTATTCCTCAGAGGAGGAGGATTGTTTCCCTGATTTGTGACCGAGTTGACATTGTTATAGTTATTGTTGCGAGGAGCACTAAGAACAAATGGCTTAGTCGAGACATGATTTGCATCTACAACACCATCATTTACCACATTTTTGTTGCGAGTCCGAAACTTAGATTTTTCATTGTGGTGATTTGACGAGCTAGGATTGTCCTTATCAAGTTTTATTATCCCTCTCTGAACCAAGGCACTCTCAATGGTGATGGAATTTTCAATCAATTTCTAAAAAGAGGGAGGACAATGAAGATTAAGACGATATCTCATCTCTTGATCTAAGTTGTTTATGAACGTGGTGATCTTTTCCTTTTCAGGAACATGGTGTGGATATCTAGCAAACAATCTTCTCCATCTCTGAAGAAATGCAATGAATGGTTCACTAGGTTTTTGTTTAGCCTTGCAGAGATCAATCATGGTTATTTGATGTTGTATGTTGTAGGAATATTGTGATATGAACTCATTAATCAATTCCTCAAATGTCTTGACAGGCGGTGTGATTTTTGATAGCCATTCCATAGATTGGCCTCCAAGACTTCTAGGAAATAGATGCATCAAGTATGTATCCTCATGAGAAAACTCTAAAGTCGTATTTTGAAGGTCCCTAATATGATCAATTGGATCCGATTTCCCATTGTAACGATCGAACTTTGGGATTTCACAATGTTTGGGAAATGGGATCATGTTGAGACGTCGGTCAAAAGGATAAGGACAGATGTCATCAAGAGCGTATGTCTTTGTTGTGGCTCCTCCTTGTAGATCTTTAATTTGTCCTTGTAGTGCTTTAACTTGTTGAGTCAAGGCACTAAGATTAGACAAGGGTGTTTCATCAGGATTACTCTTTATGTTTTCAATATCAAAATCATCGGGTAATTTAGCTCCTTTGTCAGCTAGATATAGAAAATATTTTTCTTTGTTCCATTCCAAAATCTTTTCTAAGGCTTTGTGAAATTTGGGATCTTGCTCAGCCTCTTTAAGACTTTCTTCATCTCGTTCATCATCACTATCTACAGGATTTTTTCTCCCATCCTTGTTGAAAGGGAATGGATTTTTTTCTCTTTCACCCATGTTATCTTTAAAAAGGGGATTATGACTCACACTATAAAGGGTATTACTAGTCTCACCTTCTTCTTGAGTTCTTCGGGTATGATCTTTTTGTTGAATATCCTCTTTCAACTTATTATATTGAGATCTTGTAAAAATAGGCATACGATTTTGAAACGTTCTTCTAGACTTAGATCACAATTTGATAAATGCACAAATGATGATATTTTGATCTGATAAGATGAAAATCTTATGATATGATCAAAAGATGTTCCCAATTCTTGATTGTGGCTTCCAATGATAAAGGATATCAGAATCCTGTTGGGGAAGTTGAATCAAATAATCAGCAATTTGTTTGAAAGGTGCACTTTTTAAGAATTGATCCTTGTTTTCGAAGAATGATAAGTATATAAAATAGCCTCATTAAGATCACTGAAGGATTTGACTAGGATGTGTTGAATATTCAATAGAAGGTTGTGGTAGATAATTGAACTCAAGAGGCTGACTTTGATTGTGTCATTGAGATAGAGCTCTTCTCTGGAAATATGCTCGTGAATATAAAGGCTCTACAGCGTACTCATCAGTAAACCCCCTAGAAAAATATTGGTATCTATGGAGAAACTTACGGTAGTGGAGCAAGATGTTTTGACTCTTATACAAAAACTTTCTACGTTGCAAGGTTTTCTTGTAACCTAAATGTTTCTTAGGTTTCTTGATCCTATTGACAATCGATTTCTTGACAAATTTGGTTGATTTCCACTCTCTAAGCATGGGATAAATGTCAAGATTCTATTGAACCGAAGATGTTATAAACTCATATTTGTCAAAAGGAACAATTCTGGAAAAGTGACAGATGCGTTATTCTATACCCTATATGCGCTTCAGAAACAAGTATATGCACCAGAGAAATAGTCAAATGCACTACAACAGACCTCAAATGTGCTACAAAAATATGTTTTGACAGTGACAGAAACTATTCGCAAGATATTCAGTCTATGTGCTAAAACAGACCCTAAAAGTGTTGAACTAGCCAGTGAATGCGCTAGAATAGACCCTATATGCGCTAAAATAGTTTTCCCAAAGCGGTTTTCAAACAGTTGTGAATAGTTTTCAGCTAAAATTTTGCATGTTCATTTTGGATGATCCTTTGTTTGAATTAATGTGATTGAAGACACAACAAACACTCTAAAAATAGTTGTTTTTAAGCCCTATGCTAAACATCAAGTGTATGTTCAAAAATATTTTTCAAAAAGTGTTTTCACAGGTTTCACACATTATAGACAATTTAGGCAGACTCACTCTTAGTACTCAAGTAGGTCATCATAATAACCACAGCCCACATCTTAGAATTGCATTGACTCACATAGCCGTGTCACCCCCAAAGGGGCGCCCGTGTTTTTGTGTTTTCCAGGCGCGTACTTAGAGTGATGGAAGTGGATACCGAATCCCCTAAGAAAACGGCCCTTGGCAGTTATATGGTGAGTGTCTTGGGGGCAGATTCTTCCCTCCCCTTGCACTGTGATTATTAGGATGTTCAGAAACTGACTTCGGCTGGCTACTACACTAGGTTCTTAGTAAGGGTTTCCGTTTGGTGCGGAAATAATAAACTCCCTCAGGAGACCTCCCAACCTTTAGAATAAAGGATTTGGGGATGGTTATCTTGCACACTACCAAAAAAAGTGGGTTTCCCCAGATTGGCTTTAAATATTATAGTGGGGTGGAATAGCCTGGCTTTGGCTTGAACCCACTTGAGTCATTCCTCTTGGGTGAGTACTTTTTCCCACAAGAGCAAGCCCTCTATAGGATGTAATAAAGCATTAGAAATTGCAAAAATGTAAAAGGAAAGTCTGGTATTCTGATCACCAATTAAGGGGAGAGCATAGACCTATTGCCACAAACACAGTAGACAATGTTCTTTTTAGAGCCCAAATCACAATAATCTAATCTATGTGAAGATGTTGCTTCATGAAAATAAGTTGTTCAATTTTAACTGCAAAAATCATTGTGTGGTGACTATCCTAGATTGCTTCATTTTAAAAACTAGATGTGACTATCCTAGATTGGTTCTTTTTAAATCAGAAAGGGTTATGTCTGCAGAAGGCATTAAACTCAGAACCTTGTTTAGGTACAACCTGCATGCGCTAAAAGATCACTTATATGCGCCACAAAAACAAGTAAATGCACTAAAACATATCCTATAAGTGCTGCAGAAAGTCTTAAATGCGCCAAAACAACTCCTAAATACGCTAGAAGAAAATGTAGCAAAATTTTTACAATTTTTTTAGTAAACTGAGTTGAGTATATGCGCCATTTTGTTCCTTATAAGCGTCATTTTGTTCCCTAAATGCGCTGAAACAGTTCCTGGATGCACCGGAAGACCTGCAAAAGCGCTGAAAGAAACCCTATATATGCCACAGAAACTCGCGGATGCGCTAAAATGGAAATTTTTTCCGAAAATCCGAATTCCAGCACATAAAATTCTAACAAAAAACTTGCAAATAGACGTTAAAAATAGGGCAAGGCCCCACGGTGGGTGCCAGAAATGTGTGATCGATTTGAAGTGTGATAAATATGTAAAAAAAAAAAAATCAAACACACCGATAGAACATTATATCAAAACAGAATAATTAAAATAACAGAGATGCAAACTTAGTATTTTGTTTGTTGATGTTGTCCTATCGTCCTCTATCTCCAGTGTTTTTGTTGATTCCAGTTGGCTCTAAGATCTTGGGCTAGGCTCAACAAACAGTCTTCCTAGAGAATGAGATTGAATATGAATGCATACCAATGCTATGCTAAGATTAATGTGCTATGATTATAAAAATGCAAGATTACGATACTATGAAAGCTAAAGATGATAATGACAATGCTAAAGATGCTAGAATGCTAGAATGTAAGTAATCTATAATCTGTATGCGTTATAAGTTGGTGTAACCAATACTTGGATTCACAGAGATATTTATAGAGTTTTTGAAGGATTCTAATTGGCTGAGGTGATCAACGGCTGTGAAAATTCTTGGCAAATCGAACGGTCGAAGATGGATAAGACTGGAGAGAAAAATAGAAGAAAACAAAAAGCAAGCTTTGTTTCCTTTTTCGAAAAAGAGATAAGATGAGATGATAAAGATGAATTGTAAAAATCATCTTTTTTTGAGATTATGGAAAGATTTCGAAGATAAATAATGAATTATTAAATTCAATTATTCATTTAAGGGTGATATGGAAGATTTTTCTTAAAATAGAATATTTACCCAAGATTTGAAGAATAATGGAGGATTTCATAATTAAATTAAATATTTAATTATGATTTGAAAAGATGTGGAAGATATTTAATTAAACTTTTTAAGAAATGACATGTAAATGAAATTAATTAAATAAAATATTTAATTAATTAGAAGAAAGATGTGAAAAGAAATTTTTAAATTTAATTAAATCAAAAGACTTAATTAAATTCAAAAAGTGATAATTAATTAAAATAAATAAAGTGTATTTATTTAATTAATCAAGTAGACATATGAATGTGAAATAATTAAATAAAATTGATTTATTTAATCATGACAGAAGAATAAATTGAATGAACAATATAATTAAATTAATTAAATTTAATCATATGTAGAGGACTTTAGAGAAATTAATTAAATAATAAATATTTAATTAAATGCCAGGATTAATTAGAGATGACCAATTTTATGCATATACATAGACCAATTGCAAAAGATCCCAACACAGCTATCCATACTGGAACTTCTTAAAATTTCACCAGCCCATAAAGAAATTCTAGAAAAGGCTTTGGTGGACACCACAACATCAACTAATTTGGAAGTTTGTCAATTCCAATCCATGGTTGGACATTTGACTACACCCCATTGTTTATCATTCATAGAAAATGATGATGCATCCCTCACTCATCCACACAACGCGCCACTCCATATTGAGGTTTTAATCCATAAACATCAATTCAAACATGTTTGAATAGATGGAGGAGCTAGTCTAAATATCTGCACCTTAAAACTCATCTATGCATTGGGGTATTCCGAAAAGGCAATAGATTCCAGAAGAAAGATCACCATAAAAGCTTATGATGATGAAGAAAGATCCTCTCAAGGACTGATAGTATTTCTAATTCAAGTGGGACCAGTTGTAAAAGATATACTTTGCTAAGTTTTAGACAAGGATTTGACTTAAAACATACTCTTGGGATGACCTTGGATCCATGAAATGCAAGCAGTGCCCTCAACATACCATCAATGCTTTAAATTCCCTTAAAATGGAAAAGAGATCACCATTTCAGCTGATTCCAACAATCCCCAATACTACAACACTCTCAAGACAGTCCAAGATATTTTTGTACCACATAACAAAGAGGCTCCACTTCTATTTCATCAAGCAATGAAAGCCAGCTAAATTCTTTATCAAAACAGCTTGAGAAAAAGGTTCAGTCAAAAGATAAAGGCATTGGTGATTCTATTTCCTCAAGTAATGAAATCCAACTCAATTCCTTGTCAAAACAGTTTGAGAAAAAGATTCAGCTGAAAGATAAAGGCATGGGTGACTACTCAATTGAGCAATCCTTATGTCTCTCACAACTGCTACCTTCTCTAAAATCATGTGGGCAGCCATCAACATCTAGACAACAATCTTCACAACCCACCACACTCTTTGATGGTAAATTTGTAAAATTAGGTACTCTAGTTGATGAATCTGAGGACAAAGACATTCTAAATTGGATTCACAAAGATGAAGAAGCATCCCAAGCAACAACTTCCAACATACCAATAGAGCAATATGGTAAACGAATCACAATCTTAGAAAAGATGGGATATGAAGGAAGAGGTCCTCTTGGAAAATGAAAAGAAGGTATTGTGGAACCAATTCAACCTATCATAATCAATGCAAAAGACAAGACAAGATTAGGATACAAAGAAGAGACAAAAGAAGAAACCACTCAGCAAATTTGTGAGTGAATCCTCCAATTGCAAGATAGTTCTAAAATAGACTCAAATGAATATGAATGGGATTCACTATCTGAAGTATCTTTTGAAGACAAAGAAATTTATGTGATCAAGAGGTATGCACCCATACGTATGGAGGGACAAATTTTATGATCTAGACCACTTGAATTTGGATCACTACATATCGATGACTCTAGTAAGGACGATCAGACATCGAGCAAGATAGATCATTCAGAGGAGAGTAACATTATAGACCTTGACATTGTTATTGAACACTTTGAAAACGTTTCCATCATGACCCTTACCACCTTTGATCTTGACCAATCTGATGACTCCTTACCTTTGATATATCCCGAACTCGTTGACTGGGAACAAACCAAGCTGCTTGCTATCCCTATCTTTGTAGATGATGATGCCATTATCAATTTCCTTTGTTTGGAAAATCCAGAAATAAGTTATACCAATGAATTTCATAATGAAGCTTCCAACCAAGGGAGTGCCAAATCTCTTAGCTGCAAAATAAAGAATACAAAAAATTTATCTAATGGTGAAAACCATTAAATGGCAGTATTAGATCATGAAAAAGTAAAAAGAAAGAGTGTATCCAATGGTGAAAACCTCTCTAAGGAACTGAAGGATGAGAGATTTGACACTCTTCCTAAGCATTATAATGAAATATCTTTAGTATTGGTTAAGCCTACACAATCCATAAACATTGGTACAACAAAAACAACAAAGACTCTACACCTAGCGACATTAATGACAGAGCAAGAAAAGCCAAATTTCACCAAATTATTTGAAGAAAGACAAATCAATTTTGCTTGGTCCTATGCTGAAATGCCAGAAATAGATCCAGATCTAATAATAAATCATTTATCCATAGCACTTGGAGTGAAGCCAGTAAAGCAGAAATTGATAAAAATTCATCCACACTTCACTCTACTAGTGAAAGCATAATTGAAAAAATTATTGGACGTAGGGTTCATCTGACCAATTGACTATGTAGAATGGATTTCAAACATTGTACCAGTCTCCAAACTAGACAACAACATTAGAATATGCACATATTTTAAGGATCTTAACAAGGCTTGTCCGAAGGATGACTTTCCTTTGCCCAATATAGACATCATTGTAGATTTAATAGCAAGACATGATATGCTATCACTCATGGATGGTTTTTCAAACTATAATCAGATTAAAATTGCACCAGAAGACCAAGACAAAACATCTTTCACCTGCCCATGGGGTACATTTTGTTGGAACGTCATGCCTTTTGGATTAAAGAATGCAGGAGCCACCTATCAGCACGTAATGACAACAATCTTGCATGACATGATGCACACATGCATGGAGGACTATGTGGATGACCTGTTGGAAAAATCATTCACCAAGGAAGGACATCTAGAAATCTTGGATAAAATATTCACTCGATTGGAAAAGTTCAATGTGCATTTAAACCCAAAGGAGTGTGTTTTCAGAGTAACATCAGCAAAACTCTTAGGACATAGTCTCAGCTAAAGGCATCGAATTAGATCCAGAAAAAGTCAAAGCAATCATAGAAATGCCACCTCCTAAGAACATTAGCCAACTAAGATCTCTACAAGGAAGATTCCAATCCATCACGCAACTGGAAGACAAAATTCATCCTTTTACTCATTTGTTACACAAGAATGTTTCTTTTAGATGGGATGAAAAATGTGAAGCTTATTTTAATCAATTGAAACAATATTTGATGAATCCACCTATCTTGGTACCACCAACAGAGGGAAAACCACTTCTACTCTACATAGCAACTACTGAGGTATCTTTGGGAGCTTTGCTGGCACAAGAAGACTCTACAGGAAAAGAAAGGGCTATCTACTACATCAGCAAGACACTAAATGGCTATGAACTTAACTATACATTCATTGAAAAAGCTTGTTTGGCAATGGTGTTTTCTACTTAACAGTTGCGACACTATATGTTAACACATACCGTCAAACTAATAGCCAAGATAGATCCATTAAAATATCTACTTAGCAAAGCCAATCTAACAGGAAGATTAGCAAAGTGGATGATGATATTGAGTGAATTTGACATTCAATATGTGGATAGAAGAGCAATAAAGGGCCAAGCAATAGCAGATTAGTTAGCTAAAGCACCATTACAAGATGACCATCCTATGCACATTAAATTTCCAGATGCAGATGTCCTCACAATGATAGCACAACATTGGATATTATACTTTGATGGGTCTTACACTCAACATGGATCAGGTGTTGGAATCCTATTTGTTACTCCTCAAGGACACACTATCCCAAAATATTATAGGTTGATGTTTCCTTGCACTAACAACATGACTAAATATGAAGAACTAATCATTGGTATCAAGGTAGTAGTGGACTAGAAAATCATAGAATTACAGGTTTATGGAGACTCTCAATTAGTCATAAATCAAGTTAATGATGATTATCAGACAAAAGATGACAAGTTGATGCCATACAAGAGAATGGTAGATGACCTCAAGAAATACTTTTTTGAGATCAAGTTTGAACAAATTCCAAGAGTAGACAAAAAAGCTACAGATGCCATGGAAACCATTGCTTCTCTGTTAGAAATACCAGAAAAATGAAGTCATTATGAATTCATAGTGGAACAAATGTTTACTCCCACATATGACAATCTTGAATCCCAAGTTGTGTACCATCTAGTTGATGTTGATTCTTCAATCTATAGGAAGATTTATACCTATCTGAGAGACAATACCCTTCCACCTAATCTATCCTAGAACCAAAAATGCAACTTTATCTGTCAAGCAGCCCGACACACCCTGATAGCTGATACACTTTATCGACGAGGTCTTGATGGTGCTCTCCTATGATGTATTGACCGTGATGAATCTGAAACCACTTTACATGAAGTCCATGAAGGTATTTGTGGTACTCATTCAAGTGGTCTTACTCTAGCTAAGAAACTCCTACACTTGGGATATTATTGGCCAAACATGGAGAAGGAATATTTTCAATTTGTTAAGAAGTGCAAGAAGTGTCAAATCCATAGAAATCTCATACATGCACCGGCGTAGGAGCTACAACCATTCACATCGACCTGGCCTTTCTGTTAATGGGGACTTGATCTTGTGGGTAAGATTCATCCATCTTCCTCTAATGGACATAAATTCATAATCACAGCCACCAAGTATTTCACAAAGTGGATTGAAGTCGTCCCATTAACCATGATCACTGGTAAAAAAATTGCCTCTTTCATCCTAAACTACATTGTTTGATGGTATGAAATCCCTAACTCCATTGTCATTGACAATGGTAAACCCTTCAAAAACCAAGATGTACAATAACTTTGTAAAAAATTCCATATCCAACATCAATTTTCCACACCCTATTACCCTCAAGGGAATGGCCAAGCAGAAGCCTCAAATAAGACCATTTTGAAAATCCTAAAGAAAACTATCAATGATGTTGGATGTGATTGGCGCATTCAACTAAACCCTGCTTTGTGGGCATACTATACTAGCATCCACACCCCTACAGGAGCCACACCATATGCCCTTGTGTATGGATCATAAGCCATCTTACCTATTGAGGTTGAGTTATCTTCACTCTAGGTATCATTGAAAGGAATCATTTCAGAGGAAGACTATCAGGTATCCAGACTCCAAGAGTTGGAATTGTTAGATGAATGTCAACAGCATGTTGTTGATCATCTGAAAGCTTATCAACAAAGAATGTCAAGGAGCTATAACCACAAGGTAAGACCAAGAAAATTTCAGGTTGGAAACTTGGTCCTAAAAGAGAATCCCCATAATCAATAGGATTGGGAAAAGAAGGGAAAATTTGAACCTAATTGGCTAGGTCCTTTTGTCATTGTATCAATATATGGATCTGGAACATATCAGCTATCTACACCTAAAGGGAACCTATTTGAAGAACCTATCAATAGCATCCATCTCAAGAAGTTTTATACATAACTCATCCAATGCACAGTTTAAAAAGCAGAAAAATCCAAAAAAAGTAAAATGCTGAAAAATCCAAAAAAAGTAAAAAGCTGAAAAATCCAAAAAAAGTCAAAAAAAAAATCCAAAAAGTAAAAGCTGAAAATCCAAAAAATCAAAAGTTGAAAAATCCAAAAAGTTAAAAGCTAAAAATCCAAAAAAAGCAAAAAGATAAAAATCCAAAAAAGCTAAAAATACAAAAAAATGGAAAATAAAAAAAATCGTTACCTTGATGAAAACCTGACAAATAGGCATCTTGGTGACAACAAAAAAATCAGAAAATCAGAAAAAGTGCAATAAAAACAAGTAGTGAAAACTTGGCAACAGGCGTTATTTGTGATAGATTGGCTTTTCCATCTATTGGAACGTGTGTCGATCGTCCGCTTTTCACCATCATTATGCCTACTCATCATACAAGCCTCATGTACATATCTGGGCGTTGCGGTCATGTTTTTCCTTGGCTTGGCGATCATTGTGCATATTCATAATAAATGGTTGGTTCTCAGTGGGGGAAAAATCTTGAACTCACTAGGGGCAACTTGCTTTGAGCTTAAAACAATACACAAGCATACAGTAAGACAACATAGCAAACATAACAATCACAACAAAAAATCAACATTGAACATCCATCACAAATTTTAAAAACCAACCATCCAAATCAACAGCCAGATCGATCAAAACAAATCTCACTGGATGATGTTCTTCTGAATCATGGTTTAATCATTTTAGCATGAATGTTCAACTATTGCATTTTGATTTTCATTATCATTTCTCTGGAGCAACTCAAGGATGTCATGGAATAGAGAAGCTAGGATGGAGTATGATTTTTCTTTGTCTGTTGTTTGTGAGTTGATCATTACTACTATGCAATTTTTTTGCAGGACATGCTCTACAAAGTATCATTGATGACATTTTGGATTTGCATAGGAAAAGGATTAACTCTTGTCTATTTTATGCAAGCAATACTCAGGTCATCTCAGTTCAATTATTCCTAGATGCTTGTGTTACCTTGCAATATCAAAAATCAATGGAAGTTGTACTCAAGTCATCATGGTTTAATTATACCATCGATGTTTGTACTAACTTTCAACATATTAAAATCTCAATGATGATACCAAGCACAACAAATTGGTTGACAAGATGACAACATTGCATATTTAGATTTGCATTGTTAAGATAGATTGCATCCATATTAGTTTTGCATCTGCATTAAATTAGATTTTCCAAGGCTAGCTAATTTTAAAATGATATAATCTCTCTCATTAAAGGATTGAGTACATTTGACACTAACAAAAACAAGATCATTCACATGTAGTTGCATAATCATTATCATATCATACATGCATTAGGCATTATCATACATCCATCCATGCATTCATACATACCCATGGCATAATCATATAAAACATAACAAGCATATAGATCGGAAATCAAATGCATTCATCATAAAACATATAGATCAATAGTATCTATTGCATCTCATATAGTCTCAAAATAATCAATGTCAATTGTACAATGATATCCCAAAATGAGGAGAGATACATCAATAACATGGTAGAAAATCATAATGTCTCTGACTGAATAAATGTATACATCAAGTGTCAGTATATCAAATATGAACATAAAGGCTATGTGTTGCTCCCCCCAGACAATGTAGACCTCACTGTACCTACTACTGCACCACCAAATGGACCTGCACCTAGATCCCTACCTGATGGATCTTTGGGAGGTGGCCCAGTCACACCCCTGCTTGTAGTCTGAGAATGACTCCAACCTAATCTGGCATTGACAAACTATGCATAGCTAGGGGCACACTGCTGTACAAGAATTACCTCATAGTACCATATCCTGTAGTACTCTGCCTCTCTAGATGAATGTCGAACCTCCCTAAGCATATCTCCTATAGTGGTCCCCTTAGACACTCTCTGCAATCTCTTAGCTAAAGTCTCTACATGCTCGCATCTTTGTCTAGCCCCATCTCTCTTTGTTGTCAGAGAGGCAATCTGCCTGGGCCTGTGCCAACTGTCCCTGTAAACCCTACACCTGTGCATGTAAGATGTCTATCTATGCCTGCTGCTGACAGGAAGGCATGTGAATCTAAATCTGATATGGTCCTAACTGCTACTGTCCTAAAGGAACAATAGATATCCTCCTCTAGGGTACCCTAAAATCTAGTGTATGCCTGCCACCTGTACCACTGCCATCACCCCCATCTCCACCATCTCCACCATCCCCTCCATCCTTTCCATCTCTCTCCTCATCATCACCATCTCCCCCACCCCTCCTTTGTCTTGGTACTTGCTCATCATCCAATGTCGGTGTTGGCTCATCAAGACTCGATATCCTCAGGAAAGCATGTATGAAGAAATACTAAGCATACTCATCTATCATCAAAGCATCTACGATCTCTAGATAGTAATCCCATACATGTGGCTGCAATCCAAAATACTCCTCACATGCTACATCATAAAATAGAGTGGGTCCCCACTCTGGAATATCCTATTGTCTCCAAGCATATAATGTAGCTCCCTGGGGCATAACCTGAACTCAGCCATGCTAATGAAGCACCCTCATAAGCAAAAATCTCTCGATAAAAAATTATGTCTAACCAATCAAGTACCTCAAAGTGAAAACATATGGCATCTCAATATCATCCTCGGGCCACTGCTCACAATCCAAGTACGATCACCATGTAACAGTCTCCAGATCATCAAGAACACGCTGCCAATACTCCAATTTTCCCAGCTTGTGTTGGACAACTGGACTTGTGTATCCAAATACATAGGACCTTCCAACCATACAATCTCTATCCGTCATAGGCCAAGCAACATTTATATGCTCCCAAGCCCAAATCTGAAGTAGTGTCACTCCAACTAATAGACTCGCAGCTCCAAGATATACCACTTGATGCAAATTGTGGTATAAGTGTGCCAACATACATGAACCCCATGCGTATTCGATCCCCTATGTGATCATACTCTCCAATATCCTGCCCTAGCCAATGGACAGTCCCTTCGACCTACGGTCGGGGCATAGGAAACCTCCAATGAAACCAGCTAGAACACATGGTAAGGGCTCATACGAATCAACCATCTCCTGCCATGGGATCTCATACCCGCTAATCCCATCATCATGAAAAATCCTCCTCAGTGCATCAATACCTCCCTACTTTGTCTGATCATATATGACTAGCTCACCAACCATGAGAATACCCAATATCCGGTAAACATCCTCTGGCATAACTGTCATCTCACCAGTGGCTAGATGGAAACTGTTGTGGTCACTATGCCCCCTCTTAGCTAAAGCAATCAACAGTCCCCTATTAATCCTATATTGGGGCATATCAATCAAGGAAGATATACCACATTGCCCAATCACATCCAAATTCGCCTGCACTAGATGTGAAATCATGTCCCCGATCTTCAGAAAGTGCTCCTAAGACTGAAGAACTCTAAAATCCTCCTATAATCATGGCATGTCACAAATCAGCATTTTATCAATCAATCTAATTAGCTTCAATGAGATTTCGATCAAATCTCATTGAGCGTCTATCATTGACTCTCACCTATCATGAGGTCAATCATCATCTATCCTATCATTGACTCTCACCTATCATGAGATCAATCATTAACTATCTTATCAAACATCATTAAAAAAATAGCTGACGCGATCATCACACATTAAAAAAAGGAGAAAAATCAACGATTCCTCAATTCTAGTGTAAATGCACTAAAACAGTGCTTTTATGCGCTAAAATCATGGATGCACTAAAAACTTCCATCTATGCACCAAAATAGACCATGAATGTGCCAAAATTTTGGATGCACTATAACAATCATCATATGTGCCATTTTATAGTTTCAATGCGCTAAAAAATTGAATGCGCTAGAAAAATCTATCTATGCGCTACACCATGGCATCTATGCACTAAACTACCCTATGCACTAAAATAGCTAATCAATGCACTATATCAGATACTCAATGCACTAAAATGCTATAAAAAGATTCAAAAACATTAAAATGTAGGAAAGAAAATTCAAATTTTCAAAGCATGGTTTCTCGGGGTATGTATTGGAGGTCCATATGCGATAGGGCAGTTGTGTTGTTGAACTCGCTCGAATCGGTGGGTGTGGTATGGGATCACCATCTTGCTAAATGCTCAATCAACTCAATCTCTCAAATGCAAATAAATTCAAATGAACTCCTTTTTCACCTTTTTAACCTTTTAAGGGGTAATTTGAGGGTAATTAAGTGGGATTGTTTTATTTTTCAAACAGGGCATCATTTAATCAATCAGCAAGATCATTCTTTATTATTGGGAGATAAATCGTCTCAACATCATACAATTGAAAATCATCATAAAATCATAAAAAATTCAAAAATTTAGAAAAATCCTAAAAATTCCAAATTTCTCGATTTATCTCCTGAGGGGGCATACACGCATCATCACTTGAAAATCAGCGTCTGGGGCATATCAAAATCTTTATCAGCATTATCAACAAATTTTTTTTCTTTGAAGCAATGTGTCACAAACACATCACTTCAAAGAGGGGAAAAATGTATACACTTAAATTTGGTCTAGAGGAATTAATTAAATACAAGTTATTTAATTAATGATCTTTAATTCTTCGTCTTGAGTTGGAGAAATTTCTTATTGAAGATGGTAGGGGTGGTGGTGTTGGGTGATTTTCTTGTTTTGTTTTGTTTTTCCTGCTGGTTTTGGGGACATGGGTCCTTTGCTCTCTTTGTAATGCTTTGTTCTAAAATTCAATAAAGTTTTTACCCCTTCTTTTAAAAAAAAAAAAAATGATCTTAATTCTTCTACTTATAAATAAATTGAAAATTTTATTTATATAGTTCATTTTCTATAATTCTTCCTATCTTAAATCATTTTCCTCATGTCTTAATTAAATGATCAAATTTGATTAGTTTGTTTTATTTAATTAAACTCCTCTCATTAAATTTGAATTTAAGCACATTTCTACTACTTCTCACCTTCCACCTCATCATGTGTCTCATGAAATTAAATATTTCTAATATTTAATTTGGCATTTATCCTCAACAAATTCTAAAAAATTTGAGACACTTGGCCTTCATCTCCATTTGATTCTTCACAATTGGCAGTTTGTTCTTCTAAAGGGAACACACTCCTTGATTCTCTCTAACCTCTTCATTTGCAACCGTCCATTCTCCAGATTAAATCAAGACCTTTGACTCCTGCCACCTAAGCTCATGGCCTTGGAAAATCTACAAATAGAGCCTCATTTACAGAAAAAGCAGATATAGAGAGCTAAGCATAATTACACTCTGCAGAAATTTCATTAGCATTGTCATCTTAGCATTAGCATTTTAGTGTTTGCATTGTAGCATCATGTAGATTAATCATGGCATTACCATTAGTTGCATCTTAATTTTTGTAGTTTCATCATATCATTTCATTATCAATATCATAGCAACATCATTAATCTTGGCATCTCATCTACAACAAATTTAGCAATCAATCATGTAGTGTAGGAAGTATTTCTTGCATTTTCAGTATCTCATTCTTCAGGTTGTCATTTGGAAAGTCATGTGCAAAAACAATTTGAGAGCAAAAATGACTTAAAGAATCCTTGGAGATAGAGGACAATGAGACGCCATTAGGGAGTTTTTTGTTTTGATTTGATTATCATTTAATTCTCTAATATAATGTTTCATTGGTGTGTTGTATTATTTTCTTATGCACTCACATTATTCATACACACAGTAATTATCAAAGGATATTTAGCTCAATATCATCATTCAAATATCTCAAGCCTTGCCTTGAATTGGACTCATTGGCTGATAAAGATTCTCCATCCTTTTTAGATTCACTAGATGAGGAAAATGAAATTATTGATATGTTCATAGATTCTTTTATGATGGTTGATAAGGGAGAAACACCATCTAATGGGCTCAAACAAGGAAATGACCATGCTTATTTTAATGATAAACACATTGAAAGAGAGAACATATTGTTGGATGAGATTGTGGATGGATCTTGTTGTGAGGGATAAGAAATTGAATTCAAAATGGATTCTTTAGAGGAAGAAGTTCAAATGGAAGTGCATATTAGTCAAGAGTATTTTGATATTCAACTACATCAGACTTGCACCTATCAGGAAAATAGGTTTGATTTTAGGTTGACTGCTAGTGAAAATACTGACATGGATCAAATTAGCTCTTTATTACATCAAGGAACATATGATGGGATTCAAATGAATGAAGTAAAATAATATCAAAAGGACCATCAAAATGTTGTCCCAGAAATCAAATCACTTCAACATGACATGAAATATTAAATAGGGAAGTATTTTCATAGTTTTGATTCTTTGCATTTGAATGAGTTGTTTGAAGATCCATGTTTATTATGCATTAGTAGTCCTTACCTTAATGGTGATAAATTTGATATTGATTCTCACATTATTGTTGATTATATGTAGGGGAATGATGAAAGTGATGCTTTATCTCATGAGGGAGAAGATTTGTATACTTCGCAAATTGACAATGGGATGATTTGTAACTCAATTCATCTGAGGAGACCGAGAGGATCTTTGATCTTGTGTCCAAGTTGAACACAAAAATGTTGGCCCATGGGTATTCCAACTGTATAACAAATCTTACTTTATGTGATTCCTATAGGATTCATCCTTTGGTTTACATTATGAGGTAAGTTGCTATGATTTCTTATTGGCTTGGGAGATAGCCATGGCAGGTAAGGTAGATGTTGAAAAAATTACTTCAAAGGTTGAGGAAGATAATTATTTAACTGATGATATTAGTACCGTGGAAAACATGATTGAAGTTGATAGTCCCAGTATTTAATCAAGCATACCAATTTATTGCTTAAGACCAGTGTTGGTGATAATAAAGATATGCATGAAAGTTTTTGAACATTGTTATGATATCTTGAATAGTCATGGTACATCACTAATGGATGTTTTTTTTAATGTTCATGTACCTGGGTGGAATGGAATAATGTATCATGAGTTGACAACTCAAGAAGATGAAATCATACGACATGATCATGTTTTTACAGTTGGAAATCTTCTAAATTAGGTCGCTTCTTTTCATTATCCTTTGTATTTTGATGATTTTTAGTTTGACTATAATGCTGGGGAAGATAAGACATGTTTGTGGATTAATCATAATAAAGAAGATAATCCACAACTTTTAGTTTTTCTGAATTTATACTCTCAGAGTGAGCCTATTCTACCCAAACTTTAAATTTTTGAGTACAAATATGAACTTTCTAGGCTTAGAACCCTACCTAGTAAGTTAACATTCTTGCACATATGAAAGCATCAATCAGGTGGACATCCAAATTTTCGCAATCTTATGTTTTTTAAGGCTTAGCTTAGAATTGGTTTAGGATTAGGATAGTTAGGTTTTGGTTTAGAATAGTTGGTTTTTCTTTCATTCTGGTACTTTTCATTGGTTGCTTTTGGTTGGTTTCTTTTCTTTGTGTCCTTTTTGCATTGTTTTTATCTTTGGGCTTTATGTTCTTGTTTCCTTTCCTTGTTTATTTTGTTTTATGGTTGGTATTCTTGTTTTCTATTTTTGTGTCATTGGTTCATTGTGTTTGTTGGTTGGTTTTTTTTTGTTCCTTCCTCCTTTGTCCTTTTATTTTTCCTAGATTCCCTCATTGAAGGTGAAAACTAAGTTGTTGTATGCAAGTTGTACCAAAAGGTGAATATGTTGGGGGTCTTCTATTTATATTTTCAAAAACTTGATAAATCATTTTCCTTGAGAACTTTGGTTTACCTTCATCCACCCCACACTTGAGAATGTTAGCATGAATTATGACTTGGTGCATTATAATTTTTTTGGGAAATCTTTGAAAATATTGCACATTCTACACATCTTAAGAAATCCATAAGTTAGTTTACATAGGGTGGGGTATGTTTATTTCAAGTGAAAAATCTAAAAGGTTAAATTTATTTCACGATGTATACTATGGTTTTCAACCCACTACTCAGGCTTTGTTGCTTGAGGATTGAGGAAAAAATATAGTATATTTCAAAAGAACCAATATCTAAGAGAACAGAGAAAATAAAGAAAATTTAAAGAAAACTCAATTACCAAGGGTGATTCAAGTATCTCTATTGGAACTATGGATGCCTGGCTGGCAGTAGAGCAATGCTTAGAGAGAACTAGAGGTATCTATGTTGGGGCTATGGATGCTTTATTGGTAGCAAAGCTATTCCCAGGGCATCATTGCATGTTAAAATATAACTTAAACTATGCAACTTGGATAGAATTCACTCCATTTTGATCATAATGATGCTTATGGAAGGGAATAAACCATATTCACACACAAATAGATTCTAGTTTCACCTTGGATCTATGTCGTGTCTTTTTCTTAATTATGTTTATACTTCTTAGTTTGCCTTGAATGAGTGTAAACCAGAGATTTTGGGTACTTGGAAGGTTGTGTGTTTCAAAATTCTTAGAGTATTTCCCCAACTGAGTTGCCATTTGTTATGCCCTACATACACACCCCAACCTTTCACTCATCAAATCTAGGGACCCTCTTTCTTTTCCTTCGGTTGTTTTATTTTGTCATGTTTTTTGCTTTGTTTTCCCTCTTTCATTTTCCCCTTTCCCTTTGTTTTGTTTTTTAGTCTTTATCTTATGTTTTTCCTTATTTTCGATCTTGTCCTGGAGTTTTTTGAAACCCCAAGTTCCCAAGTTTGTGTGTTCTTTTGAACCCCTATCCCAAAGGAGTTGTAGGTCCCAAAAAGACATTCAAACTTTTATCCAAAAGTTTGAATCCCTCCCATGATCCTGATTCCTCGCGCTCACTTTCTTCTCCATCCTTGTTTTGGTCCCAGGGGTTTTACTTCCTCAAACCGTTTTTGGTCTTTATGTTGATTTTCAAAACTCCAAAAGTATTTCAAAATTGTGTCCAAAAGTATGATTTCCTCCCGGATCCCTGATCCTGACTTATCTCTCTTCCATCAGATTTTGGAACTCCATAAGGATTCTACACTTTTGTCAAAAAGTCCAAGTTCTTTCTAGAGTCTCGATCTCACCTCCATTTTTTGGGGGTTTTGTTTTTTGTGTTTTGGTCTTTGTTTTGGGTCGTTGGCTTATAGTGTCCAAAAAATACAAAAAAAATATTTTCAAAAAATTCAAAAATCCAAAAAAATATATTTTTCAAAATTCCAAAAACATTAAAAATTAAATAGATCCAAATTTTAAAAAATAAAATAATTGTCAAAAATACAAAAAATATAAATAAATAACTTTCAAAAATTATAAAAAATATAAAAAAATAAAATATTAAAAAATCGATAGGGAAATAAAAATCCTTTCGGGACTTTGGGTCCTGAAAGGACTTTGGAACTAAATCCAAAGATCCTTTGTTCTCCCGAAATCCCAAGCCCCGCTACCGATTACAAAGTCTTGAAAAGCATTTAAACCCCGAAAATTTGAGAAGCCTGAGGAAAATAAAATTCCCTGCCCCACTTCAAAACACATCCCGGGAGTTGCAATAAACTCAGGACTCATTAAAAAGGCCAAGAAAAATAAAGTTTCTCGCTTAACAAAAAAAACAACGGAACTCAAAAAAAGGTCAAGGAAAGTAAAAGTTTCCCGCCTCATAAAATAAGGCCAAAAGGAATAAAATGTCCCACCCCAAACCAATGCTCATATTTCACAGAGTATGACCATGGAAAAATGGGGAAAATCGTAGTGTTATTATGAGGGAATTACAAGAATTGTCAAATCACCCAAGTGTATGGATTTTATGACGAATGTCTAAGAAAATATGGAAATGCAAATGTGTGGAAGTATTTTATAGACCTCTTAGATTACTTGTCGTTGATGACCCTTATTGAAAGCCAGATCTTTTGCTTATAGGGAGTTCTCTCCCCATCATTAGACACACTTGATAACATTCGAGCTCTAGATCATATACAAGAAGAACCACATGAGGAGGGCACCGCAAGATCACATGGCACTCTATTATGGGGTTCGTTAAAATGAAATATCCTCTTAATCACAATACCTATGTGGGTCATCAAAATGAATGATAGAAATAAAAAAGGCACAAGGAAGTTGTAGGTAGAAAATGGACCACGGTTGGATTTGCTACCAAGTGAAGAGAAACTAAAAGAGTCGACTCTGCCCATCATTCAATTCATGGAAGAGAGCATGTGTAGAGATTGCAGCGTAGGGTAATTAATTAATTCTATTTAGATGTTGAATTTTGTGGGTCAAGAATTCATCCCCAAGCCATCTTATTTATGATTGGGTTCAACGAGTAAAGGAGGGTTTGGACAAGTTTATGTAGGATATCACATATCTAGTGGTGGTATAGATATTGGTCATGGTGTTGTTGAGGTTGCTCTAAAATTTGAACATAGATCAAGTGAAGGTTATAATTATGGTCCTCCATGTGAGTGGCGAGTTTACAACACTCTTGATGAAAGTCATGGTGTTCCAAGGGTCTATAAGGGCCACTCAAAATTGACTTGTTGAAAATTATTTAAATACTTTTGAGTAAATGCAATTAGCTGCTATATCCTTGCATATCTAAATAGAAGTCTCAAAAAGGTTTTCAGTTTGCACTGTAACATCACAAGATTTAAGAACTTAAAATCAATATCAATTTCCATGTTGTAGAACTGTTCATTCTTTTAAACACACTCTCCTACCAGGGAGAGGTTGAGAACAACAGTTAGGTAAACCATGATGTTCCAAGTAGCCCTAATGGGGACTCTGAGCCTTCAAAGGGTATAGGGGTGCTGATATTTAAGGGAGTTTTTGAGGGAGAGGCTAAAACTGAAATGACTCATAGGCCAAGAGGAAGAGGAAGTCCAAGAAAAGGGACTAAATATCTTATCCCAGTAGGGAAAGGAAGCCTTAAGCTTATTGTCAAGCAGAAGAGAAAGAAACTTAGTGCGGTTATCTCAAGTCCTATAGCCAAAAGGATGGAGGTGGAGCATGCCTTAAACCTTGGTCCTAATGACTCTTAACTACATATCATGGAATGTGAGGGGGTTGGAATCCCTTAACAAGAAACATATTGTAAGAAGATTCATCAATCAATGCAAAAATAAAGATGTGGTACTACTACAAGAACTTAAAGCAACCGGCTTCATGCTTGAAACCAATCTTAACTTCATCTAGAGGGAATTCCTCCACTTTTTCACCCAACATGAAAAAAGCCAAGGGAGGGACTACTATCATCCTTTCAAAAGAATGGGGGTAGTATGTCTCCAAATATGGGGTCTCCCCATGTAACAAGGTGGTTTGGGTACTGTTGAAAAGGGAGAATTCTCCTTTGGTATCTACTCAGTCTATGCACCAAACGACTATGGAGAGAGAATCAATCTGTGGAAATGGTTGTGCAAACTGGAAAGCATCCCATGGATCCTCAGAGGAGATTTCAATATGGTAGAAAACCAAGAAGACAAGTTCAGATGGATTGACATGGAATGGAAAGGGAATGAAAACTATTTCTAGAAAAAAATGAAGAGCAATCTCAAGCTAATGGACCCAGTGGAGGGACAAAAAAAGGACTTCCCTAGCATATGGTACACTTTGTGCAATGCACAAAAAGGTAGCAGGATAATAAATTATCAACTAGATAGATTCTATTTAAATATGGAGTTCTTTTTTCTTGACTCTCTTAGAGATGGATGAAAAATTGAAGTACACCCATATACTGTCTCAGATTGTTATAATTGGCTATGGAGATAGCTTGCCAAGAACTAGAGGCCAAATGGAAAGTACAAGAGAGAGAAGATCAATATGACAAGAATAAACTGTATTCTGATCAATTATGATTCAATGTTGTGTTGTGCGTAGTAGAGACCCCTTGGTTATATAGCCAAGGTGAGATACAAGATTTCATAAGATTATGGCAAGTGTCTTAATCATATGACATGATACAACTTATCACAACTACCTAGGTCACATGTGTTACAATTCAAAAGATAAGATAACAACTAATGATAACTAACATTTTCTAGAAAGATTCCTAGGACCTAAGTAAACTTAACATGTAAATAAGTCCCCTAGTAATAAATTAAGTACAATACTTCATTTACACCAACACCCCCCCTTAAGTTCAACTTAGGGAGTAGCTAATTATTATGCAAATGACACAAAGATGCAAGAATGGGTCCCAAGTACTAAGCCATGTTAGGTACCCATGTACAAATGCAAAAGAAATCTCTCAAAAACGAAGAAAAGGAGAAAACCCAGTGGGACAAAACTCCTCCCTAAAAGAGAGACAAGATACAAAAAATGAAATTCTCTCTGTAATCAATGGAAAATTAGATCGTTAGCTTGTTAGATCAATAACACTAAAATCCATTGAAATAACGAAGTACAAAGGAAAAGTGATGAAAACAAATAGGAACGATATTACCAAGAATCTCCATCTTCCATGCTTCACCTTTGTTACACCTCCTAGCTTGCAGTAAATGAAGATGCCCTCAAATTTGTATGAGCAACTATGACGAGTGACAAAACCAAAGCAAGTTTTGAAGGATTTACTCAAAATCTAAATGCCTATGACTATTGCCAATGTCTATGCCTAAAACAAATGCCAAAATTAATCAAATGACTATATCAAATACTAAGATTGCCTATGAAAGTAAATGCCTATAATGCCTATGCAAAATGTCAGCATGTGAGTCCCCCCGAAAATGAGAAGATGGCATTTTATAGAAAAGGCCATTTCGAATGGACAGACGAGATAAATCAATGATGAGAACCTAAAATGAACGATCCAGATTAAACCTGAGAATCCCTAATTAGGGTTAGGGCAAAATCTTTAATCGAACGGTCAGAATAAAATCGGATCGACAGTGGAGAATAAATGAGACAAATTAATTAGAAAATAAAGATTTTTGAAAAATCAAGAAGATAAGATTGCTTGATTTTCCAGATTCGAAAAATAAAAGAGATAAGATTTGGACTGTAGATAAGATTTGGAAAATCAAGAATCTGCCCGATTACTTGATTTTTGGAAGATTAATTACTAATTTGAATTAAAATAATTCAAATTATGGATTTTAAGATATAATAAATAATCTTTTTTAGATTATTTATCAAAAGGGACTGACAGTTAGGATTGAGATGACATTTTAAATAATTTAATTTATTTAAAATGAGAGGAATATTAATTGGCAATTAAATAATTAAGTTTAATTATTTAATTGAGAAGATAAGATTAATTAATTAAATAAATTAATCAATTTATTTAATTAAGACAATTAGTGACATATTAAATAAATAAATAAAACTTATTTATTTAATAATCAGGAAGAAATATATGATGAAGGGGAATTAAATAAATTAAGAAATTTATTTAATTAAGGGAAGACTTAGCCAATTAATGATGTATTTAATAAATAAATAGAATTTATTTATTTAATAATCATGAAGAATAGAAGGACAAGAATTAATTAAATAATTATGAATTATTTAATCAATAGTCGAATGTGGACCAAGGACATAATTAAATGTCTTAATTATGCTAGGACGAAAGTGTTAAAAATGAAGCTTGCAGGCCTAGGTCATTTTTAGGTGTCTACACTCTCAATGATTCGTGAGAAGGACAAAACCCCATGTGAGGAAAAAGACCCCCGACAAGAGAGAAGAAGAAGAGAGACAATACAGTGCCCCCTCAATGTTGAGTCTCCTGTAATTATGGTAGAAGCTTGGTATTGAATGATGAAGATGATCCAATCTCATCGAACAAAATTCATGCCCTTAGGAAGAAACAAAACCATGGATATATGTAGGATGTCAGGAAGATGGAGGAAGGATGATGATGTCTCTAAAGCATGCTCAAGTGTCTCCATGTCAATTTTGAAAGCTAACACACTCCAAATAGGCATTCTAGGCCACACTGTTGAAGAGGACAATTCAAAATCTAGTAGAGATGGATGTATAATATAATCCAAAGATAATGATATCCCCTCTGAAGACAAAGATGCCTCCTCCAAATGTTGTTCAAAAGTATCCACAGTCACGTCAAATTGCAAAGAATGATCATGTAGAGATTGAACAAGAGGTTCAAAGTGTTCCCTCACAACAACTAAAGAAGGATATTCACCATCAAAGAGAAGATGAATGTCATTAATGATTTCTCCCAAATCTGTAATATGAGACTCCATAAATAAGTCTGAAATACCTGTCAAGAAGCCATCCAAAGTAGCCAAATCTGAAAGATAATATATGTCCTACTACATTGAATCACAAGGAACCAAAAGTGTGGAATCACAAGCATCCTCATGTACAACAGTAGATGATTCTTCCAATGTTGGATTATAAGAGTCCTCAGCCTCAAGATGTTGACTCATAGATGAAGAAGATGAATCCTCTAAATCTGGATTAGGATCCATAGAAACTGAAGTCTCAATAGACATCTCTATAGGAGGAGAAGGAGAAGGTTTTATGTCATCAAATCTCCCATAACTTTCCCAATCAACAAGTGTTTTAGTTGTTTTATCATCAATAGGTTGAAGCTCTACAAGTGGAACAAGACAATCCACAATAGGATCCTCTAGGAATGGAGGTTCATTCGAATCTCCATACATCTCCCAAAGTTTGTTCATAAGGTCACGAGGGATATTAATACCATCAATGGCCATTTGTGTATCAATATCACAACTAAAACCAATTACTCCTATGATATGTTCTATTTTGAAGTCCCACACAACTCTCTTCCATGTTGATGAAGGTTTAGGAACTAGTCCATAGAGATATGGCAAAAGATTAAGCCACCTACAATGTTTTAGGATTCCATCTCGCCAAGACTTAAAGTTCCATCAATTTAACCTTATTATAGCAGGATGAATTTTTAAGCCCATATTAAACTCTTCAATTTAGTCACACAATAGACCAATCAAGAGACATAAGCCAACAAAGGAAAAATATTACCCCCCCCCAAATTACTCAATCATGAAACCCTCTAGCAATGTATGAATTGGAACTTTATATTTAGTGCATTTACAGTTGCTAGATGCCAAAAATAGCAAGCTAGACTTGATCTTAGTGCTTATAGATGACAAAATAGGCCACAGAATCAAGTACAAATTTTGGTATAAAATGAGATCAATTTGATCATACCACTCCAAAGTACATAAAAAATTATGCACTTTCAAAAAAAACTGCACCCGAAAATGTTACCGTAGGAGCAAGATATATGAGCTCCTGAAGTTCCCAAAATGAGGATGAAGTAGCAACACCTGTGAGAATTTGTAATTTCTAGAAAAAAATATACAAAAAATCCAAAATCTTATTGCACCACTATGATGAGCGCAAAAAATTAGCCCAAATCAAAAAAAAATCTCAAAAAAGGAGTCAAAATGGTTGAGTTATGGGCCTCCGAAGTTGAACTACAAAATCAAAAAGTGCATTGGAGAGGGGGGCAATTTTTTTTTTTAAATGTTGATGTGGTACTGATGTCAATAGATAGGGAGCTTAAATTTGGCGGCTTGGCACCCGTAAAAAAAGAATATGCCCCTTGGTTGGAATATTCTCAAGATCAAAATATGTTGTGGTCAGTTGCTGGGGAATCTGGGTAGAATCTTCAGTTTGTTGGAATCCTTTGCAATTGGCAGAATATTCTTCAAATATTCTCAGAGAATATTCTTTTGGTTCCCCTCTTTATTTTTCCGCCGATTTTAATTCTTTTCACCAGATTTCCAAAAAAATACCGCCAGTCTTTTGATTTGAGTAGCAGAATGAAATGAAGTCCACTAGATTTCTTTAGCAATGGATGTGAATTTACTAGCCACAGCAGTGAATAGTAAAGTGCCACATGGCGGGTGGTGGATAGGGAGTACCTTTTTGTAGGTACTTTGTACCTTGCGTAGGGTATGACTGCAAATTCCACAAAAAAAAAATATGCTTCCCCTTTTTTTTATTTTTTAAAATAAAAACTTTCGAATAAATTTTTCACAAAGCTTTATTTTATTTTTTTTAATTTTTGAAAAAAAAAAATTGAAAGAAAATATTTTTAAGAAAAATCATACCACCTTACAATTATGACGACCTGGGGGGTTGTATGACTCCATGGGAAAAAAAAATTCCTCAACGGACAACTTATTCAAATTCGATGAATTAACAATTGATCTTAGGGTTTTTGGCCCTTCTGGATGTGATGGCAGGGTCATATTTGACCCAAAATGCTCCAAAATTGTAGCCAATTTTTGGATTTGCAACCACTCTTCAGCTTCAAACCCTCATAGATTTGGCCTCGTATATCCAATTTGGACAAAACAAAAGGCAAAACCAACTTTCTCAAACCTTCTAAACTCAATAGTGAGCTCAAATTTGCACCAACAAGCTCTTATATGAACTTGCAATAAAGAATCAAAAAGAGGAAACCCTTAGAATCTAGTATTTCTATCAAGTTTTTTTTATTCTCTAGATCATCATACGATGCAAGAGAAGAGCATACTCAACTATTCAAGATTTACCAAGATCTCTCAAAAAATAGCTATCTAATGGCACCCAACCTGCTTTGATACCATATTAGAATTGGCTATGGAGATAGCTTGCCAAGAACTAGAGGCTAAATGGAAAGCACAAGAGAGAGAAGATCAATATGACAAGAATAAACTGTATTCTTACCAATTATGATTCAATGTTGTGTTGTGTGTAGTAGAGACCCCTTGGTTATATAGCCAAGGTTAGCTACAACATGTCGTAAGATTATGACAAGTATCTTAATCATATGACATGAGAAAACTTATCATAACTACATAGGTCACATGTGTTACAAGTCAAAAGATAAGATAACAACTAATAACAACTAAAAACTTCTATAAAGATTCCTAGGACCTAAGTAAACTTAACATGTAAATAAGTCCCCTAGTAATGAATTGACTATGTACAAGAGTTTATTTACACCAACACAGATCACCACCCCATCAAGGTAAGAATCCTACTCAAGAAGGGGCTTGAAGGGGAAAGGAGAAAAGAAGGGGATTTCTCCTTAATACTAAGATGGTTCAATACAAGGATAGTACATATGTTATCAAAACATTCAAAATGATAAACAACTGCATATTGGTGCAGGAGCACCTACACCACATCCTCCATTTTTTATCATTTGATGAAAAGTAGGTTGTTCAATAGGCTAGAATGAGTCTTTTGATTATTTTCATCTTGAACAGGGTCTAACAACACCATCAAGTATGTTTTAGGTTGAGTTTTGGAGTCAAATTGTGAAATATTGCAATCTTGCACTAAATATTGTCTTTGTAGCCTTTGAAGGAAAATACTTGAATTTGTATCTAAATGTGCAAGATTGGAGTTTCAATGATGTATTAAGGCTATTTCAAGTTCATTTAAGTGCTCCTAGGTGTCTAGAACAACAAATTTGCATAGTGAAGCTTATTAAGCAAACAATTGTCAATGTTAGCACTTTTAAGCTTAATGAAGGTCTAGGTGGTTAGAAGGTGGTTATAGGAATTAAGGGAAGATTTTTCTACTTTGCAAATGTATAAAGTCCTTTGGAAGACATGAGTATATGATGATGGTTTGATGGTGGTGAGCATTCTTTGAATAAAGCAGCAATTCTCTGTCAATTCACTGATTTTCTTCTATTATCTCTTATTTTTTGTGTTTTTCCTGCATTGCACAGGCCGTACATAGAAATTATTGCTCTAAATTATTTGGATTCCTATAGGAGATGGTAGAAACATGATTTTGAATCCATACTAAAGTCTTAATAATAAATTTGTGGATTGTTTTGTTCGTTTCCTATGGTCTGCCTGTGTAAGGCAGTGAGGGCACCGTTTGGGGTTTCAATATGCTTTAAGCCATTCCCACTTACTGTCTTAGCCTATTACTCAGTGGGATGGCATGAAATGAAGTTAGAATATATTTCTTTGCAATCTAGAGTAGAAATAAGGCGAGTTGTAGGTTGTGGAATGTCACCACAGTGTGAAATGAAGCATTTTCATGTAGGAATTGGTGGGACAGTGATGAGTCTTGATGAATTGCTGATGGAATTGACTAAGGAACAGTATTAAATGTTTGTATAGACCCAAATAAAGTAGTTTGATGCTTTGGTTGGGCTTGGAAGGCCTTGGAAGGGTGAAATCTTGAAAACCCTAGGTATTTGAGAGTAAATTGAGGGTTTTGAAGAACGATGGCTTAGAGGGTGTGAAATTGTCAAAGACCTATGAGTTTGGGTGTTTTGAGACATATCTAATGACTTTCCAAGAGATTGGGAGGCTAGGATAAGTTTGAAGAACACTTTGTTTGTAAAACAGGGCTAATGCTTGTAGCCTTTTTGCAAGTCAGTTTGATGTTTCTCTATAATGTTGCAAAGAAATCTTGTATGATTGATTGGGGAATTGTGTTTGGGGTATGAGAGGATGCTAATTGATGTTGATTTGGTCTTTTGGTGGCCTTCTCTAAGATAAGCCTATTTGGTGAGATTTGGAGTCTATATCCTTGATGGTGCTAGTTGGTTCAATATGGTTGAATGTGATTTCAAAGGTTGATGTTTTATTTGAAGTCTGGTCTGTTTTGAATCTTCTCCACCTTGGCTCTGCATCATAGTGGTATTAGAGCATTAGGGAGTAGATTTTTTTTCATTTTTTAGGTTGTGAAGAGCAAGGAAGAAGTGAAGAGTTTGGTGTTCAAAGATGCCTCCAAAGAACAAAGATATGGCTAAAGAGATGAAGGAGATGAAAGAAAGACATGCTAGAGAAATCAAAGAGTTGGAGGAAAGAATCATAGCCTTGGAGACAAACAAGAGAAGGGATGTGGAAGAGAGTGAGTCAGAAGAAGAGGAAGATGATGAGTTTGAAGACATGGAAGAAGAACTTGATCCAGAGGACCAAAGGATTGCAAATTTGGTGAAGGCAGTTAGGAATGACAAGCCTAAGGTAAAAATTGATGTTCCTAAATATGGTGGAAGTTTAAATGATGAAGAATTATTTGACTGGATTGCTACATTAGATAATCATTTTGAATGTGATGAGGTTCCTGAGGAGCAAAGAGTAAGGATTGCAAAGAAAAATTTGCAGGGCCATGCTTTGGTATGGTGGGACTACTTTCAATCAGAGAGGAGGGAGCAAGGAAAGTCTAAAATCACTTCATGGGACAAGATGATATCAAAACTCAAAGGTAAATTCTTACCCAAGGATCATCAAGTTCAAATGTTTAAAAAATTTCAAAGCTTAAGACAAAAGGAGATGGACATTAAGTCTTATACTGAGGAATTTTATAAATTAAGTTTAAGGTCTGGTCATCATGAGAATGAAGATGAAAAAGTTGCAAGATACATGGGTGGTTTGAGGTTAAACATACAAGATGGATTGGTTTTGGCTAACCCTAGGAATGTAGAGGAATGTTACCAAATGGCAATCAGGGTGGAGGAGAAGATGAAGACAAGACAAGACAAAGCAGTTAGAGGCAGAGGTAATGCATCAAGAGGAAGAGGATCTATGCCTAATACAAAGCTAAGCAATGACAATCAAGAAGATGCCATGAAAGGACAAGAGTAATATGATTTCAGAAGTGGATGGAGAGGCACAAGAGGTAGATTTGGAGGAGGTAGGAGTTCCAATGTATTTTTAGGTAGGTGTTACACTTGCAATGAATTTGGCCATCCATCCTACAAATGTCCTGAGAAGATTGGTGCTTCATCAAGTGGAAGTAAAGGTGATAAAAGAGTTCAACTTGTGCAAGAGGATGAAGAGGAGAGCATTGGTTCATCAAGTCGTCCTGTAGACCCTGGAGTTGGAGAAGCTTTGATGTTGCACAAGAAACTTTTGAAGACTTTCAAGGAAGTAGAGCCATTGCATAGGAAGAGGATTTTCAAAACCACTTGCAAGAGTAAGGGAAAGGTGTGTAAAGTTGTGGTTGATTCTAGTTCAACTGAAAATATGGTTTCATGTGAAATGGTGAACAAGTTAAACTTGAAAAGAATTCCTCATGACTTTCCTTACAAGGTATCTTGGCTAAGTGATGGTCAATCTTTGTTAGTAAATGAGAAGGCTATTGTAGGTTTCCATATTGGTGATTATAAGGACAGTTTTGTTTGTGACATTCTTCCAATCGACTGTTACCACATACTCCTAGGAAGACCTTGGCAGTATGATAGGTGTGCCATGTATGATGGAAAAGAAAATAAGTATACCATAATGAAAGATGGTCATAAGTTTGTTTTGACCCCTTGGGTAGAGGATGTGAAAGGTAAAGCTAAAGTGATTATGTGTGGGAGCAAGGAGCCTATAAATGCTGTGAAAGAAATCAATAATTCTGATGTTGTGAACAAGTATAGGTCTGAAAACGTGAGGGTAGTAGATGTAAAGGCAAACACAGGGGTAAAGAAGGTAATGATAGTGAGTTTTCATGACAATGTGATGGTAGGAACCATTGAATGTCCTGTAGTTAAGAGTAAGGTTGAGAAACAAGTTGAGTTTGCAGGTACAAGGCAAGATAATGGAGTAGTCAATAAACGACAACAAAAATAGGGCAGAAAAGACAATTGCAGGCATGAACATGAGAAGAAAGGACAGTTGATTCAAAATACTACTGACAATAGTTTGTTTGCAGGTGCAGGACATGGTAAACAATCCAATCTTGGTCAGAGAAAGGATGAAAGACTGTTTACAGGTCTGAGGACAGAGGAAAAGGTGAATGCATATGCAAGCACTTTCCAAAATGCTAGATGTACAGGGCAGATTGCAAGCCCAGTATACATGAACCAGTGGGGTGGATTCTTGGACCAATGGAGCATCTATGAAGCATAGAGACAATGGATTCGGGAACAACTCATGAGGCATGAGTATTTTCTAGGGGGGGTGTATGGTGCGGGAGCACCTACACCTCATCCTCCATTTGTTATCATTTGATGAAAAGTAGGTTGGTCAATAGGCTAGAATGAGTCTTTTGAGTATTTTCATCTTGAACAAGGTCTAACAAGACCATTAAGTATGTTTTAGGTTGAGTTTTGGAGTCAAATTGTGAAATATTGAAATCTTGCACTAAATGTTGTCTTTGTAGCCTTTGAAGGAAAATACTTGAATTTGTATCTAAGTGTGCAAGATTGGAGTTTCAATGATGTATTAAGGCTGTTGCAAGGTCATTTAAGTGCTCCTAGGTGTCTAGAACAACAAATTTGCATAATGAAGCTTAGTAAGCAAACCATTGTCAATGTTAGCACTTTTAAGCTTAATGAAGGTCTAGGTGGTTAGAAGGTGGTTATAGGCATTGAGGGAAGATTTTTCTACTTTGCAAATGTATAAAGGCCTTTGGAAGGCATGAGGATATGATGATGGTTCGATGGTGGTGAACATTCTTTGAATAAAGCAGCAATTCTCTGTTAATTCACTAATTTTCTTCTATTATCTCTGAATTTTTGTGTTTTTCCTGCATTGCACAGGCCGTACATAGAAATTATTGCTCTAAATTCTTTGGATTCCTAAAGGAGATGGTAGCAACATGCTTTTGAATCCATACTGAAGTCTTAATAATAAATTTGTGGAGTGTTTTGTTGGTTTCCTGTGGTCTGCCTGTGCAAGGCAGTGAGGGCACCGTTTGGGGTTTTAATATGCTTTAAGCCATTCCCACTTACTATCTCGGCCTGTTACTTAGTGGGATGGCATGAAATGAAGTTAGAATATATTTCTTTGCAATCTAGAGTAGGAATAAGGTGAGTTGTAGGCTGTGGAATGTCACCACAGTGTGAAATGAAGCATTTTCATGTAGGAATTGGTGGGACAGTGATGAGTCTTGATGAATTGTTGATGGCATTGACTAGGGAACAGTATGAAATGTTTGTGCAGACCCCAATAAAGTATTTTGATGCTTTGGTTGGGCTTGGAAGGCCTTGGAAGGGTGAAATCCTGAAAACCTTGGGTATTTGGGAGTAAATTGAGGGTTTTGAAGAACAATGGCTTAGAGGGTGTGAAATTTTCACAGACCTGTGAATTTGGGTGTTTTGAGATATATTTGATGACTTTCCAAGAGATTGGGAGGCTAGGAGAAGTTTGAAGAACACTTTGTTTGTAAAACAGGGCTAATGCTTGTAGCCTTTTTGCAAGTCAGATTGATGTTTCTCTATAATGTTGCAAAGAAATCTTGTATGACTGATTGGGGCATTATGTTTGGGGTCTAAGAGAATGCTAATTGATGTTGAGTTGGTATTTTGGTGGCCTTCTCTAAAAGATAAGCCTATATGGTGAGATTTGGAGTCTATAGCCTTGATGGTGCTAGTTGGTTCAATATGGTTGAATGTGATTTCAAAGGTTGATGTTTTATTTGAAGTCTAATCTATTTTGAATCTTCTCCACCTTGGCTCTGCATCACATATATAAGAATATAAGTTCCATAAAGAGGTGGAATTTGAATTTCAAAGGGTGGAAAACCTTATTCTAGACAATAGGAAAAAAGAAGGCTATGGATAGTAGGATGGAGGAAGGTCTCCTTCAAGATGCATTGCTACAAGCAGAAACTGGACTCCAGAAGGACGTTGGGAATGAGGTGTTAGGTAACAGGCTCATGCTTTCTAAATACTCCTTGAGGAGGATCTAGAATAGGAAAATCCAAGGGCTTAAAGCAAGAAGGGCTTAAAGCAAGATCTAGACTCAATTGATCTTGAAAACGATGATATAGGGTCTAAATTCTTTTTCAAGCTCCTTAGGGAGAAAAAATTTAAGGAGCATATTCAACAGGTACAATTTGATGGGAGAGCATTTAGTGATCAAGAAGACATCAAAGGTCACTTCTTTAAATTCTATAAGAGCTTGTTCTCATCTGAAAATGGTGGGAAATTTTGCACTAATGCAAGGAATCTAATCAGGAGTGTCATCCCAAAGAAGCTTGATGCAGAAGAATTGGTGAAGCTGGGCTATAATATTTCCAATGAAGAAATAAAAGGGCAATAGACTCCATGTAGAATGAAAAATCCCCTGGAGTAGATGGTCTCCCAACAAAATTCTACAAGGCCTTTAAGGATTGGGTAGTTGATGACCTCTTCCTAGTATACAAGGCATCCTTGGAGGTTGGTTCTCTGGGGAGTGGTATCAACAAAGGCATTATAAAATTGCTTCCCAAAGAGGTGACAAAACTCAAATTAAAAACTAGAGACCCATAACTTTGCTAAATGTTTCCTATAAAATCCTTGCAAAAGTGTTGGTAAGAAGGCTGACAAATGTTCTACTGAAGCTTATCAGTACCACTCAAACAGGCTTCGTTAAGGGTAGATACATTATGGAGAACCTCATTACCAGCTGGGAAGTGTTAGAATGGGAAAAAAATTCTAACCAGGAGGCAACTATCCTACTACTAGACTTTGCAAAGGCTTATGATCAGGTTGAATGGACCTTCATCAAACTCACTCTTAAGGATTTTGGCTTCCCTGAAGCCTTTTGCAATATGGTTGCCACCTTGTTCAAAGATGTTGTAGCTCAGGTCAATGTAAATGGTTCTCTTACAAAATAATTTTCCTTAGAAAGGTTAATTAGGCAAGGCTGCCCTTTGGCCCCTGCATTGTTTGTGATCACTTCAGATGCTTTATACTATGTCCTCAGGACTAATTTTCTCTCACCAAAGGTTAGAGATATAACACTTCCAAACAACAATGAGCTATTGAATGTTCAGTTCACCGATGACATAGCTTTGTTCCCCCTAATGAAGGAAGAAAATGTATCCAACCTAATGAAAAAACTAAATACCTTAGGTGAAGCCTCAGGAGCAAAAATCTCTCTTCAAATCAATTTTGTTGGAATGGTAGGACAAACCTCCAAAATGGGTAAAAAAAATTGAAATCCAATGGGGACGGCCACACAAGCAGGTGAGATACTTGGGAATTCCATTTGTTTTTTGCCCAAATCTAAAAGAAATGTGGACCTAGATTAAAGGTAGGATTGAGAAAAAGATTGATAAATGGAACAGACAGTACCTCTCTTTGGTAGGAAGGGTTCAAGTATGTTAAAAGAATCTTCTTACAGTTTGTATTTTGTCTCAGTATGGTTTGTAGGAGTTTAGGTGAACTCCTCAAACACCCCAAAATCACTTGCAAGACAAAATAACTTCCACAAGAGAGAAATGGCAGAAATGTCATGCTATCATTAAGATGCAAGGATGTAAAATTGAATATGACATGATTACAAATGTACAAAATGCCTTGAATATATAGGTATGAGTGAAAACCTAAAATGCATAAGATGTTGCCAAGTGTTAAAATCACACTACATGTGACAACATGTGAACCCTATCTAGGAAATAATAAAAAGATAGATATAAGTTCTAGAAGGACAACTCATCTTCTAGAAGGAATCTTATCTCCTACAAATAAGGAAAGGGGAATTACCCCATTATTAAATGATTTATCTAATTATGCAACCTAGGACTTAATTAATTAAATGCAAAACCTAAGTTAACTTATGCTAGTGTAATAAATAATTAATTATACTAACACCCCCTCATAAGTGCAACTTAGGAAGGAAATTATTATGCAAATGATGCAAAGATGCAAGAGATGGGTCCCGGCAACAAAGGCCTGATCAGGTACCCATTTACAAATGCAATGAAAGAGAAAGAGGAGAAAACCCAGTGGGAAAAAACCCCCTCAATGAGATGACCTGCTACAAAGAAGCACTGGAAGAACTCTAATGGAGTAACACTGGAATCCTTAATCCAGCAAGCAAGGAAAAATACCTTTGTTTACAAGAAACCATAGCGAAATCATAATAATGCAACAACAGACCCGATGCCAAGAAACTCTGAAAAACTCACATACTGGATCAACCCTGGAATCTATGAAGCAACAGTAGATGAAAAAGATACCCCCCATAAGAGGGAATGATATGATGACAAAATCTAGAAGTCGTGTATCTCGATGCTGATGTCAAACTGTGACTAAAACTGCTCCATGGTAACAAGTACCATCAATATTTTGGAACATTAACCATAAAAACATGGCCCTCAAACTAAGATGGATCTGAACCAATGCGAATCAATAACCATAGGCTCTCAATCTTAAGTGTGAACCAGTACGAACCAAAAATGTGTCCAGCTAAGCAAGTGAGGCCAAAAGAAACAACATAATCCAGATACAACTCATGCGAGTTGTCACCAAAAATGAAGATGAGATGCATAAAACCCCCCTTGATGGAACTTTATATCAGTTCATTTATTACAATACCCAATGATTGCAAAAGGAGAGAATGCAAAATATGCATAAACTACAGAGAAAATGCAAATCTAGTGCATGAAAACAAAAAAGAATGCATTCACAAACCAAGGTACACATCTGCCTCCATGATTAAAAATGACCTTAGAATCTGTGTAGAGGATGAATTCAGCTTTCTGATGATATGTCGTATGCCAAAAACAGACACCGTGGCCAAAAGTTATGAATTTTTCAAAAAAGTTGAATTTTGCTTGCAGGAAACGGATTTTCTAGCAAAAAAAATTTACTTCCCAAAAATATTTTGAAGCGAAGAACAAAACCCAAAAACTGTTTTTTAATCCAGCAAGTAGAAGATGAAAAAATAATTTTTTTAAACCTTCAGCCAAGAGGAAAATGACGCGCATGAGTTTTTGTACAGCGATTTTCTTCAGATCCGTGCAAGATATCAAAAATCTAAAAAATACCCAGTTCATATTTCGACCCTGGCTACAAAACCCAGAAATTATTTTTCCTACAACTAAGTGGAAGCTAGATTTCTGAAGCAAAAATGAAAAATGGCTTAAAAAAAAAAGTTGTTTGCATCTAGCAAAACTTTCATGCCACGATTGGTCCCTCAGATCTAAGAAGAAGTCTACAACACTGAAGCTCTGATACCATGTAGGAGTTTAGGTGAACTCCTCAAACACCCTAGAATCACCTGCAAGACAAAATAACTTCCACAAAAGAGAAATGGTAGAAATATCATGCTATCATTAAGATGCAAGGATGCCAAATTGAATATGACATGATTACAAATGTACAAAATGCCTTGAATATATAGGCATGAGTAAAAACCTAAAATGCATAAGATGTTGCCAAGTGTTAAAATCACACTATATGTGACAACATGTGAACCTTATCTAGGAAATAATAAAAAGATAGAGATAAGTTCTAGAAGGACAACTCATCTTCTAGAAGGAATCTTATCTCCTACAAATAAGGAAAGGGGAATTACCCCATTATTAAATGATTTATCTAATTATGCAACCTAGGACTTAATTAATTAAATGCAAGACCTAAGTTAACTTATGCTAGTGTAATAAATAATTAATTACACTAACATGGTTGTTTAGCAATTACCAAGTGGATGAAATTCAAAATAGGATTCAAAGTTTTTTTTGGTCAGATGGAAAGGGAAATAAGAAAAGAGCTGTTAAATGGAGTTGGTGTTATCTAAGCAAGGTTGATGGGGGGCTTGGTTTGAAGGATTTAAAATTCTGAGGCATAGCATTGGTTAGAAAATGAATTTTCAAGGCTCTAGATGGTGATGAGCCTCTAAAAGTGTTGATCAGAAGCAATATCCGAAGAGCAAACTGCAAACATGCAAAGAACTAGAAAAACCTCCCCCTAATTGACCTTCTTAGTTGTCAAATCCCTATATCCCCTGAAGGCTCAATGGTGTTTAGGAGTATTTGGAAAGCTTGGGAATATGTTAAGGAGTTCATAACCAACTCCCAGTTCTCTTAGTGTAATAATTTGTACACACAAAGGTCAATTTGATGGAACCTCAAACACAAGGAAAAGCCTTTGGAACTCTTACAAGGATGCTCAGCCAAGAACTGGGCCAATAAAGGAATAAAAATCTTCTCAGACATTATGAAGGATGGACTTTTAAAAGACTGGGCTCAAATGAGGAATGAATTTAACATCCCTGAAACCCAATGGAGAACTTACTCTGTTGTAAGAGAGGCTTGCAAAGGAATGAATTGGTTGATAACTAGCAGACTTAATGTAGAACAATACAAGGAATTCCAATGGACTGATGGTACCAATACCAACAAACTCAATGCCAGAACTATCTACAACACTCTCACTAAGCAGCAAGAAACATATGATCATCTAAACAATGTGTGGAATGTTAAGATTAGCAACAATGAGTGGTCTAAAATTTTGTTAAATAATTGGTCAAGAACAATTGAGCCAAAGAAGGCTTGCTTGAGATGGATCTTGATCTTCCACATACTGCCTTTTAAAATAAAATCTGGTGACATTGAAATATGCAGATTGTGTAGGGTACCCAAGACTCTAAAACATATTTTTATTGATTGTATATATGCTAAAGAAACATGGATTTTTTTGTCATAAATTAGATGTTTGGAATACTAATGGCAAAGCCAGATTGGACATAATTCTTTTATTTAGAGGCAATAAATTTGGCAAAGAACAAACACTGTTTTAGTCTTGTGTTTCCATTGAAATTTTGTGGAGTATTTTGAAAGCACGGAATGATGAGAGACTTAATGGGAAAATGAGGGCACTTACTGAGTCTACAAAAAGACTCACCTTGCTCAATATTACATTGCGAGTTACCATGACAGTGAAGGTATCAAAATTCAAATTTCTCAAGTTGTTGGAAGAAGGCACATTGCAAATAAACCTTCAGGAAGTTAGGTTTGCGAACACTTGGCAGGCAGGATAGCCAAGCTCAGAAATATTTCTCCAGGCCTTGAAAATATTTCAAAAGGAATTTAATGAAAAGTTGGCTAAGGATGCCTAGAAGGAAGACCCTCCACCCCTACTTAGACTTGAAGACTTCACTAAGGAAGAGATGGAGGCAGCAAAGGTTCTGGTAGGAATGAAGCATTCGACTGGTAGTGAGGAATCGACCTCTTGATTGGATTAGATGCATTGGTTTTTTGGTGACAGAGCATACCCTATGGGTTTTGATGCTATGGAATATCCTATGTGCAGATTTTAGATTGAGCAGGTAACAGTATGTTCCTTTTTTATAGTGGTTATTGGTGACCAAGTATGCAATTTTTTAGGGAAAAATACAGATGATAGCAGGTAAAAGATGTAGCTATAAACAAGGTGGAACACGGCTAGTAAGGTCCCTTTTTGGTGGAAAATAATGCATATGATATATTTTGTACTTGTCATTCAAAAATCTAATGTTGTATATGTAAAAGAAGCATGGAACTATCAGCACTAATGTATTGAGGAAGGAAAATCAATAGTACTACATCTCATCTTTCTATATCCTATTGTTCATAGTATATATAATAAAAAAAAAACTTTCAAAAATATAAAAAATTAAATATTAAATATTAAAAATTTGATAGGGAAATGAAAATCCTTTAGGGACTTCAGGTCCCGAAAGGACTTTGGAACTAAGTCCAAAGATCCTATGTTCTCCCGAAATCCTGAGCCCCACCGGTTATAAAGTCTCAATAAGCATTTAAACCCCAAAATTTTGAGAAGCCTGAGGAAAATAAAATTCCCCGCCCTGCTTCAAAACACATCTCGGGAGTTACAATAAACTCAGGACTCATTAAAAAGGCCAGGAAAAATAATGTTTCTCGCATAAAAAAACAAACTTCGGGACTTCTTAATAAACCTAGAACTCAAAAAAAAGGTCGAGGAAAGTAAAAGTTTCCCAGCTCATTAAATAAGGCCAAAAGGAATAAAATGTCTTGCCTCAAACCAATGCTCGAATTTCAGAGACTATGACCATGGAAAAAGGGGAAAAATCGTAGCGTTATTATGAGGGAATCACGAGAAGTGTCAAATCACCCAAGTGTATGGATTTTATGATGAATGTTTGAGAAAATATGGAAATGCAAATGTGTTGAAGTATTTTATAGACCTCTTAGAATACTTGTCACTGATGGCCCTTATTGAAAGCTAGATCTTTTGCTTATAGGGAGTTCTCTCCCCATCATTAGACACACTTGATAACATTCAAGCTTTGCATCGTATACAGGAAGAACCACATGAGATCACATGTCACTCTATTATGGGGCTCGTTAAAATGAAATATCCTCTTATATGTGGGTCATCGAAATGAATGATAGAAATAACAAGGCACAAGGAAGCTTTAACTAGAAAATGGACCATGGTTGGATCTGCTACCAAGTGAAGAGAACCTAAAAGAGTCAACTCTTCCCATCGCTCAATTCATGGGGTAATCAATTAATTCCATTCAGATGTTGAATTCTATGTGGGTCAAGAATTCATCCCTAATCCATCTTATTTATGATTGGGTTCAATGAATAGGTACACTATAAGGGCCACACAAAATTGACTTGTTGAAAATGATTTAAGTACTTTTGAGTAAATGCAATCAGCTGTTATATCCAAATAGAAGTCTTGAAAAGGTTTTCAGTTTGCATTGATGTTATGAACTTCAGTTGGGCATATAATGATTCATTAAGAAATCTTTAGAAATTTGTTAAACACATGCATTCGGTTGGCTTAAAGATTGTTGCAATTTCCATATGCAAAATTTTGAAGCACAGGATATACACAAAATTAATTGAAACGGCTTTATAAATTCTCAAGCAAATGCAATCAGCAGGTCTAAAACCAAATTCCAGTTGTGTAATGTAGTTGCAAGGAATTTTTTTCCATTAAAAGATTGACATGTAAAAGGCCTCATAGAAATGAAGCCTTATGAAATGAATGATTGTAGGGTTATGTATCGAATGGTTCGTGAATTTTTTTTTTAGAAACTTCAAACAAATACAGTTTCTATAGTGCAGGTCGGAGCCAATAAGGATATCTAAGTAAAGCATAGCAACAAAATTTTATACTGTGTGTGAAAATGATAGTTTGAGTGTTAACCATTATTTTTACCCTATGTTTAAAATTGGAGAAGATGCCTTTGAAAGAAGAAGCATGTGGGATCTCAGGCCCAATAGGGAACGAGGACTAAAAACTTTTAAATCCTAGTCCTTCTTCTATTCCCATATCCGTGGGTGGGCCAAGTCAAACCCAACATTGAAATGAACATAAAACCTTTAAAATCTCTAATCCTCATGTTTACCAAACTCCTGCTCCTAAGAATTAATGGTTCTAAACTGTGAAAATTGATATTGATTTTAAGTTCTTAAATCTTTTGATGTTACAACTCTCAGGTTCGAGAAAGCAAATGGTGTCAGGATTTTGAGTGAATATGAGATGTTGTTTTAGTGTTATTTATTAACGTTTTAAAATAACAGAAATTGGGGGGATTTATTAATATTTAATTGTGGTAATTAAAGTTTATTATATATGCATTCAATTGAAATAACTTGAGTCTATTTGAAATTTCATGGATTTTAATTTATTGATTTTTAGGATTAATTATGAATTAATTAATTTTATGAATTAATAATGAATTTTGATGTTTTACAAATACTTTCAAAGGATTGTAAAGATGGTCGCTCGAAGTAGTTAATGCTCATACACTTGGAAGTGATGAGGTGATTACAAAGGCTTTATGGTCATGATGGTTGAAATTTGCAAAGGATGGTGCTACTTGGCATGATTTTTGGAAAAGGGATGTTGCTTTATATCATGCACAAGGATGGGCAGGGAGTCTAAAGTGGAAATTGCCATCTGAAGTTAACTAGAGATGAATAGGAGGTGAAAATGGAATATTCTTTTATGGAGTAATTGCATGCATGCAAAGCTTCAGTTTTGTATTTATCATTTGGTGAGAAAGATTTGTTTCCTGAGCTTTTTAATGTTAAATCTTACCCACTTGAAGGGGTTATAAGTTTAGAAATCTAGGGGAGTAGCTTTTTAGATAATTTAGCTTGTGGCCATTAGTTTTAGATAGTTATGCATTTTAATTTTAAATCATTTGTTAGTGTAGCTAGAGACAATCATGGATTGACAAAACCAAAAATTCCAATGTATACATTTGTTGGATTGTAATTGACAGGAAGAATAAATTTGGATGTAAATATTTTTTTGTTGTTTCAAAAAAAAAATCTATTGAGTTTTTAAGAGATTAACCCATTTTATGAAACTTCGTCAATTTATTTCTGATTTGTGCATGAAATATGATAATTAGAAATGAGTTGCATTCTATTGATATTATCAAACTCCCTTGGATCTTGCACTGTTAGCATAAAGGATTGTGTTTAATCTAATCTTAATGTTGCAATTAATGAATCTATTAGGCTTTTAGTTGAACAAATATTTGGATAAGGTTTTCACACCATTCTCTTGCATCTCCATTTATCTTTTGAATTTTCTTTATCCTTTGGTTAGAGTAGGGTTTAGATTATATTTTTATCTCACATTAACCAAGAAACGAATAAGTAGGCCCCATGAATATTACAACCATATTGACCACTCAGTTAGGTAGCATAGTTGTGACCCAACTCCCAAGACCTTGGAAGGTGATTCATTTCATGATAATTTATCTTTTCCAAGAGAGGTAAGGTGAATTGCATCTTTCCTGTGTTGCATGTATCAATTTGGACATCAACAGATCTATTAGGTAAATATATCACAAGAGAAGGTCATCTAGCAATCCTTGAACAAATCTTTGACAGGCTAGAGGAATATCAAATGATATTGAACCCAAACAAGAGAATTTTTGGTAGTACTTCTAGAAAACTTTTTGGATACATTATTTCCCATAGAGGCATCGAAGTGGATCTAGCTAAAGTGAAAGCAATAGTCAACATGCCTCCACCAACCAATTTGCAAGAATTATGTAGTCTTTAAGGTAAGATTCAAGTGTCATAGATCAACTAACAAACAAGTGTCATCCTTTTACACATCTCTTACACAAAAATTTTACATTCAAATGGGATGAGAAGTGTCAACAAGCATTCTAGTTATAGACACCTAAATCTAACTAACATATTTCTTCTAAAACATCAACATTTTCTATGATTAGGTATCATCTATCTATCTTATGCATTAAATTAAATAATCTCGTTATTTAATTTACTTAACGTTATTTCCCCTTCAACCTAGACAATTAAATAATTTTCAATTATTTAATTATTTCAAAATTTGAATTTTCCCTTCTTTTCTACTTTAATTAAATAATTTCAAGTTATTTAATTAAATTATCTATTTCATCACTAATTATTCATAGATTTCCTAGATTAATTAAATTCATTTAATTAATTCATTTCCCATCTTCCACTTCTCAAATTAAATAATTGTTTTTAATTATTTAACTTATCCAATTACTTCTCAACAATATCCTCTTCTGAAATAAATAAAATTAATTATTTTATTATTTCCACCTTTCCACATGTAATTAATAATTAATTAGTTTTTTTTTTAATTACTCATGCATTTCCACCTCACCAGTCAATTCCCACTCACTTCGAGTTCACTCCTCAATCAATTCAATCATCTAATCAATCAATTTTGTTTCACTAACAGTCAATAACACTTATCTCTTCAATCAATTCTCTTAACTGACCCATACTTGTAGTTAGCTCCAATCAAGAATTCAATTAACTCCTCATCAATTTCTCTCAACCATTTTGGGTCATTGATCTGTTTAGCCCTTCATCACATCTTGACCATTGATCGATATCACCTAAAATTTATAAATTGAACCTATCCTATCATCTATTTCTCTCTCTCACTCATTGTAAGAAACCTATATGTATATCATTCCAGAGTGCTTTGTGCTATAAAATTTTAGAGCAACCAACATTACACTTCTCTCCAAGTGGCAACATAGGAGAACAATGTCCAACTAAGCTAAGATTTTTATGTAAGGTTTTGATGTTATATTGTTATGCAACTTTCTTAATGTTTTATTGATATGATTTTATGAATTAGATTATGATTGCTTTTATTATTATTTTTATTGTTCAATTTCACAATTCTTTTTCTAGGTCATACACCAGTAATTGAAAGATTATCTAGCTTCACCTCCCATATTGATGCCACACATTCAAGGGAAATCACTTATATTATATATACCTACTATTACAGTTGCTTTAGGTGTTCTTCTTACACAACATGATGACACAAAAAAGAAAAAGATGTATATTATATCCATCATACCTTGGTAGGATATGAGCTTAATTATACTACAATAGAAATGGCATGTTTAGCTGTCATTTTTGTATCACAAAAATTACGACACTACATACTTAATCATCAAATGGAGCTCATTTCTAAGGTTGATCCCTTAAAGTACTTTTTTCTAAGGCTACACTTACTCACCATATGGAAAAATGGGTTATGATCTTAAGTGAGTTTGACATTGAATATGTGGATCATAAGGCCATTAAATGATAAATCATTGTTGACCAATTAGCAAATGCACCTTCAAAGGTAGATTATCCTTTAATTTTAGAATTTTTAGATGAAGATGTTTTCACTCTCACTTCACTTCACTTGTGGAAATTATACTTTTGGATCATACACTCAACATGGTTCAGGGGACCACTCCACAAGGTGATTGTACCCCAAAACCATATAGATTGGCCTTCCCATGTACAAAAAACATTATTGAGTATGATTTTTTGAGGACTTAGAATGGAAATCCAATGGCACATAAAGGAACTTAAAGTCTATGGATATTTGTAATTGATTATAAAACAAGTAAATTATGACTATCAAACAAAGGACAAAAACATTATCCCCTACAAAAATATGGTAGATAGTTTTTCAAACAATACTTTTCATCTATCACTTTTGAAAAATACCTAGGTTGAATAAAAAAATTGTTGATGTTATGGCTACCATTGGATCTCTCTTGGAAATGCCTCATAATACTCATCATTGTGAATTCTTGGTAGAAAAAATTTTGATCCCAACTTTTGATTTCCCAAAATATGAATTGGTATGAGAACTTGTTGTTCAGAATTACCCATGGTATCAAGATGTTTACACTTATCTTCATCACAATAGACTTCCATCCAACTTGTCTAGTACCAAAAATAAAATAGTTATCCATTGATCTTTCTATTTTTTCATCCTAGGTGATACCTTGTATCAAAGGAGTCTTGATGGTGTCCTCCTTAGGTGTCTAAACTTCAAAGAAGCTAAAACTCCTTCATATGAGGTATATAAAGGTATTTATGGGGAACATTCTAGTGGTCTTATCCTCATTAAAAAAAAATTGTGAATAGGTTACTATTGGCCAACCATAGAACAAGATGCACAATAATTTGTTAAGAAATATCGCCAATACCAACAACATGGAGACTTAATTCATGCACTTTCTCAGGAATTACAACCAAAAACTGCCCCTTGGCCTTTTTTGCAATGGAGACTCAAGCTTATAGGGAAAATTCATCCCCCCTCATCCAATGGCCATAATTTCATTATCACTGCCACTGAGTATTTTATGAAGTAGATAGAATCCATTCCATTATCCAACATTACCTGAAATCAAATAGAAAATTTTATCTTAAATTATCTCATTTTTTTGATATGGTATTCCTCATGCTATGGTATTCCCCATGCTATCATTACTGATAATGGGAAACCTTTTAAAATCAATATTTTCATCACCTTTGCCAATAATTTCATATCTAACACTACTTTTCCACTCCATATTATTCATAATGTAATGGTCAAGTTGAGGCTTTGAACAAAACCATATTAAAAATTCTTAAGAAAAAAATCAATGAAGATAGTCATGATTAGAACTTGTAACTCATCCCACCTTGGGATTCTCATACTAGCAATCACACGCCCAGAAGATCTAGTTCATATTTTCTTGTCTTTGGAACCAAATCCATTTTTCCTATCAAGGTTGAGCTCCCCTCCCTAATGGTTTCTTTAAAGCATATAATTGATGATGAGGAGTATTAGGTATCTAAATTGTATGAGCTAGAGTTATTGGATGAGAGGCAAATCAACACACTAAATCATTTATAAGATTACCAAAAATTGATCATAGTTACAATAAGATGATCAAAACCTAAAAGTTTGAAGTAAGTAATTTTTTCTTAAGAGACAATCAAAAGAATCAACAAGACCAAGATAAAAAATGAAATTTTGAACCCACCTAGTTAGGACATTTAATCGTCATAGCATATTATGGATATGGATCTTATAAACTTGCCACACATAAAGGGGAACCTTTAGAAGAACCTATCAACATCATTCATCTTAATAGGTTCTTTGTTTGACCCTCAGATTATCCTAATATGTACATATGTGTATTTATTGTATATCTATTTACTCACCTACCATGGTTAAATTATCAATATCTATTGTTTCACCTATTCACCTATCATGGCATAGTCAATCCATCCATCCCAGAATAAGTGAGCCTATACCTAATTAGGGACACTTTCCCTTGACCTAGGTTTTGAATTGGGTTCTTGTGTCACTATCTCGAGAGTACATTTTACACATGCATTACCTATATTTGACATTCAAACAAAAGAAAAATGTGCATTACCTAAAACATCAAGCTTTCATGAAAAACATAAGAAAAAGACTACTGTTAAACTAATTTTATCACCCACATAGCTTATTTCCTAACCTATTGTAAACGGTGATTTTTGTTTGACCCCTCACAATGCTTTTCTCCTCCTAGGGTTTTCACCTAAAATGAGAAAGGGGATTGGATGGGGGACCAAAATGCAAGGGTTTACACTCAAAGTCTATGTTAATGAGATATATTATGCCTAGTTAAGATGTCCTAATGCTCTAATTTGAAAATGAAATGATTTAATGATGTGAAATCTAAGAAAACTAGCTTGTTTGAAAACAAAGTGTGATATGTAGAAGAGCTAAACTAATGCAATAAACAATCAAATGAAGATGTAAAATAGGAAATATGCACCTGGAAATTGAAGAAGAATAGATTGAAGATTGTAGGAGCCACTGAAATCCTAGAAATTTTAACTTTTGAGGCAACTGGGACACTTGTTCCAAACTGGGCGACTTAGTCCCAAAACAGGAAATCTACCCAGAAATTTGTTTATGCCAAAAGGGTGTCTGAAAATGTAAAAAATTCTGAAAAAGCAGTGCAGTGGGACTAAGTCACCACTATGGGCAACTTAGTCCACTTTGGATTTTCTACAAATCCGAAAGTGGAAACGAAAGCCCACAACCTGCACTCTGCTTTTTGACAGAAATTTGAATCTAAATCTTTGAAAAACCCTGCAAAATAGAAGATAAATTGGTTTCTAATGGGGGGTTTGCCTTGGTCAAACCCCTAGTTAGTATTTAAACTTTGTAGAAAATAAAATCTGCATAAACCCTAGCCTTAATTGTGTCTAAGACTAGGAAAAGCTGAGAATGAGATAAAACCCTATTCTAATGTTCTAGAATGAGGTGAATGAATGGAACTTGGGAGATGCAAGACTTCAATGCAAGAAACCCTACAACCCTTCAAATGAATATAAACAATATGTAGAATATGATACAAACCTTAATTCTGAAGATAAGAAGAACATGGAAGATGGAATCACTTCAAAAACAAGACATTAGGTGTGATTTGATGGCTAGTTGCATCTCCTCAACCTAGATTTCTCCATGATTCACCAAAGGCATCCATGATCAATCTTTTGCAATGTGAGATCTTGAATAAGAAGTGAGCTTGAAGACGTGCAAAATCCCTAGTTTGTTTCCCTAAAGCTTCAACTTTGTTGCAAAATGCTATTGAATCTTCTTGTGTAAGATACTTTTTCTTGACTTTGGATTTTTGCTTTGTAAAAATGACTAGGAGGTATGAAAAATGACTTAAAATATGTATTTATAAGCATCAACACCTAATTTTCCCATTATTGAAACCTAAGAGGCCAACATCCATTGAAAAATTAAATTGAATTAATGAAATTCCCGCTCAAAAGTGGAAAATACCCTAAAAGGGACTAAGTCGCCACCTTGGGCGACTTAGTCCCACCAGGGATATTTTTGGTGGGTTTCACAAAATTTGAGTGGTTTTATGAGTGAATTAGGCCTCAAAGTCCAAAATTAAGAGTATTAGGGGCCTATAAATGCAATTTTAAGGTGTGATTGATGGAAGGTGCCTAAAGTAGAACTTAGTTTTACCCCAAAATTGTCTCTTTCTCCAAGAGTATACAATTTTTGGAAATACATTAAGCCCCCACTTTAGCGCACATATGACTCCACATGCATATGCAAGCTAAAGTATTCTAAACAATGCACTTTATTACATAAAAGGATACTCGTTCAAAAGGTGGGAGAATGAATCCCCCAACGTAGTTATCTACAAAACCACAACATTAGGAAACCGCATTTTGCAACACACATTCATTAGTTATCAAACATCCTCTTTTCCTAACTGTTAGAAAGCAAATTTGAGGGTAGTGTATGTCCCCCCTTGATTTCGCTTGCTTTACGAAGGTGGAATCAAGGTAGCAATCTAGCCACATCAAATTCAAAATATCATATTGAAGGACATTTCCAAGTACTATGTCACATAACAATAGATAACTGATGGTGTCGAGTATGGAATCATGATTCCAACGCATCAAATAGCATCGAAAACAGAGTTCTTGAGTTCTTGTTATATTGATTTGAAGAAGAGGTACTTTATTAACTCTAAAAAGGAAAATATCCCTATTTTAATGCATAGGAGTTAAAAAAAAAGATGAAAAATGAATGAAAAGAGGTAAATGGGAGTAATTTGTCACTTACTATTCATTTTACCTTCTTGTTGCTTGAGAGGGATGAGTGAGAGGAGAATATTTCAAGCAGACGGGGATACACACCTGCACGATTGGATGATCTTCAAGACTAGGTGGTGCGCGGTGAGCGTTAGAATGAGGTGAGTGGATTCTGCAAGCTTTGTTGTTTGAATTTGTAATGATTTAATTAATTTTGAGGTATATCTAGGTTGATTAAGGGTCTTGGAAAAAAAGTTTACAAAACATCCCCTTTTTTTGTAAAGTGTCCCTTTTGTTTGCAAAGTGTCCCTTTTGTTCGCAAAGTGTCTCGTTTCTTCGCAAAGTGTCATGTTTCTTTGCGAAGTGTCTCGTTTCTTTGCAAAATGTCCCAAAAGGGGTCTAAAGTGTCTAGGGCCTTTAGAAAAGCACACTAGATTAACTTTAGCATACTTGCATGATAAAAACATAAAAATGAAAGATTTGAGATGGATTTTAGAGCATTTTTGTATAAATTTTAAAGGTACCCGCCCAAGGATGACAGCAGATAGGAGGGAGACAGCTTAGTTTCCTAAGAGATTTGGCATCAGCACTATCAGCAGAGGAGATGGAGCATCTTCAGGCTGTTGGTATCTATTGGGCATATCTTATGTCTCCCATGAGATACCACAATGCCATGTTGATGGCTCTCTACGAGTGATGGGATGCAAATACATGCACGTTTCATCTGCCTATAGGAGAGATGAAGATCACATTAGAGGATGTACATCGGATTCTTCACATACAAATTTGAGGAGATTGAGTATATTTCCATAGAGATTGTACCTTTCTGGAGCAGAGAGTTGATTTACAGTATTGTTTAGATGGTTCAATTCATGATGCACGAGTTAGCAGACGGATTGATTTTTCCATGTTATTATATTCACAGGCACCAGTGGTTCGATGCATTATGATGCACACCATAGCACTAGTCCTCGTCCCTAATGTCTGGAGTGCTCATCTTGAGGGAGGACTAGTCCACATGATTTGAGGGATGGTAGAGCAGCGGACAGTATACGCCTGGGGTCAAAGTATGCTAGCACATCTCTATTATGATTTGGGGCGGTTTGTATATCGAGAGATGGATAATATGGTGTACTGCACACTTCTACAGGTGTGGTTCCTTGAGCACATTACATGTACTAGACCAATTGGTTATCCATGTGTGACAGTAGTGGGATACCCTCGGGCTTTTGGGTAACCTTTGCGGTGACTATGGCAATATGGTGATTTTCATTTTTGGAGGGTACAGTTTGACCAACTGGATGAGGACAAGGTCCTTTAGAGACCTTATTAGCTGACATTACAGAGGCCAAATTCTACTAGACAGTTGAGGAGGATACAAATGGATAGATTTTTGGTTGGTTGCCATGACCACATAGTACAACCATTCTACTATGATCGAGTCATGTGGCAGTTTGGACAGGTACAGACACCACCCCAGGCACGATCCTCTTTTAGGAGATCAGTGCAGAGTTCACTAAGATCGGGTGATACAGTGTGACTCACACTCGAGCACGTAGCCGAGAGTGACTCTGATCATTTTGATCACGACCAGTCATCATTCTCCGATTCAGATGATGTTGGTGCCACAACAAAGTATGAGTGGTGGACAGTGACTCGACCAACACCAGTATTCCTGAGGGATGAGCCAGTGGGAGATGCAGAGCCACTACTAGATGATGGAGAGGAGCAAGAGGATAGGGTTGAGGAGACACACTATAGACCTATCAATATATTTATTGATGTGATTGATGATGAGTATGATGAGGAGGAGTATTTGGAGGATGAGGAGGAGGAGTAGTACGAGGAGGAGGAGCTACCCTTGAGTGAGGATGATGAGGAAGTAGCTAAGGACCATCATGAGGGGGGATATTCCTTTCCCATCCATAGGACAAGGTCATGGGTAGTGGTTGTAGCTGGCACCAGTACTCACAACTGAGGGGCAACTAGCGCAACCTCCATGCCCCCAGTATAGGATGACATTGAGGTGACACATCTGACCAGTGACATAGGTGATGATATTTTATTTTATGCATGTACTTTGAATTATTATGTCACTTTATATATATGCATATCATGATGATGATTATTGATTGTGTGATGTTTCTACCTTGCAGGAGTGACAAGAGACTGGTGAGAGTTCTATCATCGGGCTGCTGCAAAGATAGTACCCACATCCATTGACGAGGAGGAGATGGATCCTGAATACATGCCCCCACCTATTGTGGAGGAGGATCCAAAGTCACTCAGGCCTTTCGTGAGACTATGGGCAGCTTATGAGAGCTTGAGGAGATGATTGCATCAAGCAGAGACCACAGGGCAGTCATCACAGAGTCTAGCAGAGATGGAGAGACTACATGTAGAGATAGCACATCTATAGGAGGATAGAGATGTGGCCCTTGGGCGAGCACAAGGTCTATAGTTCACACTTAGATTTAGTGGATCATGATCACGATCACACACAACCGTCTCACAACGTCTAGGTACCAGATCATGAACACTAGATGCTGAGGGGCCTAGTTCTCACAAACCTTGGTGATGTGGTGTTTTATGATGATATGTATATATAACTTTGGAAGATATGTATATATAGAAAAAATTTATGTTTTATGATTTGTCTAAATGTGATTGAATGTTAAATGGAAATGTGATTAATTAAGTGACCTTGGCAAGATTACATAAATTAATGTCTCCATGATTTAACAATGTGTATGTGATCTAATTAAAACATATTTGTAGTTTTATGTTAGATACAACATAATGATTGAGTATGTTATGCTAAAAGGAAATGTAACACAACACACAAGATTAAAGTGAATAGCATGAAACCTAAAGGAATTACAAAGAATCACTTTAGTGTTCAAGACAAACCTGCAAGAGAATTGTCAAAAACGAAGCAATGTGAAAGCATATAAGGGAAGAGTCCCATAACATTTATCAACATCGCTTTATACTTCATACTATTCAAAAGGGATTAAACATAATACTGACATAAATGTGTGGCATTGATTGGTTCTTTGAGGGGTGTTCCATCGAGTTCCGTTAAGACATACGCACCAGACCCATAACTTTTGTCGATAGCATAGGGTCCTAACCAATTAGGACTGAATTTTCCATGTTCCATAGGGTCGGCGTTGACATTACGCTGATTTTCGAATAGAACTAAGTCACCCTTGTCAAATGTGTGAGGGATAAAATTGAGATTATAATAATGTCGTTGCCTTTTTCAATAGGCTTGAAGATGCTCAAGAGCATTAATGCGTTGTTCATCAAGCATTTCAAGTTGATGTAATCATTTAGTCCTGTAAGTTTTATTGTCAAACAAACCTTGGAGAGCAATCCATAATGTTAGGATTTCTAACTCCAAAGGAATGATTTCCTTTGCACCATAAACGAGGTTAAAAGGTGTTGAGCTGATGGAAGAACGAACACTTGTACGATAATCCCAAAGTGCATAATGCAGTTTTGTGTGCCAGTTCTTGTGATTGGTCTTAACAGTTTTCTTTAAAATTTGTTCGAGGACTTTATTAGTTCACTCAGCTTGACCATTGGATTGTGGGTAGTAAGGCTTCAAAAATGGTGTTGAATATGGAAAGTCTCCAAGAAATTCTTCACATCATTATTCTTAAATGGTGTGCCATTATCAAAGACTAATGCTGAAGGAAGGCCAAAATGAGCAATTATGTGTTCAAGGATTAAGCGACATATTACCTCAGCAGTCGTAGATCGAAGAGGAATGGCCTTGACCCATTTCAAGAAATAATCAGTGGTAGTTATGATAAATGTATGTCCAGCGGAAGAGGGCGGGGAAATTTTTCCAATTATATCTAGCCCCCATACTGAGAACGGCCAAATAGGTATTTGGGCATGGAGTTCAAAAGCAGGAGCATGAAATAAATGACTATGTTCTTGAAATTTATGACATTGCTTAACATACGCATAACAGTCTTTCCATATTTTTCTAGTAATAACCTGTACGAAGAAGTTTCTGCTCTAGGGTCTTTGCACCAAAATGACTGCTACAACTTCTAACATGAGCCTGCTCGAGTGCCATATTAATTTCAAAATCCTTAAGGCATGTGAGTAAAATATCGTCAAAGGAGCGTCGATATAATACATTGGCAAGGATGATGTACTTGGTGGATAATTTTTTCAGACGAGCATGGGTGTTACTTGTGATAGGCTCGGGAAGGGTATCATCTTTTATATAGTTATAAATAGCATCATATCATTCACTCAAATTGTTTTTGTTCATAACTAATGTGATGATAGCAATATCAGTGATGGAAGGTTTCATGATGGGATGAACAGTGAATATGATATCTTGTGAAGGGTCGGAGGGGGAAATAAGAGAAGTGATACTAGCCATTGTGTCTGCATGTCGATTGTCTTTTTGCGAGATGTTATCAATGTCGAAGGAGTGAAATTTTGCCAACAAGGACATTGTGAGATCTTTATATTTGGATAATTTATCATGTTTAGCTTGATAGTCACCATTGATTTGTTTGATTACTAATTGCGAGTCACCAAAGATCCTGATGTCAGTAATATCCATTGTGTGATCGATTTTTAATGCGTGTTAAATATATAAAAACAAATGAATCAAACACACCAATAAGACATTATATCAAAAATAGAATATTAAAATAATAGAGATGCAAACTCAGTATCCTATTATTGATGTCGTCCTATCGTCCTCTATCTCTAGTGTTTTCATTGATTCCAGCTGGCTCTCAGATTGTGTGCTAGGCTCAACGAACAGTCTTCCTAGAGAACGAGATTCAATATGAAATGCATGTAATGCTAAGACATGATTATTCTAATGCTAAACATGATTTCTAAAATGAAAGATTACGATAATGCTATGAATAATAAAGCTATAATGATAATGCTAGAATGTTATAATGCTAGAATGCAATTAATCTCTAATTCATCAGTTGTGTGTTGTAACCATTGCTTGGATTGGAAGTGCTATTTATAGAGTTTTTCAAAAGCTTTTGATTGGCTGATATGATCAACGATTGTGAAAATTTTTGGCAAATCGAACGGTTGAAGATGGATAAAACTAAAGAAAAATAGAAGAAAACAGAAAGCAAAATTTGTTTTCTTTTATGTAAAAGAGGTAAGATAAGATGATAAAGATGAATTGTAAAAAATTATTTTTTTGTGAGATTATGGAAAGATTTTGAAGAAGATAAATAATGAATTATTAAATTCAATTATTCATTTATGGGTGACATGGAGATTTTTCTTAAAATAGAATATTTACCCCAGATTTGGAGAATAATGGAAGATTTCATAATTAAATAAAATATTTAATTATGATTTTGAAAAGATATGGAAGATATTTAATTAAACTTTTTAAGAAATGGCATGTAAATTAATTAAATAAGATATTTAATTAATTAGAAGAAAGATTTGAAAAGAAATATTTAAACTTAATTAAATTCAAAAAGTGATTATTAAAATAAATAAAGTGTATTTATTTAATTAATCAAGTGGACATATGAATGTGAAATAATTAAACAAAAATTGATTTATTTAATCATGATAGAAGAATAAATTGAATGAATAATATAATTAAATTAATTAAATTTAATCATATGTAGACGACTTTAAGAGAAATTAATTAAATAATAAATATTTAATTAAATGTCATGATTAATCAGACATGACCAATTTTATGCATATACATTTTGCCCCTCTTTGAAGTGATGTGTGAAATGCATTGCTTCAAAGAAAATATTCCTGCTTTCGAAATTTGTTGTGTTTGATTTTTGCCCCTTGATCGATTTTTTTTTTTAACTGATATGCCCTTGATCTAGTTTTGATATGTTTCTGATTGAAAGATGTTGTTGGTATTAATGATGCCCCCTCGGGAGATAAATCACTGATGATGATATGATTTGTTGAGAATGTTTTGAAAAAATTGATGTGATGATGAGATTTTGATTGTGATGTGAACTCAATGATTTAGCTCACAAAAAATGATGTATAAGGATGCCCCAATTTGAAAATGAGGTCAAAGGGAGATCAAAAGATAAAATAAAATAACCTGTCACAAAAACCCACCTTTTTTTTAGCACTTTCGATATTTATTTTAGCGCATATAGGATTTCATGTTTTTGTGTGCATTTTCGTTGTAAAAGCTAGTTTAGTGCATCTGATAGCTAGAGTAGCACTTATAGGATGCAGTAGGAAAAGTAATCCTTTAGCGCATCCAGGAAATTGTGTAGTGCTTTTAGGGTTGTGCACATCCAGTGAATAAAACGGCGCATTAGATTATAGTTTGAGCGCATTTAGAGAAATAGCGCATAGAGGAAAGGATTGAGCGCATTTAGGGCACAAAATGGCGCATCTTAGTTTGAGCGCATCCGGGGAAAACTTCGGCACATACAGGGTTTTAGCGCATAGAGGCCGCAGGTTAGCACTTTTAGGAAATGTGTCTATTTGATAAAAATGATGATGTTTTTATTGCTTCTTTGGTCAATAGATATAAAAATGGGTGTGTCATCATGTTGATATGGATAGAAAATTTGATAAAGAGTTGATAACTTTGTTTCCGAAAATAGAAATCAAAGAGTAGATAGCTGATAAATTTGTCTCCCCTGCACAAAAAATAAAGAGTAGATGATTGATATGACTTCTGATAAATTTGTTTTCTGCGATAGAAAACAAATAGTAGATGATTGATTGAAAACATATTTGCATTTGTGCCAAAAATACAAATAGGATGATGTTTTGATTTTTGATAAATTTGCTTTCCTGAAAAAACAAATAGTAATTGTTGATAGAGCATATTGATGTGGTATTCAAATAGATAGATTGAGTATTGATTGCATGATATGAGTCACCTAGATAGAACACTTGATATGGGTCACTGATATGGGGCTGATTGGTATGTGTCACTGATAGATAGGCATGAGTCAGATTGATTTGCTTGATTGAGATTGAATCATTGATAGGATGTTGATTGATTGTCCTTGTGATAACTGAAAATAGGAGGTTTTTAAAAACCTCCAGATTAGGGAGCGTCACTCTACGGGGTGGGATCGGATACCAGAGCTGACACCAGATGATATAGGGTTGATAGTGGCATGTGGATTGGGATCATTGTTGTCTATGCCTCTAATTTGGGTCAACAGGGAACTATTGACCGCGCTAGCAGAGAGGTGGCATTCGAAGCACAACACCTTTCATTTGCCGACAGGTGAGGTGACTGTGACTCCTGAGGATGTGTACAGGATTCTAGGTATTCCAGTGGTAGGTGCCATTTTGTTCTACGATCACAAAGAGCTAGGTGGGGCAGATGCATTGAGGAGAGTATATGGTGATGTAGATATAGCAAGGTATTGGGTTCCATGGGCATATTTCAGGGGGTTTCTGGCCTTACCTGCAGTGTTGGGTGCATTTATTGGAGGTCTCATTTGTCCAGATCGCCGGTCAAAGGGACTATCAGTGGGATGGGGGAGGATCCTTGAGCAGATGCTGGTACAGCCACAAAGATACGCCTGGGGGAGCTACATGTTGGCTCACTTATATCATGACCTACATCAGGTGGTTTACAGAGGCTCATCGAGTTTGTTATGTGGTGTTACACTGCTCCAGATCTGGGCATGGGAGCATATTGTTGTGATGAGACCAGTGTATCCTAGAGTGAGGCCACCAGGTAGACCATATGTGTATGCATATTCTATGTTCCTTGTCTAGCCTAAGCAGGGAAAGTTGGATTACTGGAGATGGTGCCTTGACGATATGGATGTAGTGATATAGAGGCCATACATAGATTGCGAGTCGTGGGATACAGATCATCTAGAGATGTCATTTGTAGGTATTCCTCAATTTTTGATAGGGAGGACCCCATTCATCATAGAGAGATTCTTGGCATTGCGGGTGCAGCGACAGTTCGGATTTACTCAGGGGATGCCTCAGGATGTTGCTCACTATGCGCGGAGCAAGGATGAGGTAGGATGGGGGCCTAGTATTTCATATCAGATAGCATACATAGAGTATACTTCTTTAGCGCCTGAGGCATGGGGTGATAGGCGAGATATTGTTGATGCTGGTATGTCCGATGAGTATTCTATTTATTATCATACACATCCATTTCCACGGTTTACATGTCCTGATGAGCCGACACCCATTTTGGTGGTACCGCAGCTAGGGGTAGGGAGACAAGAGGATGTAGCAAGTGGTGAGCAGGCAGCAGTTGGGGGAGAGGATGAGGAGAGTGGAGAGGAGAGCTCAAATGGGAGTGATGGAGGTGACAGCAGAGATGAGGGGTAGGTTCCAGTGGGACCGAGGCCAAACATTTTGGGTGGTGTTCAGATCATGCGGAGGCCGAGGACTGGGATTGGGCAGCAAACAGTTATCATGGTTGCCTCCACATCACAACAGGGACAGATAGATACTCTGCAGGCCCAGGTACAGACATTGCAGGGACAGTAGGCACAGTTACAAAGCCAGTTGGCTCAGGCACAGAGTATGGCAATGCAGTTACAAGCACAGCTGGCATAGTCACAGGCATAGGCACAGCACATCCTCCTGCCCTAGACCCATAGGTAGCCCAGTTTATTGCAGAGAGGGAGGCATTTAGACGGAGGGCGGTAGAGGCCGAGGGTGTGGCACAAAGACTTATGGGCACTATGGAGGGTGCGTCGTTGTGAGAGGCCATTGCAGAGGGCTTTGAGATGGCTAAAGAGGTTGAGTACTATTGAGTCTGATATGAGGAGTTGTGTCCACTGAGCGCAGAGAGCCTTTCCCACGATGCCACAGTAGGACTAGGAGCAAGACATGGACAGCTACACAAAGTATGGGGTTTACTGGGCCTCGACAGGATCCAGATGCAGGGACTTGTGGCAGGCCACCATCCTCGAGACCAGCTCCATCAAGGGGTTCCTCCAGCCAGCCTTGATTGATGTGTATAGGATTATTTGATGTATATCAGATTCTTGGAGCATGTATACTGATTTTGATCATATCTCATATATTTTTCTAGACTTTTTAGTTTCATTGGACTTTTGGACATTTTGTATGTATTTTGATGAGCGATGATATGTAGCAGCAATGAGTTTTGATGATGTGTTGTATTTTTTATATGATGGCTTGATATGGTTATGCATTTATTTCCTTGTTCTGTGATATGGTTATTGATATGTAGTTTTGATGATGTATTGACTAACATGATTTGCAGGATGATTTGATGATGATGATGATGATGAAATATGATGTGTACTAATGATATCATGCAGGTGGATGATAATGATAAAAATGCCATGTGTTGAAATGATGTATGGCTTGCTAATGATGTGGAAATGTAATGTTTTGTATGAAATATTTTTGTGTTTTGATTTTTCAAATGCCATAAATGATGATGTGGTGGATGTTGTGTTTATGAAATGCAACATGAATTTGTAGTATGATATGTGATATGAATCCAATGTTGTTTGACAAAATGATATTGAAAATGAGAAATGAGTAAAGATGTGAATGATAAATGATATGAGAGGATTAATAATGATGAAATGTATGATGATAAATGATATGAAAAAGAATGATAAGAGGATAAATTTAAATGAAATAAGATGTGATGATAAAATGAAATGAAATGTAATGATATGAAATGATGAAATGAAATGAAAAAAGATGATAAAATGTAAGGAAAATGTAATGGTAAAATAAAATAAATTATAAAATGAAATGAGATGATAAATGATAAATGATAATTATATGAATAATGATGATAAAATGACATGATGAATATGAAAATGATTAAATAATGATATGATATAAAATGTAATAAGATGTGATGACGAAATGAAATACAAAAATGATTTTATGAAATGAAATGATATGATATAATGAAATACAATGATATGAACTTGTGAAATGAAATGATGAAATGAAATGATGAAATCTAATGAAATGATACGATATGTAAAACGTAATGATATGATGAAAATGTAACAATATGATAAGATGAAAATGAAATGAAGATGGTAAATGGAAGACAACTAGGTAAAATGAAAATGACATGGATACCAAAAAATGATGGATAAGATGATAATGAAAGTGATATGAAAATGCCTAAGGAATAAATGAATGATACGAAAGGATAAAGGATCGAAATGATATGAGAATGAAACAAAGACGATAAAAAAGAGAATGACCAATGATATGTAATAAAATCATATGAAATATGAAATGATAATGCATCGTGAAAAATAAATAAATGAGAAAGGATCTAAATGATAAATGTTAAACTATATGATATGCACAAAATGTAGATGAAATGAGGATGAAACAAATGTCCAAATGTCCTCCACAAATAGTCCAAAGAGACATGACAACCGTTGATTTATCTGTTCAGTTTTTAAAAAACTCTGATGCGAATCCAATATGCAGATATGTACATTGATCTAAATGAAATGTAACCAAATAGAATCAACCATTTGTTTAGCCTTCTATTAGCTTTCTTAAATCATCATAGAGATTTATAAAATGTTGGAAGTATGTACAAACATCAGAGGGGAAATTAGCACCAATGATGACCTGAGTACAACTTTTATGATTTTTGTTATAGCAAGCGAACACAAGCATCAAGGTATAATTAAACCGAGATGACCTGAGCATTTCTTGCATAAACAGACAAAGACTAACCACTTTCTGGTGAAAATGTGGAACTGTCATCAATGATATGCTTTGGAAATCATATCTCACAATATATTTGCATCAAATCAATAGTTAACCTCAAGACAACATACAAAGAAAAATCATCCTCTTTCCTTGCCACTCTAGTTCAGTACATCATCAAGTGTGCTCTAGAGAGATGATATTGAAAAATCAAACAACCATTGTTCAAAATGTAATACTGATATTCCAATCATTATTCAGATTTTAGATCATCTAGATATGAGTCATGATATGGTATTTTGCTGAAAAACCATTGTGATATGGATCAATGGTTGCATAGTTGTTCATATGATTTGATTGTTTGTTCGCATGATTGGGTTCTATATCGTTGTCGAGCTATTTTGGTAGAACCTGAAAGTTTATTTCCCCAGAGTATGTCAACGTTTGCCCCCAGTTTTTCACACAACTTCCTGAAATGAATATGTACGATGGTCAAGCCATGGTAAGACATTATCGGTCTAGGAAAATGGTGGTAACATGATGCGGTTACAGCCCTAAAATGATGGAAAGATGTGCAAAAATGAAGGCTGAAAAGCTAAGTGCAAAACATAAACTAATAGATGGAGAGCTACAAATAGCGTTTGTTTGCCAGATTTTCACTATTTGTTTTTATTGCATTTTTCCGATTGATTTTTTGTATTTCTTCAGGAGTTTTTCTGATATTTTTTGTATTTTTTCAAGACTTTTTCTAATTTTTTTGTATTTTTTTAGGACTTTTACAGATGATGATAACTGCTTTAGAAAAAATACTTTTTCAGGTGCATGTTGTTGATGGGTTCGTCAAACCAGTCCCCTTCTGGCGTTGACAACTTGTATGCTCCTTAACCATATACTGCTATGACCACGTAAGGACCCAGCCAATTTGGTTCAAACTTGTCTTTCTTCTCTTTGTCTTGCTGATTGTGTGGGTTCTCTTTTAGAACAAGATCACCAACCTAAAAAGTATGCGGTTTGACTCTGTGATTATAGCTGTGAGACATCATTTTTTGATATGCTTTCAAATGATCAGTTGTTGTTGTCTCTTTTCATCAAGAAGTTCCAGTTCTTGTAGTCGGGAAACTCTGTATTCATCATCTGTTATGAGACCTTTCAATAATACTCTAAGTGATGGGATCTCAACTTCTAGTGGAAAAATGGCTTATGCTCCATAGACAAGAGCAAATGGTGCTGCTCCTGTTGGCGTTCGGATACTAGTTCGGTAGGCCCATAATGCAGGATTAAGTTGAACGTACCAATCTTTCCTTGCATCATTCACAGTCGTCTTCAAAATTTTCAATATTATTTTATTTTCGGCCTCTACTTGGCCATTCCCTTGTGGATAATAAGGTGTTGAGTATCTATGTTGAATATGGAATCTCTCATAAAGTTTGTCAACATCCTGATTCTTGAATGGTCATCCATTATCTGTGATGATGGAGTTGGGAATGCCATACCGACAAATGAGATAGTTGAGTATGAATGATGAGATTTGTTTGCCAATGGCCTTAGTGAGAGGGACTGCCTCAATCCACTTGGTAAAATACTCTATCGCTGTGATGATGAACTTGTGTTCGTTCGAGGATGAAGGATGAATCTTGCCAACTAAATCCAACCCCCATTGAGAGAATGGCCAGGTTGGTATGAACGGTTGTAGTTCTTGTGCTGGTGCATGAATGATATTTCCATGTATCTGGCGTTTAGAGCACTTCGTTACAAAAGTGAATGATTCCCTCTCCATTGTAGGCCAGTAGTAATCCATTCTAATCAATTTCTTGGATAAAGTTAGTCCACTTGAATGAGTACCACAAATGCCACCATGAACTTCTTGTAAAGCTTTATCGGATTCGTCACGTTCAAGACATCGAAGTAAAGTACCATCAAGACCACAGCGATAAAGAGTGTCAGCGATAAGGATATAGTGAGAGGATTGGCGAATAAAGTTGCGCTTTTGGTTACGGGATAAGTCAAGTGGTAAGATGTTATCTTTTAGGTAGGTATAAATTTTTCCATACCAAGGTGAATCAGATCCTACTAAGTGGCAAATGATTTGACTTTCAAGTGTGTCATAGGCAGGCGTAAATGATTGTTCCACCAAAAATTTGTAGCGAGCCTGAGTTTATGGGAGTTGTAACAATGAAGCGATTGTGGCCATAGCGTCAACTTCCTTGTTATTAAGCCTTGGATTTTGTATGAACTTGATGTCTACAAAGTATTTCTTGAAATCATCAACCATTTTCTTATATGGCAACAATTTGTCATCTTTGGTCTGATAATCATCATTGATCTAGTTAATGACTAACTGTGAGTCACCGTAGACTTGTAATTATGTGATTTTCCATTCCAATGCTATTTTGAGTCTAGTGATTAAAGCCTCATATTCGGCTATGTTATTAGTGCATGGAAAAATTAGCCGATATGACCGAAGAATGGTATTTCCTTGAGGGGTGACAAAGAGTATGCCTGCCCCCGATTCATGTTGAGTAAATGAGCCATCAAAATATAATGACCAAGGTTGCTTTGATTCTGCCATGAAGACATCAGCATCTGGAAATTCAATGTGCATGGGATGCTCTGCTTGTAGGGGTGCTTCAACCAGTTGGTCAGCAATAACTTGTCCTTTGATTGCTTTGCGATCAATATAATGGATATCGAACTCGCTTAAGATCATGACCCATTTTGCTAACCTTCCTGTCAATGTGGCCTTGCTTAACAGATATTTGAGTGGATCAATCTTTGCAACAAGATTGATTGTATGAGTTAACATGTAGTGTCAAAACTTTTGCGAAGCAAAGACCACTGCTAGGCAAGTCTTCTCGATGAAAGTGTAGTTGAGTTTATGACCTGTTATTGTCCGACTGATATAATAGATTGCATGTTCTTTTCCTATAGATTCTTCTTGTGCTAACAATGCCCCCAAAGACGTCTTTGTTGTAGCAATGTATAAGATGAGTGGTTTGTCCGGATTTGGTGGTACCAGAACTGGTGGATTCTTTAAGTACTGCTTGATTTGTTGAAAGGCCATTTCACACTTATCATCCCATTTGAAAGGAACATTCTTATGTAGTAGATGTGTGAAAGGTAGACATTTATCTACTAGTTGTGCAATGCATCTTCGTATAGATTGGAGTCATCCCTGTAGTGATCTCAACTAACAGATATTCCTTGGTGGAGGCATTTCCATGATTGCTTGTACCTTGGCAGGATCTACTTCAATTCCTTTTGCTGAAACTTTGTATCCCAAGAGTTTTCCAGATGTGACTCCAAAAACACATTTCTTAGGGTTGAGGCGAACTTTGAACTTTTCCAACCTTGCAAATATTTTGGATAATATCTCAAGATGTCCTTCTTTGGTGTATGATTTTGCTATAATGTCATATGTTAACAAATATTTAATTAGCTCCCTTCGGGTTTATTTTTTCCATGCGCTGACTCGTGCATCACAAGGTCTGGTCGCCTTTTTTTTCTAAGTTTTTCTCTATCGCTCCACGTGTCTATTCCTCACAACTCCGAGTCTCAGCTTTCCTTTTGCATCCCAGGAAACTTCGTTGTGCTTCCACGTGTTGCGGCTGCGAGATACTTTATTCATTTTTCCTTGTTGCCTCGTTGGGCTGCGAAATGCTGCCACGAAGCCCTCGTTCCTAAAAGGTTTTGGTGGGCCCCACGGTTGCTAACTGCAGTGTACACTAGCTACATGTCTACCGTTCACAAATCTTTCAGCGTGGAAATGAAGTAGCAACCACGGACAGTGAAATGCTACCACATGTCTCTTTTGTGACCGTCTGGTATTTGTTCCCTCTATTGTTGATGAAGGCCTTGCCCACTTGACACGTGTAGCATTAACGTAAGTCCTCAGCAACAAAGGAAGAGAGGTTCATACGGGAAGCGAGGGGCTACCACGTGCCTTCACGGAGGATCTCATATGCGGGCGATGGACCGGATGAACCGAATAATACTATTGGTCGCTGCGTGTCATAATCATTCACACCAGGGGTGACACTTGCCTAATCGTGCCTAGTTGGGACCACCACTATCATTACAGAAGACGCACTTGTGCCTGGAATGACTGGATGCTTTGTTCTGGATCAATCCTGTTGTAACGGCCTTGGGAATATTCTGATTCAGGCATCATTGTCGGGGATCGCGAGATCTTTTCTGTTACTACTCTCTAAGGCGGTGGGAAGTCTTCCTGCTATATAACTTTTCTCTATGATGAGAAAAGGGTCTGGAATACAGAAGAAAAATGCTAGTTTTAGTAAAAGACGCCAGGCCTTTATTACTGTTTTATTTGATTGCAAAAACTCTCAGACTGTGCCAATTGTTCGGCCTTTCTATTTTTCATGATATTTGATCAAACTGTGAACTATGCTTTTATTGTCTTAACACTTCATTTGAGAACTTCTATATATGATTGGATGCAATTTTTCTTACCTAGATCATGTCTAAGGACTCTTCTTGGCAGTGGGAATGTATGCAATGTTATTTTATGTCAATGAATGAATTGTCTATGCTATAATCTTAAGTCTCTAATGTTTGGGAACACTACAACACCATTCAGGCCCTTAAATCTATGATTTATCATGCCCATCATTAAATCTTGGCGCATCACCTTAGGTTAGACTTTATTTTATTATATCTGCTTTATTTTCCCTTTCCAAACCCCATAATAGAAGAAGTCGGCTTCTCTAAAAATTCAGAGGTTACTCAGTTTAGCGCAAAAGGTCCCCCTTAAACTGAGTTTCCCATAACTATTACCTCGTCAATTTTTGGCGTCAACAGTTTTTTCTTTTTCTAGAACGCCCAGTGGAACCGAGCTTAAATGAAATTGCGTTTTAGAAGGGTGTATGAGCCATCAGCCTGTAACTAGATCTCAAACCACAAGCAACCCCAGTTTACTAGTACCTCCCCTGGGGACAGTCCAGGTCGCAAATCAGCTGGTAACTGTTCCATTCCTGCCGCCCTTTCCTCTCACCATTTTGTCAGCTACCAACAGAAATTACGTGGCATGGGACGCCGGAAGTCCCCTAGTAGCCCTACTAGCACCCTCTATCTGGGGCACTATCCCGGTTTCAGCCATGAAATCTATACTAAAGTTTACCAGAGACAGCTCAAGAATGCTAGCAGAACATTTACAGGATGTGGCGAACGTATGTTTGGTACATGGGATTACAGCACAAAATGTATCCCTAAGGCTTCTCGCCGCATCTTTTAAAGGCAAGGCGCTGGATTGGTACTAAACACTGACACCTAATTCAATTCGCACCTAGGATGAGCTTAGAGATTCGTTCTATGAGAGGTTCTCGAATGATGGAGATCATTCTTCATTATATTATCAACTATTTGTCATAAAACGAGCCCCCTAGGAGGCTCTAACGAAATTTAATGCCCGATTTCACACAAATTGGCAGAGGATTCTTGTTACCATATGCCTGACTCCTGAGTTGGCATTTATATTTTATCTAAAGTCCATCAATTATGACATTTCTATGATGATCAAGTCTTTGGGAGGAGCTACTCTACCAGATGCTTACGATATAGCTATCAAAGCCGAGAATCATTTAATAGATTGCGTAAAATTGCCTCCTCGACCTATTATGTCGATATTTCTTGAAATATTGATCTCCACGCAAGAGGTCGCGTCAACTAGCGCACCCGCAACTTCCCAGTCAATGTACACATATGCGGAAAGCCCACAAAATGTGGCTTCTACATCAGGTTCTTCCAAGGATGAAATGAGCGACCTCAAAGAGATGTTGTGAACCATGGCAAATGATATAACCACTCTTAAGCGGAACCAAGCAACACCTTTGAAGCCTGCATATCAAAACTATCAAGGCAGGCGGTCTTCTTATCAATAGAACCAATACTAGGGCACACCTCGCGCTAATCCACCAGCCCGACTGCAAACCAAATGGTGTCAGTGCTTACTCTGCCAGGACGAGCGCATCGCCAAGCTCGAGTAAGGAATTAACCGCAGGGCAGAATAACCTTATTGATGATATCAATCCATGGTGCTTCCCCTGTAGCGATGCACATATGCCCTAGAACTGTCTGTGTGGCAACTTACAACAAAAAATGGAGCAACGCAGCCAAGGTGTGACAATGGAACATGGAGGTTATGTATATGCCTCACCACAAATGGAGAGTGCGGTCCTTACCGCGCAAATGCAAGGAATGTCTTTAGAACAAGAATCTGATATTGCTCTCGATCATGCTCTCTTCTCCTGGATGGAGGAAGAAGAAACGATGTTTTCTAATGACACATTCATAGCCAAAACACCGCAAGTGCAGTCTGATTATAACACATGCTCAAAGAGGAGATTCACCAGTGAGTCAGTTGTTTTGCATCCGGACAGCCCGCCACTCAAAGGAGTTTCTGATCAGATTCCCAATACTTCAATCGTCCCTTCACCTTCTCAACCACGGAAGGAAATTATTATAGCAAGAACCAAGGAGCAGAAACCTCTGAGTTTGTCACCTTTTAATGTAGTAGATAAATTGAAGAAATCATCCGCTAATGTGTCTCTATGGGACATTCTAGCTATCCCAGAACAAAAGATGCTATTACAGAAGGTGCTTCAAGAAGAGGTCAACCCGGCACCAATAGGGCTGTTTGTCAGTACAAAGGTTGTTTATCAAATACCGCCATCTAAAGTCCTTACAAACAATACAAAGGAATCCCCTGCCGAGGACAAGAATAAGTTGAAACCTCAGCCCTTCTTCTTGACTCTCATTATACGAAAGAAGTTATTGCACAACACTATGATTGATTCTAGCACTAGTACCATGGTTATGCCTAAAAAGATAGTCGAAGCTTTGGGACTCAGCTACGAACCTATGAAAAGAGGGGTAATGCAGCTTGATGGGAATAAAGTTGAGACTGTAGGTGTCATCAAAGCGCTTCTTTTAACTCTATTTTCTTGTCCTAGTATCACGGTCCCGCAGGAAACAGTGATCATAGATGTTCCTCCTATGTTGGTCTCTGTCTATCCTAAGAATTTTCTTCAAAGGTGGGCGGATACCTGTCCTTGGATTGGTCACATTTCATACTTAGGACCAAATAGGGCGCAAAAATGAAGATAGAATCGAAGGCTTTACATTCTGAACATGTAGCGGATGAAGTCTTGATCAATTTTGAAGCCGCGCATACCTCTATCACCAAGAAAGAAATGTATTGCGTTGAATTGCTAGAGGAAGAGAAGGTGAGCGGAGATCAGAATGATAAAGAAGATGCTCTTTTGAGTGAACACATAGACAATGATCCTTTCATAAATTATCATGCTACAGAATTGGGCACATATGTAATTTATGATGAAGACCAAGTGCTTCCGAGGCTGGCGAAAGAATCTGAAGGTAGCCAAGCAAATGAGCTATGGACATTGTACTTTGACGGAGCAAGAAGCAAAGTGGGTGTTGGAGCAGGGATATATCTAATATCCCCACAAAATGAAAAATTGTCAAGGTCTTTTCGCTTTCATTTTTCCTGCTCAAACAATGAGGTTGAATATGAAGGATTGGTTCAAGGTTTAAGCCTTGTGGAACGAATGGGCATCAAGGAATTAATTGTGTTCAGATATTCTGAACTAGTAGTTAACCAGGTCCGAGGAGCTTCTGTAGCAAAGAATGTCCACATGAGATCCTATCAGCACCGAGTCTGGGACCTAATTGATGGTTTTGAAGCTTTCAACATCAGGACTATTCCTCGAGGACAAAATAGCAACGCAGATCACATGGCCGTGGTTGGTGCTCAATTTGATCCTATCTTTGACCTTCTTCATAATGAACATTCAATACGAGTACTAGTCTGAATAGCGATCCCCGACAATGATCAGAGTTGGCAAGTTTTTGAAAGCGATGAACACATCACCTCGTTTATCCAGCACTCAGGGGAGTTCGCCGATCAACTTCAACCAAAGATTACCGAAGCCTATGAAGGAAAAATTACGCAGCTCAGATCTAATAAACTTCTGAAAGGATTGGTTACTCTCAAAAAAAATTTGATTGTGATGATGCCCGAAACGATAAACGGAAGTTCGTAGCAGAAAAAAGTGATTATGTGGACCTTCGGGTCTCCGATGGTAGGAATCTTCGAGTTGGTAAAAATGCCCTGCACCATGATAAGGAAAGACTCATCCGTTTCTGTGAAAAATATGGAGTAGTGGCCTGGTCCTATGATGATCTGGAGGGATATGATCCTGACATCATTCAGCACACTATTGAACTAACAGAAGGTGCAAAACTAGTCCGACAGAAACAGAGGCCCATCAACCCTAAAATTGAAGCCCTAATGGTGCAAGAGCTAACTAAGCTCATTGAGTCGTGCATTGTCTTCCTAATCAAGCATAGTACTTGGGTATCGAATCTGGTCCCAGTCCTAAAAAAGAATGGAGATATTCATTTATGTGTGGACTTCTGAGACCTAAATAGAGCATCCCTAGAAGACCACTATCCACTGCCTTCGATGGAGTCAATCCTACAAACAGTTGCAAGATCAGAAATGTTTTCTTTGTTGGATGGTTTCTCCGGCTACAATCAGATCTGAGTTAAAGAAGAAGATCAGCACAATACTACGTTCACCACAAAGTGGGGAACATTTGCATATGCTAAAATACCTTTTGGTTTATCCAATGCAGGGGCAACATTCTAGCGGGTGATGGACATCGCATTTAGCGAACTAATCAATAAGTTTATTCTAATTTATTTGGATGATCTTACTGTGTTCTCTAAATCTAAGGATGATCATTTTGATCACTTAGAATTAGTTTTTCAAAAATTCCAAGAGTTCGGAGTTTCCCTAAACCCGAAGAAATGTGTATTCGGAGTACCGTAGAGTAAGTTGTTGGGGCATGTTGTGTCTAAAGAAGGGGTTTCAATTGACCCTGAATGAGTAAAGGCTATCAAAGAACTTCCCCTTCCAGTAAATAAGAAAGGTGTTCAGTCTTTCCTGGGCAAAGTAAATTTTGTCAGCAAGTTTATTTCTGATTTCGTGGAAGTAATTAGGCTGATCACCCTGATGCTGAAGAAAGATCAGACATTCAAGTGGACGACCAAAGCTCGAGAAGCTTTTGAAAAAGTAAACGAAGTTATTTCCACAGCCCCAGTACTGGTTAATCCAGATCAATCTAAGTATTTTATAATGTATGCGTTCAGTAGTGTGTCCAGTATCGCTACTGTCCTAACCCAAAAGGACGATGAAGGAAGAGGAGAACATCCAGTGGTGTTCTACTCCCAGACCCTAAAGGAATATGAGGAAAATTATAATTTGGTTGAAAGGCAGGCCTTTTCAATAGTGAAGGGACTTAAAAAGTTCTACCATCTCATTTCTTGCAACAGGGTGCTTGTATATGTCACATATTCTAGTGTGCGTGAGTATATCATGGAAAGGGAGATCACAGAAAAAAGGGCTAATTGGATCACCAAGATCCTTGAATATGACATTGAATTCAATCCTACAAACACTATTAAAGGAAGAGGACTATGTGAGTACATGGCACAGAACGAGAAGGTACCTGCAGTAGAGGAGCAACCGAAGCTCATCTTGATGAATGAACCAGAATCAGAAGATGGTTGGCTGACTAATAGAATGAGGTTCATGCAAACTGGAAAGTATCCACCAGGTCTCTCATCCCAAAAAAGGAAATATTACTGGCTGCAAAATTGCAAATATACGCTAATAGAGGGAGTCCTTTTCAAAAGGAATTTCAATGGTATTCTCCTACGATGCGTCACTTCAGAGCAAGCAAAGAGGATCCTCGACATGTTCCACAATAGCGTTGCGGGCGGACATTTCTCTGCTAAGACCACCGCCATTAAAATCATGCGTGTTGGTTATTATTCGCCTACACTTTTTAATGATTCCCACTCTTTGGTAAAATCTTGCAGAAAATGCCTGTTCTTTACCGAAAAAAGGAAGAATTTCGCAATGCCCCTCAAACCCATAGTGGCGGACGAACCGTTTGCACAATGGGGACTAGACTTCATCGGAATGATCAACCCGTTTTCTAGCACCGGACACAAGTGGATTCTGACCGCCACGGATTACTTCACAAGATGGACGAAGGCTGTTCCACTTAAAAGTGCAACAGAAACAAAGATTGTAGATTTCCTCGAGGAACTAGTGACAAGATTTGGTCCTCCGAAAACTATCATTTCGGATAATACCAGAGCTTTCTTAGGTGCAAAGGTATGTCACTTTGCATTAAAGAATGGCATATTCCTCATGACACCATCAAACTATTACCCACAAGGAAATGGTCTAGTGGAGTCAACGAACAAGAGCCTAGTTCAACTCCTTAAAAGGATTGGTTCGGAACACCAAAGGGAATAGCATAAAAACTTTTGAATAGGGCTCTGGGAAAACCGCATAACTCCTAAGCAAGTCCTTAAGACTTCACCTTATGAGTTGGTATACGGGAAAGAGGCGCTATTACCTATATCCATAGAGATTCCAGCACTGCAATTGTTGAAATCTCTCGAGATAGAACAAAATGACGCCATGGATATTTAGCTTGCCGAACTATTAGAAGTACAGGAAAAAAGGGAGAATTCCCTAATAGCCATGACAAACCGTCAACAAGTGGTCAAGCGATGGTTTGACAAGAAGGCTTCCAAATAGGGTCTAAAATGTGGAGACTTAGTGCTAAAGTATGATAAAAGGGCTGCTAAGCCAGGTCAGCATGGTAAATTTGATAGCCTATGGGAGGGCCCCTTTAAAATCATTCGATGCAAAGAAATAGCGCTTTTGAGCTGGAAAATATGGAACAGGAACCCTTAGGAATCCTGGTCAATGGGATTCATCTTAAGCTGTTCCATTAGGCACTGATACATATGTGAATAGTGCTTTTATTTTATTTTTGTTTCTTTGGTCGGTCTTTTTGGAAATTATTTTGTGCTTCTATGAAATTAACCCATTATTACGGAGGGGGATACCAGGATTGCTTTACATAGAACACACCCATGTGCGGAGAAATAATAGAATGAAAGTTGAGAGCCCATAAAACTGAAATACAAAATGAAGGAAAGAACATGGATTTTCTTTAAAAAGATATATATCTATTTATATATATTATTTACATTGCAAAAGTGGTTGGGAAGCCATAATCCAATAATTTACAAGTATTTGAGGTATTATATATATGATAGCCTTTTTTTAGGCTTATATACAAACTATAAGGGGGATAGTCTGAGCAGCGCCAAGAAATAGAGTAAACAGGGAGACATTTGTTGGGAGCAAAAAGGGGGTTTTCATCCAAAGGCATGGGAGGCAGCAATTGATGCATTAACAGCAGTTTCCACCTCTTCCTCGTCCACAGGTTCTTCGGCAGCACTGGCAGCATCATTCGACACAACCGCCATGGGCGGGGAGAATACCAGGTTCCTGAAATCAGTATACCAATCTACGTCGTAGAAAAGTATTACATTGTAGCTACAGAACAAGAAATGTAAGGCCTAGGTAACCCTCTACTGGTGCTTGTCGCCTATCTATAGGTAGAATCTGCTGAGAAACGGTAGCAGAATGACTACAACTTCTTCCTCGATAAAGCGATGGAGGTTGCTGGTTGACGGCAGACCTACTCCATAGGCAGCATGAGCAACAACCTCGCCAAGGCCATTCAGGTACTTTTTGGGAAATATTTTTTTAACAAGTTTTAGGATAAAAGGTCAGGGGACATTGATGTCTAGCATGGACACCATGAAGTGGGAGCATATGTCGGTGTTCACCCGATACTTGTCCTCATACTCTATGCAGTCTTTACCTAGAACCCACTTTATGGCTATCAGGACCAAGGAATGTTTATTCTTGGTCATCCGTTTTAGCCTCCTAGTAGAAACCCCCCCTAGGAATGTCATCTGCGACTTATATGAGGTTAAACGATCTAGAGTATCCATAGTTCTGACACTATTCCTATGCTTTTGAGCTAATGCCGTAATTTATCTATCACCTAACGTATGAGAGGGCTTGCTTAAAACTCTGCTACCAACCTATCACTGCTCGAATGCTAAGTATGATTTACTCACTACTTATTGGCCTATTTATAGAAAAAATGACAAGACACATGCTAATCCATTTCGAGAAAATGTGATAATAAGCTAGTTACAAACTTGAAAGGCGTGCATGCGTTTGCTCACATTTTTGGGCCAGTTGCATCTGCGAGAGTACGGCTAAATGCATTCTAGATTAATAGGAGCTAATTAATTAGCTTTAAAAAGGTGGTGCTCATTGACAGTAAGACGTATAGTCGTAGGCTATTGTGTCATCTCACAAGTGTTTCCTAGAGCCCAAGGCAATATTCATATTTTTTCAGGCCGTGATCATTTACTTTGGCGTAATCATTCTGGCCAGGATATTAATTACCAGTGCATGTTAACGCAAGGTTAGAAGGAAAATAGCTTATTCAAGTTCTAAGGGGATCACAGCGTATCACACGATTATTGAACGCAATGATGAACTCCGGCGGCCTCAAAATAGTAAGCAGTTCATTTTGCACGAATTGCAAAATTAACGGTACATGCCGAATTAAATACAAAAGGCATGCTTTCGCCTACCACCTTGAGGAAATATTTCCAAATATTGCATGAAAAGGCTTAATATTTCAAAGTCTTTTCACAAACGCCAAAGTTAAAAGTGTAGAGTTGTTCTTCTTCTATGTATCTAGAACCAAGGAAAATTGCAGAGCCAAGAACTTGCGGAGATCTTCACCCAAAGAAAAATGTCGGAGACTTCATCTCAACCAATGCAAGAAGAAATTAGCCAGAAGTTGTTTACAGCTATACGTTCTTCAGAGGAGGTATATGTCTATGAGGATGTGGCGTATGTTACGCCCAGTATACCCAGCAGGCCAAAGAGGGCCTATACAGAAGAGTTGAATAGGCCCAAGAGTTGTATAAACTAGAAAAGGGTTGAAGAGAAATGGGATAATGTCTACGATCCAAGACTCATGAAAAACCCTAAGTCCCTCAGAGAGGAAGCCTGTGCAAGGTTATCGGCACCAAAGGCAGACCAATCTATGATGAAGAGAGTTTGGTACAGTGGTCTCCCTTAATACATGGTCCCACTGGTGCGCTACTGTCTGGAGATAGTTGATGCTGCTATCCAGTATTATAACCCTGATACCCACTACATTGAAGGCCACAAATTAAGGGTGCACATCACTCCATAGGCCATCTGGCACATGCTATGCATCCCAAACCTAAGTAAGAGAAGAGAGAATATCGAGTCCTTTCACCCTAGCAAAGGAGAGAAAATATGGAAGAGGATGAAAAAGAACTCAGAGTTCCTATTGGAGGAGACTAGTAGGAAAGGCATCCCAGCCACTAATATGCCAATTATTCCATTTTCGTGCAGTACGTTACACGACAATCTACAGGATGCCATGTCCATGCTGGCTTTTGTGTGCGGCTGAGACTCCGATGAGAAGGTGGAAACTTTTCAACTGGGACTGGTTTTCCAATTTCACAAGCAGCATGATCTCTTCTGGTATGATTTTGCTGAGTTTATGGTAGAGGAAATGATATGGAAAATAAAGAATTACCCGGCGGAGAAAAAATTTAGGTTTCTTTCTTTCCTAGTCCACATGTTTTTGCATCAGAACCCGGATTTCTTCGCTCGGTATTTTTCGTTATCAATTTTTTATGAGCGAAATAAAAGGAAGCCAGTGTCCACATGGACGCCTTTTCTTTCCACATCATATGATTATTATGCATTTTCGGACTATTTCATAGCTCTGGTCTTGCATGATTTAATCAGAAAGGGTGACATAATTAGGCTTGATAGGGAGCAGACCAGATATATGCAAAGTTTCACTCCCGCCTGTGATTAGTTCTTAGGCAAGGATTTCATGATTCTCCGGATGCAGGGCTTTACTGGTAAACCTTTTATGCTCTCAACCTGTGTCACAAATAGGGTGCTCGCACTAGAAATGTTTTGGCAGGTGTGTATCATTGATTTTACCTTCTGTAGTTGCAAAAGTGTAAAGAAGAAGGGATTCTTCTCTTGTCTGAAGAATTTCAAGTCGATAACTCTGATAAAGAAACAATCGGACTAGTTGTTGGAGGACAAGCTGGCCTATCTAGGGTTGGTACTGGTAAATGATAAGTGGGAATACAACCCTTTCGATGACTTGTCGGAGCCACACATTAGAGTTACCCATGTTCCCCGACCTTACTAGGAGAAGCGGCGTAACCTGAGGGCAGACAAAGATGAAAATTTTGTTGAATTGGCGTGTATCCCTACGCAAGACACTAGAGGTCCATGGAAAAAGTTCTACTTTGTTGTGGTGGTGGCCCAGAATAATGTCCTCATGGAGCGCAACATGTACAATAGGTTGAAGAAGGATGAGGAATGGACTGAGGAAAAAATAGAGGATTTCTGGAAGTATCGCTAGGAAATAGCACAATTGGATGCTCCTTACAGCAATCTGAAGGATGACCAAGAATTTGAAAGATGGTGGAAGGAGGGCCACCCAAGCCTGAGCTCTAGTATTAATAGGAGCGGAGACCTGGAGGAAGAGTCCGAAGAGCAGGAAGAGGAAGCAGCGACATCGGCCTCTTCTGCGCCGAAAGAAAAAGGCCTCGGACATCCCGCCTATGTGGCCACGAATGTGTGCTTTAATATATCAAGAGGCTCGCATACACTCACTTGGGCTACTAAACCAGCCAGGTTATCACTACAACAAACAGAGATGACTGTCGAAGCTAGAGAGACCCCACCTGTGAAATGGTAGTGCACAGAGAGCATTATCAAAGAGGGTTCTTAGGAACCCGCCGGAGACAATGTGCTTACAGCTAGCCAAGAGTCTGAGGCTGAGGAGGAGTCACTGATGATTCTAGAGCCGCCATCGACCAGTCAACAGGTAAAATTCACGCCTTCTTCCCTTGCTTCTTATTCCTTGGTATATGCCCCTGCCTCACTGGCGATCCCTACCATAAGTATTGGCCCTCTACCTTCTACTATTAGTCTGACATATTCAGTAGGCTTCGCCTAGTTTTTGCAGTCCACTCTGCTCGTCTTTACTCCTCCATAGATCCTTACACCTGCCTCTACCACTCAGACTTTCCTCGCCTCGCTTTCGAAAATCATTCCTCCTGTGAGTGACCCTTATTTTTCCACTATTATTGCAGATCCTCTTCCATCGCAACAGGCTGAAACCCCATTGAAAACCCCTCCACCGTCCCAGCTAATCAACCTTATGGTTGATTCCCCAATTCAGTCATTACAAATGACTAGCCTTTGCTACTGGTTCTAAAACCAAAATTTGGAACGTGCCCCACTTCTCCCCACAAATTGTCACTCTCCAGAAGAAACAAATGCCCGCGCCTATGAAGGTTACCTATCCCTATGCCCTATCTTCTGGTGCTCCTTTCGTAGGTGGACTAGTTTCATCACTAGCCGAATTCATAGCACATATAGATTACAGAAAAGAGGTGCGTGCAAATAGAATGAGAAAAGCGCAAGGAAAAAGATGACAGTGTTTTTGTTGAGCCAAAAGTACAGACTCTTTATGATGAGGCCTGACAAGAATTGAAGTTCACAACCATGTACTCGCAGGTAAACAAGCCTCAGGGAGAAATGCAACCAGAAGACTATGAGATATATGTTGTAGGACTCGACATGAAGGTAGCCCGACTGCAAGATAAAGTTGAAATCATGGAGGAAACGCAACGCGTAGTCACTTCCAACTTCCTTAAAACTGGTCGCCAACTAAAGAAGAAGGATGAGCAGCTCAAAGAAGCAAGGGAAAGGGTTAGTTTTCTGGAGAGGAAGGAGAAATCCTTAGAGGCGAATATTGCCCATATGACTGAAAGGGCGTTGGCAGTAGAGAATGAGAGGAACAGACTTCAGAACGAACTTGTGAAGACTCAGGCCACTGACCCTACCGCGATAAAGGAGTTGCACTCTGAGAATCAGGAGGCGGAACAGAATCTGCAACTGAAGGATGGAGAACTGGAGTGTCTTCGCCTTGAGTATAGTCAAGGAATGGCAAAGAGAAATGAAGTGTTGGAACACCAACAAGCTCAATATGAGCAAAAAATATAAGAAAAAGAGGCTGAATTTAAAGGCCTAAAAGCTCAACTAGAGGAAGAACTCTAAGAGACAAAGTCTTCTCTGAACGAGCACTTAGCGAATCACTCCCAAGCCAAGAAGAACTTGAATAAAGAAATGAGCAGCTCTACGGAGCATCTAGCGTCCGAGAAAAAGAAAATGGTAGAATTGGCTGAAGCCATTATTTCAAGAGACATGGATATTGCTTCTCTTAAAGGCTCTCTCTTACCTCCCCCTACACATCCAGATATCATTCTGCTAGTTAGGAAATTATACATCTCTCACTAGAAAAAAATTAAAGCCTTTTTCCTAACACTGCAGCCTACCCTCTGATTCATTGCCAAGGCATCAAAGCTGAGCCAGGAGGCCCATGATACGATTGAGCAGTTCCCACGGTTCATCTTGGAGAGGGTACCTGAGGCAAAATATATACTCACCAAGCTATACTCAGTCTCTGATGAGAGCCTTGTCGGAGCGAGTATTGAAGATCGGGATGTTGCTGCTCAAATTTAAAATAAGTTTATGCATTGCCACTCCGCCTTCCAGTGCACTAAAGCAGTCATGGCCATTCTGAGTAAGACACTGGATAGCATATAGGGAGGTTTTGCAGAGTTAAGTGGGATTGGTTTTCTGTCCCCATTCCTTGAAGATGGTTCTATTGCCACGACCGAGCAGATTGCGAAAAGGATAGAAGAAAGGGAAGATGATCTAGAGGCTTTCAGGGAATTCAGTGATCCTCCCACGATGACCGGCATTGAGGGAATGATTCATCCGCTCTCACAACTACTATTCCACTACAAAGCAGGGGTCGGTTTACCCAATGTGCTGCCTCACAAAGAAACTATTGATCTAAGTGGAGCACAAGAGAATTTGCACAACATGATGAATCCGTCTGAGGATGAATGGTCACCTTTGCAAGCAGCTCTTTCCAATCTTTGACTCCATTGACCAAATGAAATGGCACTCTGGCCTATAAACTAGAGAATTTTTGGGTTATTCGTTCGTTAGTCGAAACGCCCCTGATAGTCACCAAAAGTTGTTAACAAATATTTAATCAGCTCCCTTCGGGTTTATTTTTTCCATGTGTTGACCCATGCATCGTAAGGTCTACTCGCCCTTTTTTCTAAGTTTTGCTCTGCCACTCCACGTGTCTATTCCTCGCAACTCCGAGTCCCAACTTTCCTTTCGCATCCCAAGAAACTTCGTTGTGCTTCCACGTGTTGCGGCTGAGGGATACTTTATTCATGTTTCCTTGCTTCCTCATCAGGCTACGAAATGCTACCACAAAGCCCTCATTCCTAAAAGGTTTCGGTGGGCCCCACAGTTGCTAACTGCGGTGTACACTGGCTACGTGTCTACCATTCGCAAATCTTTCAGCACATAAATGAAGTAGCAACTGCGGACAACGAAATGCTGCCACGCGTCTCTTTTGCGCCCGTCTGCTTTTTATTGTCTTGACACTTCATTTGAGAACTTCTATATATGATTGGATGCAAGTTTCTTACCTAGATCATGTCTAAGGACTCTTCTTGGTAGTAGGAATGTATGCAATGTTATTTTATGTCAATGAATGAATTGTCTATGCTATAATCTTAAGTCTCTAATGTTCGGGAATACTACAATACCATTCAGGCCCTTAAATCTATGATTTATCGTGCCCATCATTAAATCTTGGTGCATCGCCTTAGTTAGACTTTATTTTATTATATATGCTTCATTTTCCCTTTCCGAACCCCATTATAGAAAAAGTCGGCTTCTCTAAAAATCTGGAGGTTACTCAGTTTAGCGCAAAAGGTCCCCCTTAAACTAAGTTTCCCATAAGGCTTTGTTACCTCGTCAATTTTTAGCGTCAACATCATCAACATAATCTTCCATGAATGTGTGCATCATGTCATGAAAAATTGTAGTCATATCCTTTGATATGTAGCCCCATCATTCTTTAAACTGAATGGCATGACGTTCCAACAGTAAGTCCCCCAGGGACATGTGAAAGTTGTTTTGTCCTGGTCTTCAGGTGCAATCTTGATTTGGTTATAACCAGAAAAAACCATCCATTAGTGAATACATGGAATGGTCAGCCATCAAATCAACTATAGTATCAATTCTTGGAAGAGGGAAGTCATCATTAGGACATGCCTTATTAAGATCTCTGAAATTTGTGCATACTCTAACACTTTTGTCAGGCTTAGATACAGGAACTATGTTGGAGATTCATTCTGCATAGTCAATTGATCTTATAAATCCCACATTGAGGAGTTTCTTAAGTTCTTCTTTAACTAGTAGTGCCACATGAGGATGCATCTTTCTAAGTTTTTGTTTCACAAGTTTTACTCCTGGTTTAATGGAAAAGTGATGCATTATAAGATCAAGATCAATACCTGGCATGTCTGCAAAAAACCAGGTAAAGTTGACTTGATTTTCTCTAAGAAATTCCATGAACTCAGGGACTTCTTTATCTATCATTGATGCAGCTAACTGTAGAATCCTCAATTTCTCTATAGTTTCAAGATTAACTACTTTTGTAGGCTCAATCAAGATAGGCGATCGCTCATGATAGTGCTCCAGGAGAGTGTCAAGCATCCCATTATCTGGTGCCTTAAAAAGGTTTTCACCATCTGATACACTCTTTGTTTTATCTTTTGTTTGATCTAATACTGCGAGATTTTGGTTTTCACCATTAGATCTTTCTTTCTTTTTTTATTTGTGCAGCTAGGAAACTTGACACTCTCCTGACTAAGGATCTCATGTCGAAAATCGCCAGTGGAACAATCATTTACATCATCTGCAGAAAGGAAGTTTACGATAGATTCGTCGATTGGAAACATAGGTATATCAGGAGGTTTAGATAGATCCTAGTCAATGAGATCAAGATGTTTTAGTGGTAGCAGGTCATTAGGTTGCGTGAAATCAGCTATGGTTATGGTCATAACGGAGGTGTCTAGAGGATCTGAGGTATGAGGTAGATCAATGATAGTATTGTCCTCACGATAGTCTTGTTCGATTAAATCTGACTCGGTATCACTAGAATCATAGTTGCGATGTAGTTCAGATTCTTGTGGTTGGATCCCTGACCCTTCTCCTTTGATTAGAGTAGGCGTATACTTGTGTATCACATCAACCTATTTGTCCCTCCAGAATTCATCATTATGGATGGTATCCCATTTGTATTCTCCAGAGTCTATGTTAGAGTTATTATCGATGAAATTTTGAATTGCTATCAAGCATGCTTCCCTTGGATCAAAACTTTCTTGCAATGTGAGTACAGTATCATTCAATTGTTTGGATGTTGTTTCTTTTGAGCTAGTATAATAGCCTAGTCCTATTTTATCTTTTGCAGCAAGTGTTGGAAGGTCAATAGGCTCAACTACTCCTTTTCTCTTTCCGATAGGACCATTACCATCATAGCCCATCTTTTGCATGATTGAATATCCCTTACCATATTTATCAGTTGGTAACTTGATATTGAGAACTGTTTCATCTTCATCTTTATAGAGCCAACTTAGAATATCTCTATCCTCAGGATCGTCCATGGGGAATTTTTCTTTGATAAATTGTCCATTAAACTTTGTGATTGATTTTTTCGGTGACTGTGTTGATGTTGATGCTTCAACTATCTGATGTTGCATGATAGAAGGTTGTCCATGTGACCAAGGCGATGTAGGAAGATTAGCTAAACAGAGAGAATATTCTCCTACTCCATTATCCTTGAACCGTAGTTGCTTGTCAAAGCTTCTGGTTAGCTGACTGATTTGTGTATCAACTTTTGGAGAAGTACTAGTAGGCGCTTCTCGATTGTTGGGAACCAAAGTGTCTTGACTAGCTTTGATGTTGGCACAAGTTTGACTATGAGAATTATTAGCTGGTATCGTGATCTCCTGTCTGTCATAAGGAAACTTAAGAAATTGATGATATGTGGATGGGACAACTTGCATTTTGTGGATCCAAGGATGACCCAACAAGATGTTGTATGCGAGATCACGATCTAATACTTGACAGAAAGTATTTTTGATAACAGGTACCACTCTGATTGGTAACATGATTAAAACTTTGGATGCTCTTTCCTCATCATCATAGGCTTTAATAGTAATCTTTCTTTTGGGATCAATGGAATCCTCAAAAAATCCCAAAGCCCGAATTAATTTCATGGTACATATGTTCAAACTATCACCTCCATCTATTAGAACTCGTCTAACACGAAACTTGTGGACCATGACTTCTAAGTATAATGATGAATTATGGGGATGTGTCATGGAAACATCATCTTTTTTTGGAGAATAAAAGGCATGTGGATGAGGACAAATGTCCCACCATGGCTTGAAATTGATCCACATCCATATCAGTGGATACAGTTGTTTCAATGAGGGCTTTGTCTAGAATTTCCTTATACGCTGGGGAAATCTTTAAAAGTTCCAAGATAGAGATCTGAGCAGAAGTTTTTCCGAGTTGATTGATTAAATCATATTGATGTTGAAGTGGGGGAGCAATGTATTTTGGAGGAGCACCTTTTAGGAAAACTTTAGCTTGTGCCCTTATTGTTATGTTAACTTCTCCATATTATGTTTTCTCTTTGACTTTTATGACATTAACCCACTCGTCATCGGTGTAGATATGATTGATTATATTCTCATCGATATGATTCACGTTTTTCCCAGAAGACTCACCCTTTTGATAGTTGGGAAAAGGGTTTCGAAATTCTTGGTGGTCTTCGTTCGATTGTTGGTGTCCTTCTACCTTAATGGTGTCATTTTCTATCAGGTCTTGGATTACATTCTTCAAGGCTTGAAAATTATTCATTCGATGGCCCTTACATCGATGATAATCACAATAGTATGCATCATTCCACGATGGCGGCTTCACATTGGGTTCGAAGTTACGTTGAGGCGGTAGGGTAATTATGTTCTTCGCCATCAAGTCTTTAAGGGCAGATTCCAAAGATTGCCCTAACAAAGTGAAAGTTCTTCTATTGGAGAAAAATGAAGATCGTTGTGGATTCATGTTTGATGTATGCCCTAAGGCATTGTTATTGTTGTTTCCATGGTACCCTTGTTTGTTGGTATTACCTTGATTTGGAGAAAAAGTTGGATTTTGGTTATTCCTCAGAGGAGGAGGATCGTTTCCCTGATTTGTAACCGAGTTGACATTGTTATAGTTGTTGTTGCAAGGAACACTAAGAACAACTGGCTTAGGTGAGACATGATGTGCATCTACAACACCATTGTTCACCACATTTTTGTTGCGAGTCCAAAAATTAGATTTGTCATTGTAGTGGTTTAAGGAGCTAGGATTGTCTTTATCAATTTTGATTATTCCCCTCTGGACTAATGCACTTTCAATTGTGATTGCATTTCAATCATTTTCTGAAAAGAGGGAGGACAATGAAGATTTAGACGATAACTCATCTCTTGATCCAAGTTGTTTATGAAGGTAGTGATCTTTTCCTTTTCAGGAACATGACATGGATACCTAGTGAACAATCTTCTCCATCTCTGAAGAAATGTGATGAATGGTTCACCAGGTTTTTGCATAGCCTTGCATAGATCAATCATTGTTATTTGGTGTTGTATGTTATAGGAATATTGTGAGATGAACTCGTTGATCAATTCCTTAAATTTTTTGATAGGCGGTGTGATTTTTGATAACCATTCCATAGATTGGCCTCCAATACTTCGTGGAAAAAAATGCATTAAGTATGTATCCTCATGAGAAAACTCTAGAGTCATGTTTCAGAAGTCCCTAATATGGTCAATTGGATCCGATTTCCTGTTATAACGATCAAACTTTGGGATTTCACAATTTTTTGGAAACGAAATCATGTTGAGACGTCAGTCAAAGGGATATAGATAGATATCATCAAGAGTGTATGTATTTGTTGTTGCTCCCCCTTGTAGATCTTTAATTTGTCCTTGTAGTGTTTTAACTTGTTGAGTCAAGGCACTAAGATCAAATAAGGGTGTTTCATCAGGATTACTCTTTATGTTTTTAGTATCAAAATCATGAGGCAATTTAGCTCCTTTGTCAGCCAAATATAGGAAATACTTTTGTTTGTCACGTGCTAAGATCTTTTCTACTGCTCTGAGAAATTTAGGATCTTGTTCGGCTTCTCTAAGGTGACGCTCTTCTTCTTGTTCATCATCACTATCCTAAATGGTTTTTCTCAGATCTATGTCGGAAGTAAATGGATTCTTTTCTCCTTCGGTCATGTTGTCTTCAAAAAGGGGATTTCGACTCACACTATAAAGAGGATCACTATTTTCACCTTCTGCTTGAGTTCTTGAGGTATGATCTTCTTGTTGAATATCTTCCTTCAGTTTATTATATTGTGATCTTGTAAAAACAGGCATATGATTTCAAGATGTTCTTCTAAACTTAGATCATAGTTTGATGAGTACAACCAATGATGATGTTTTAATCTAATAAGATTGAAAATCTTATGATATGACCAAAACTATGTTCCTAATTCGTGGTTGTGCCTTCCAATGATAAAGGATGTTAGAATCCTATTGGGAGAAGTTGAACCAAGAATTCAGAAGTTTGTGATGAAAGGTGCACTTGTAAGATTTGATCCTTGTTTTCGAAGAATGATCGGTATATCAAATAGCCTATTTTAACTTACTGAAGTATTTGACTAGGATGTGTCGAATATTCGATAGAAGGTTGTGGTATATAGTTGAAATCAAGAGGTTGATTGTGATTGTGTCGTTGTGAGAGGGCTCTTCTTTGAAAATAGGCTCGTGAATCTAGAGGTTCTACAGTGTATTTTTCAGTAAATCCCTTGACAAAATCTTGGTATCTATGGAGAAATTTTTGATAATGGAGCAAGACGTTTCGACTCTTGTATAAAAAATTCCTTCGTTGTAAGGCTTTCTTGTAACCTAGAGGTTTCTTGGGTTTCTTGATTCTATTGGAAATTGACTTCTTGAAAAACTTGGTAGATTTCCACTCCCTAAGAATGACAGAAAATGTTGATATGTTACTAGACCGAGAATGCTATAAACTCATATCTGTCAAAAACAATGATTTGGGAAAAGTGACAGATGCACTATTTTGTCCCCTATATCCGCTTCAGAAATAGGGATATGCACCTTTTATCACCTGAAGTTGCACCCTTGTTGAACCTGATGTTCAACACCTCAGTGTAACATGGGAAGACCTCTAAAGTTGTGGGTCACTTGTAGATAGAGGTCACCCTCCGGAGAAGGTCGGCTTCCTTTGGAATCACCTAAACTACTGATTATGTAAAGGGAAAGGGAGAAGAAGTACATAAAAATAGAACTAAACCCTATGGTGATACACCGAACTGATAAGAGCAATGGAATACTTGATTTACACTTGAAAAATGACAATGAACATTAGATTACACATCAAATCTGTATAAGCTTTGCATTAATATATCACAAACAGGTTTGATTCACACACTTTTTCAAGAAAGGAAAATATTTTTCACAGACTAGAATCCATATGTGATTATGTAAACACAGTTTGTGATTTGTATAATGATACTTTTGCAAAGGAAGGCATGAAAACAAAGGATAAAGTCATAAAGGAATAGAAGAAATTCACAAAATAACTTGATTATGAACCTGAAATGCACAACACTTTGCAAGAACAAGATGGTAATCTAAACATCAACAGTGACCAAGGTAAACTCTGTATACTATGCTCCAAAAATGAGTTACAGAAGTTTGCTAATCTGAGAAAGGACTGCAAAAGTCACTAACTTTCAAGAAGCATAAGAAGAACCCCCTTTACAAAGAGGCAAAAATGCCCTATATACAAAAAGATGTCAGCCTCTAGGGCTTACAAAAATATCAGCCTTCAGAAAGATCTGCCCTTAGATCTTTTCAAATGAAGTTAATGTTGCATTCAAGTGTATCCCCACTGTCCATGTCAGTGTGAAGGATCGCCCTCAGGAGAAGCCTTCAGACCTTATGTAATACTTGCATTTACTTCTGACCTCCGTGTCTATATTCGAACTTCCTTGAAGGGCCGCTTTGAATGCTCTAAAGCATTATCATTAATGTTGATCCCCCTCTTCTTCCAACAGAGATCCCAACTATAATGGAGACTCATGGCCTTTTTTGTTTGTAGGTTGACTTCCTCTATAAGCAGGTTCAGACTTTCCCATTAGATCTCCAAACCATCTTTCACGAGCTGCTCCATCGTCCTTTGATCTCAGAACAAGTCTGTGTCGCTTTCATACTGTTGATCCTCCTCTCACTGGTCAAACTGCCACGGCTCGCCTATAGCTTCCTTTGATTGATTGAACAGATGCTACATGGGATCGCTAGATGGTCAAAGGTCGTTTAGACTGAATCGCATGTCGGTGAGACACTTACCGTGTCTCCTCGATGCGATTATACTCTACAGCAGCATCGGAATAGCATACAACCATCGGTGAGAGTTATATCAAGCTACAAAATTCATATCGACATCCCTGAAACCATCGAAAAGACTATCGCTTTCGGCCAGACATCATGGCGAGCCCTCAGGAGTCATACATCCCTTTCCATCGCTGAGACCTCACTTGTTGGCAGGACATCCTACCGAGTGCAAAAACTTCCGCTTGGAGTCTCGCCGAGCTCTGATCATTTATTTCGATGAGACTCCCACTGATCGGCAAGACTTATCGATGAGCTCAGAACACTACGCTGACGCTAACTCTCTTTGGAAAGACACCATCGAGTCGAAAAAACCTCTCACCGGGGCCCTTTTACCACACTGTGACCCTTCATTTCGGCGAGACCACCTTAAGTCAGGGAGACATCATAGCGAGGGTGGCGAGACCTTTCCCTGAGCTCTCCATCTGTCGACAGGACCCTAGCGGGTCGGCAAGACGTTTCACCGGGGCTCTCTTGTTTCGGCGAGAGCTCACTTCATTTCAGGGATACATTGCTTGGTCGGTAGGACATCTCGCCGAGACCACTATCTTATACCGAAGGCACCATCCTTTCGGTGAGATATCATTCGGTCACCGAGACGCTACAGCGAGGCCTACCTTTTCTCCCCATTGACATCCCTTTTCGCCGAGACCTTCGTTAGTCACCGAGACATCTCCCCAAGCTCCTATTTCTTCGGCGAGACATTACGCTGATATCAATCCCTCTCGGTGAGACTTTCACTATCGGTGAGACCCCATGTCAATGACGCCTTCCCTTGCCGAGACTTCCATCTTTCGGCAAGACCTTATGCCGAAGGCAATCCCCTTCGGTGAGACTCTAGCTGGTCGCCGAGACCTCTTGTCGAAGGCAAACCATTCCCCCCGACGCCAACCTTGTGAGCTACTCTCGGCGAGACATCCCAAGCGGAGAGATACATAGAGACTCATGGCGACCGAGATGTCTTGGCGACCATGAGGATTTCAAACGGGTATAACACATTGCCAGTCGGCAAGACATTTAGCTGGTCTCAGCGATTTTCTTTTTTGAAGAGTTTTATGCCAGATCCGAATGAGGCATGCCTTCTAATAGACTTCCTTGAGAAATATCATTGGGTGTATGATTTAATCCTACACAATAATGTCCCCATTTGGTCTTCATGAACACCTAAAACAGATTGCCCTGCCTAATTGAGCCCGCAAGTGAAAATCGGGTAACAACGCCAAAGAAATGGTCAAATGCACTACAATATGTCCCAGATGCGCTACTTTGTATCCTATATGTGCTGCAGGAAAAATGTTGTGATAGTGACCGAAAAGTTTGTTTTTAGAATAGCTAGCGTATGCACCAAAAGACTCAATGCACTAAAACAGACCCTAAAAGCCTTGAATTAACCAGTGAATGCGCTAGAACAGACCTCATATGCGCTAGAATATACCCTATATGCGCTAAAATAGTTTTTCCAAGGTAACTTTTTGAACAATTTGTGAGCATTTTCAGCTAAAATTTGACATGTTCATTTCAGATGATCTTTTATCTGAATTAGTGTGATTAAAAACACAGTAAACACTCTAAAAACAGTTGTTTTTAAGTCCTATACTAAACATCAAGTGTATGTTTCAAAAATGTTTTTCAAAAAGTGTTTTCACAGGTTTTACACATGACAGACAGTTCAAGCAGACTCACTCTTAGGACTTAGGTAGGTCATCATAATAATCAACAGCCCACATCTTAGAACTGCGTCGACTCACACAGCCGTGTCACCCTCGAAGGGGCGCCCGTGTTTTTTTCTTTTCCAGGCGCATACTCAGAGTGACGGAAGTGGATATCGGATCCCTTGAGAAAACAGTCCTTGGAAGTTATATGGTGAGTATCTTGGGGGTAGATTCTTCCCTCCCCTTGCACTGTGATTATTATGATGTTCGGAAACTGACTTCGGCTGGATACTACACTAGGTTCATAGTAAGGGTTTCCATTCGGTGCGAAAATAATAAACTCCCTCAGGAGATCTCCCAACCTTTAGAACAAAGGCTTTGGGGATGGTTATCTTGCACACTACCGGAAAAAGAAGGTTTCCCTTGATTTTCTTTAAATTTTATAGTGGGGCAGAATAGCCTGGCTTTGGCTTGAACCCATTTGAGTCATTCCTCTTGGGTGAGTACTTTTTCCCACAAGAGAAGGCCCTCTATAGGATGTAATAAAGCAGTAAAATTGCATGAATGTAAAAGGAAAGTTTGGTATTCTGGTCACCCAGTTAAGGGGAGAGATAGACCTATTGCCACAAACATAGTAGACACTGTTCTTTTTAAAACCCAAATCACAATGATCTAAGCTATGTGAAGATTTTGCTTCACAAAAAGCATGTGATTCATTTTAACCGCAAAATCAATGTGTGGTGACTATCCTAGATTGCTTCATTTTAAATCCATGTCTATCCTAGGGTTGCTCCTTTTTAAAACCAGTTGTGACTATCCTAGATTGGTTCTTTTAAAGCTAGAAAAAGGTTCTATTTGCGGAAGGCGTCAGACTCAGAAACCTGTTTAGTTACAACCTGCATGCACTAAAAGATCACCTACATGCGCAACAATAACAAGTTAATGCACTAAAACATATCCTAAATGTGCTACAAAAACTCCTAAATGCCCTAAAACAAAATGCAACTAATTTTTTTTTTGTTTTTCAGAAATATTTAATAAATTGAGCTGGGTATATGTGCCATTTTGTCCCGTAGATGCATCGTTTTGTTCCATAAATGCACTGAAACAGTTCTTGGATGCGCCGAAGTACTTGCAAGAGCGCTAAAATAAATCACGGATGCACTTTAGAAAGCTGCGTATGCGCTTCAGAAATCCTCATATGCGCTAAAACGGAAAATTTTGCCAAAAATACTAATTCCAAAACGCAAAATCCTATCAGAAAACCTACAGATAAATGTTAAAAACGGGGCAAGGGCCCCACGGTGGGCGCCAGAAATGTGTGATCGATTTTTAATGCGTGTTAAATATATAAAAACAAATGAATCAAACACACCAATAAGACATTATATCAAAAACAAAATATTAAAATAATAGAGATGCAAACTCAGTATCCTGTTATCGATGTCGTCCTATCATCCTCCATCTCCAGTGTTTTCATTGATTCCAGTTGGCTCTCAAATTGTGTGCTAGGATCAATGAACAGTCTTCCTAGAGAACGAGATTGAATATGAAATGCATGTAATGCTAAGACATGATTATTCTAATGCTAAACATGATTGCTAAAATGAAAGATTATGACAATGCTATGAATAATAAAGCTATAATGATAATGCTAGAATGTTATAATGCTAGAATGCAATTAATCTCTAATTCATCTATTGTGTGTTGTAACCATTGCTTGGATTGGCAGTGCTATTTATAGAGTTTTTCAAAAGCTTTTGATTGGCTGATATGATCAACGATTGTGAAAATTCCTAGCAGATCGAACGGTTGAAGATGGATAAAACTGAAGAAAAATAGAAGAAAACAGAAAGCAAGATTTGTTTTCTTTTCTGTAAAAGAGGTAAAGATAAGATGATAAAGATGAATTGTAAAAAATCATCTTTTTGTGAGATTATGGAAAGATTTTGAAGAAGATAAATAATGAATTATTAAATTCAATTATTCATTTATGGGTGACATGGAGATTTTTCTTAAAATAGAATATTTACCCCAGATTTGAAGAATAATGGAAGATTTCATAATTAAATAAAATATTTAATTATGATTTTGAAAATATATGGAAGATATTTAATTAAATAAAGATATTTAATTAAACTTTTTAAAAAATGGCATGTAAATTAATTAAATAAGATATTTAATTAATTAGAAGAAAGATTTGAAAAGAAATATTTAAACTTAATTAAATCAAAAAGACTTAATTATTTGATAATTAATTAAAATAAATAAAGTGTATTTATTTAATTAATTAAGTGGACATATGAATGTGAAATAATTAAACAAATATCGATTTATTTAATCATGATAGAAGAATAAATTGAATGAACAATATAATTAAACTAATTAAATTTAATCATATGTAGAAGACTTTAAGAGAAATTAATTAAATAATAAATATTAAATTAAATTCCAGGATTAATTAGACATGACCAATTTTATGCATATACACCCATAATTAAAGTAGTGTGTATTCCAACATTAAGGCTTCATATTCAACAATGTTATTTGTACATAGGAAATTTAAATGATATGACAAGGGAATAGGTTTTCCTTCAGGCGGAATTAAGATTATTCCAGCATTGGAACCTGTTCTACACTTAGATCCATCGAAATATAATGTCCATGTAGAAACACTTGTTGTGAATACACTTTCATCAAGAAAAGAATCATTACCGGGTAACACCAGAGGAGGAGCATCAACTAAATGGTCGGTCAAGGCTTGTCCTTTAATTAATTTTTGCAAAACAAACTTAAGGTAAAACTCAGTTAACAACATAACTCATTTAGCTAAACATTCTGATAAGTCTGTTTTATTGAAAAGATGTTTGAGAGGATAAAATTTTTTCATGACTTGTATTTCTGCATGTAGTAAATAGTGTCGCAATTTACTAGTAGCGAATACAAGAGCTAAACATTGCTTTTCAATAGGCATATATTGGGTTTCATAATCAATTAGAGTGTGACTAATGTAATAAACAGGATGTTCTTTTCCATTATCATTTGTTTGAGCTAACAGTGTTGCAAGAGAATGAGCAAATGTGACAATGTAGAGTATGAATGATTTGTTTGGCATGGCAGGCTATAAAATAGGTGGAGTGACAAGGTATTCCTTCAAATTCTCAAAGGCTTGTTTACAATCCTCATTCCAATCAAGGGAACATCCTTCTTAAGGAGATGTGTGAAAGGTAACGTCCTATCGGCTAAAGAAGTGACAAAACGATGAATGGCCTAATATTTGTCCTTGTAGCATGCGTAATTGAGAAATATTGCGAGGAGGTGGCATGTTAATGATAGCATCAATTTTCTTTGTATCCACTTCAATGCCTCTGTAAGATATAATAAACCCTAAAAGATTTCCACTATCTAATCCAAAGACACTTTTTCAAATTGAGTCTCATATTGTATTGACGCATTCGTTCAAAGATTTGGCGAAGGACAGTCACATTGTCTTGTCGTCGTAAGGATTTGGTGAGGATTTCATCAACATAATCTTCCAATATTCTATGTATGTAATCATGAAATATCAATGTCATTTATCTTTGATACGTTACGCCTGCATTCTTTAGTCCAAAAGGCATCATAACCCAACAGAACGTTCCACAAATAGTTGTGAATGTTTGTCTTGTATTGATCATATGGGTTGATGAAGATTTGAATATAACCAGAAAATCCATCCATGAATGACAAGAAAGCATGTCCAGCAGTTGAATCCACAATCATGTCAATATTAAGAAGTGGAAAATCATCTTTTAAGGTGCTTTATTCAAATCATGAAAATCCGTACATATCCTAATACGATTATCAGGTTTAGTAACTACGACAATATTTGAGATCCAAGGAGAATAATCAATAGGACGAATGAAACTTGCATCAAGAAGATTTTCAACCTCTCCTTTAACAAGAAAAGCTATCTTAGGATTCATTTTGTGTATCTTCTGTCGAATAGGCTTAGTATCGTTTGCAAGAACAATGTTATCTGACAATTTTTGGGTCTATACCTAGCATATCAGAATATTTCCAAGCAAAAATTTCAAGAAAATCATGGAGTAAAAGCGTAGTATCCTCTTGTTCGTCATCATCAAGGCACTTCCCAATCTTAATGACCTTTTATGTATCATTGATGTCCATTGGTATGTCAATTGTATCTCCTAGAGGGAGTGCATTCGAAGGAGGAAACTCAGGATCGTATGGTTCCATGATTTTCTCATGATCATCAGTATTTTGTGGCTTGGAACTTATCATAGCATAGGTAACAATGCATTTAGAGGAAGATGTTTTATCAATGGAACCTAACATTTGTTTCAAGGCTTCATCACTTGCAACATACTCCCAAGAGGGTGGAGAGTTCATATCAAGAAATTCAGGATGTTTGAGTGTAAGCGTAGTTCTAGGTTTACATGTGATAGTATTGATATTTAATGAGGGTCATTAAGCTTCTTTTGTTGTCATAGAAAAGGAATACCCTAAACCAGTCTTTATGTCTTGTGTATTAGGCTCAATAGGGACACAAATTCCTTGTTCATTTTTTCCACATCCTTTACCATTGTACCCCAATTGTTTCACAAGCTCGTAACCATGTCCATAAAGTTTTTCCATTTCCTTGGGATTGGGGGGTTGCTGATAATCTATCTCATCAAAATTTATTGTGGAATATGTGCTCTCATCCAAAGGAGGTGAGTAGAGGAAGAGGAAGATTCTTGTGAATTTTGAGTGGAATAACAGTTGGTTTTTCGTGTTGTTTTGTCTACTTATGAGTAATTATGTATTCATGCATGAATGAAGGAGTAAATTCCAATGTCCCCCAATCATCATCGAGCAATTCAGACACATATTTTGTTTCTTGTTTATTGGTCTAAAGAGGGTCAATATGAGAGGTTGGAATTAAAGTATTCAGGGGACTTGTAGTTCCTTTGTCAAGTTGCAAACAACTCTCAGGCTCAGGGTCTATCGCAACTTGATATACCTTGTTATAGACGTATTTCATTATGCATTGAAGAGTCGAAGGGACCGCATGCATCTCATGAATCCATGGCCTACCCAAGAGAAGATTATACACAAGATCATAGGGAATGAGATTAATAGGATTTTGCAAGGTAACCACTCTTATTGTTATAGGTAAAGTGATTATACCGAGCGGCTGTTTGGTTTTGTTATCAAATCCTCTAATGGATAAGGAATCAGGCTTAATTTGTGATTTATCCACACGTAATCGATCAAGAAGTTTCACACTGCACACATTGAGGGTAGAGCCATCGTCAACGAGGGTTCGCTTAATACCTATTGTGTTATATTGGGAAATGATAATAAAAGCCTCATTTTGTCTCCTTAATCCGAACGGAGGGAGCTCATGCTGATGAAAGATAATGTCTACATTAAGTGTATTCATTCTCTCTACAAGAGCTACCACATCACTTGCGTTTGTACCAGGAGGAATGACTAGTTGTTGCAAGGTTGTTTGAAGCATTGAATGATAATTGGGTGAATTTTGAAGAAGATCCCAAAGGGATATCTTGGTGGGAGTATTCTTAAGTTGTTCAATGAGATCATACTCCCTAAGGTGTGAGTTTAGGTGAGGGGTAGTAGGAAAAATAGGATTTGGTAAAGGTAAGGATATTGGAGGAGGTTGTTGAGGTTGGGGATTGTTTCTAATGTAGTGTGTGTGTGCATCAACATCATGTTATGGTGGATAAAGGGTAAACTCAAGTTTAGGTGGAGGTTGAGGTTGATGTGAAGGTGGGTAAAGGACAAGTTGAGGTTGAATAACATTAACATCTTTTGTCATTTGTTGCTCACAACAAATCTTTGTGGATGGCTTGTGTGAGATGAAGTCCACAAGGGCTTCATCTAACATACGCAAGTCATCATGACTAAAAGGTTTGGGAGAGAGATCATCACAACATTTTAGGTTTGTCATCACAAGTCTTAGTTGATGAACTTAGTGAGAGGAAACCTTGAAAGGTTTCATCTAATCTATCCAAGTCATCACTACTAAAAGGTTTGGATGAGAGGGTTGTCCTAAAATGAAGCATTGTTTTAATTGGTTCATGCGTTGTTGTGAAGTTTTTGTTTATCTTTTTGGATGCATCTGATCTAAAGGAGCTAGGAATGAATGTTGAAAGTGAACATTGTAAAAACCTAATGCTATCTATGATTTCCATTAAATTAAATAGTATAAATGCAAATGATTCAAGTAGAATAGTAAATAACTGTATAGAAACAAAGTAATGACTGAATCTAATAGGATTTTTAGAAATGGAAAACAGAATGCAGAAAATAAAAATGAAAAATTGGCAGTAGGACTAAGTCACCCAAGGTGGCGAATTAGTCCAATTAGGGTTATTTTTGAAAAATTTCTAAATTTTTTGATGGATATAAATGTGTTTAGGACTATGTAATGAAAATCTAGACTATAAATGTAGAATTTCACTATTATGCTATGAAATTAGATGCAATAATGCAAGCAACAATGAGCTTTTTCACTAATGCAATCGAAAACCCTAGGATGCACTTTTAACTAATGCAGGATGCAATGCTAATGAAACCTAGGATGCATTTTAAAATCAAAAAGGAATAAGTCTCTTTCTCCAATAGTATACAATTTTTGGCAATACACCTATATAAATATATATATAGGTATATATATATATATATATATATTAATTTATATCATTTTCTTGGACTCATAAGTCTAGTTCAAGTAAACAATCTTTCAAGGCCTTGAAAGATGTATCTTTCCTACAATGGGCCCTACCTATCATTGAGCTTATCTTTTGGTAAGAGATATCATGGTTGTTGACTTTTTTTTCAATTGGTCTTTTTATTATTGATTTATCTTTTTGTCTCATTCTTACGCTTGCTCAATGCCACCTTGATCTTTCCATATTTTGGTGTGCTTAGAGAAGCTTGGAATGGGTCATGGTCATTTTTTCATATGTTGTATTTGTGGTGTGTTCTTGCAATACGACCATGGAAAATACTTACCTTGTCTGTGTTGAGGTAGCTTCTTGTATACATACAACATCCTTTGTATATTTGGTCTTTCATATCTTTTGTGCATTAGGACTAGTATTCTCTAAGTCCTATTCTCTCACATAGATCTAACAATGCTTATGTATGTCTAGTCCAAATGATAACAATCCTTTTTGTTTGTCATGTTTGTCGGCCCTTCTTGCAATATGACCATAGAAAATACTTGCCTTGTGTAATATTGGGGTAGATTCTTGCAGATACAGACATCCTTTGAATACAAGGTTCTTCATACCTTTTGCGCATTAGGATTATTATGCTCTAAGGCTCACTTCATAACATTTTTTGATAAGGTTTTGTGAAGGAGGGGATTCGCTACTCCCAAGTCCCAAGACAAACAGGGTCTAAATGGAGCGAATTTCCCTCGATCACTATTGATGCCAAAAATTAGCAAGGTAACAACCTTTACGGGAAACTCAGTTAATTGGGGGGCCAATTGTGCTAAACTGAGTGACCTCCAGGTTTTTAAAGAAGTCGACTTCTTTTGTAATTGGGGTTTTGGAATGGGAAAAGGAAGAAAATATAAAAAATAAAGATCTAACTAAGGCAATGCGCCAAGGAATGGATATAGGCATGATAAATCTATCTTTTGGGATTCAATTTAAGGGCCCAATCAACAATCTACTATGTTCCAGAATAACAGAAATCAAAGGTAAAAATATGAATACTTTATTTAATGACATAAAATAATTCTCATACACATTCACTGAAAAGAAGAGTCAAAGACGTGATCTAAACCACCAAAATTGTATTAAAATCATAGAAGTTCGGCAAATAAACAATTCAGGACAATAATGGCATAGTTTAATGTTTTATCAAATAACTTAAGAAAAACAAAAAGGCCAAACAATGGCACAATCTGAGAGTCACATACAATAATCTAAAAGCAATAAAAAAGGCCTAGTGTCCTTTCCCTAATTTTGATGTATCTTCCGAACTCATTTTTGGAAGGAAGAAGCGGTAAATATAGCTAAAAATACCACTTCCTAGCAGGCCAATAATAGAAAAGATTTTGTATCTTGAGCAATGATGCCTGTAGCAATTATTTCCCTTGGTCATTGCAACAGAAAATATTTGGGCCACAGAACATGGTCGCTCCCTAGCCACATACATCCCTTGCGAATGATGGTAGTGGTCCCAGAAAAACCCTATGCAGACAAGTGTCATTCAATCATGTAATCGGTTAAGACACACGACAACTTGGTGGGGCACACAGTTCACTCTTGACTTCCCTTCGATGAAGTCCCCGTGAAAGAGACACGTGGCAATAGGTTGAGGCCCAATCGTTGATTCCTCCTCCTTGCATCAAGAGACTACATGATGAAGACATGTGGAGGCATTTCTTACTATTGGTGTCAACTATGGGGTCCACCAAAAAGTGTATGTGGATGAAAGCTACGTGGCACAAAGACAAGGCTTGATTGAAAAGCGATGGGAAGCATCCTTGAAGAGCCCATGGTGTTGACACGTGGAAGCATGGCGGTAGCTGGTAGGAGAGCGAAGGAAGGACATTTTTACAGTGAGCACCTAGCGGAGCACGCGACAGCAGTGGATGGAGTCCAAAAAGATGAGGTGTGGGCTAGTACTTAGCAAAAATAAAAACCACCTGAAGGGAGCTAAAGGAATTTAACATTCACAGCTTTTGGCGACTACCAGGGGAATTTTTCCTACAGAACAAGGAACCCAAAAATTTATCTGGCTTGCAGACCAGAGTCCCATCCATAGGGTGACGAAGTTAGATTTTAGAGAGAGCGGCCTATAGAGGTAGCCAATCAACCTTGGATGGTGTCAATATGTTGCTCAAATTCTCTTCTACTCTGCTCAAATCAAGCATTTCCTTGTAAGGCAGTGTCACGAATATACCCACCTCAGACTCGAGTTCGAAGAGCAACCACGCAATCTGATGAGTGACACCTTCAATATCCGTTGCAATAGGGGGTTGACTAAAACTCTAGAAAGAAGACGTGTCATGATGCTTCTCTTCTATTTTTGCCACAATCTGCTCCACAGTAGCCATCGATTCATCGGAAAGAAAAGGGGAGGGTAAGCCCAGCTGAGTTAGCTAGGAGAACCTAGCCCGCATGTTATTCATGGTTTGGTCCAGTTTGGCAGTGCACTCACTAGCATGGAGGATAGCCGAGTGGAAATGGATGAACCTTTTCACTATTTTGGCAGTAGCCTTCCGATCCCCAATCCCTGCATTTTCTAAGACCTCATTTGAGACCATATATAGCCTATCCAGTAGCTTTTCCACCTTAGGAACCCTCTCTGTGATGATTTGTGGGAACCACTCAATTGTTCCACGAACTTCCCTGCCTAAATTTGTTGCCTCTGCCATAAACTGGAGCGTTGGATGAAGTGTCAGGAAAAAGGCCTTAACCTTATCCCAGTATGAAACATATAGTTGTTGAGCCACTAGAAGGAGGTCCAACTAGGTAGCAGGGGGTTGGGGAAGACTCTTTAGAAGGGCAATCTCTACATCCTAATGAGCCTAGTTTATAGTCTAATTTTTGGGTAGAATTTATGATTTGTTTGTTGAAGTTATCATGAACCTTGACGTTAAGTGTTGATATTTTTATGATATTTCCTCAAAACTATAGACATTGGGCTTAATCTTATTTCTACAAATATTTAATGACATTGGCATGTTATATGGACTATCTATATTAATTTTGCATGTGGTTAATGAATGTTCTTTAAGGTAGTTATAGATATGCAATTATTGTGTGTCCTAACATGGCCATGCAGATATAATTTGAAGATACTAAATTGAGAAAGACACCGCCAGCTGGACATGCACCATAACGTCCAACAAGGGAATCATTCAAAGGTCAAAGGAGGTCGGCAATAGGAGATTCCCCATGCAAATCAAATGTAACCACCTTGTAGTGGACTTTAATTTTGTTGAGAAAGTATTGGAGTTACTGATGTGCTAAATCTGCGGACACGTCTGACCATATTCCATGTGTGCATAACCGCCTCTCCATTTCTCTGCTTTCCCTAAATTGGCATCCTCCCAGTTCATGGAGTTGACCACCTTGCTTAGTTGGTAGTATAAATAAGGATTAGATGCTCCTTTTCAGAAGGTTGTGCAATCTAAGATTGTACTTGCATTCCTAGCTTTTAGTGATACACTGCTCTATTGTACTCATGTTTTTTGATGAATAAAGTGAAGTTCTAAGTTCGAGCATCTGATTTTTTGTTAGTAGTAGAGGATACTCATCCAAGGGGGTCCACTTGGTGAGCAATCCATCATTTAGCATATTTTATCCTAGTTATTACTTTTTGTTCAGTAATTAGTTAAGAATTTGACACTAACTGTTCCTGCAACCACTAGAATTCCTTATGTGATTGTTCCTGTAGCCAAAGCAAATAGAGTAGTTTTCTATTTGTTGTTTATATTTTCATTTCTATCATGCATTTCAAGCTTAGTATGGTTGTTGGTTGATTTTCAACATTTATGTTAGTCATTTCCAAGCAATTTACTTTCAACATTGCATCTTTCTTAGTTGTAGAATGAAAATGGCTACTTTGAGTTCCTAGTGCACATATTGTGCTGACCCATTTCAAGTTCATCCCTAGGTTGACAAGTTAAATGTGCCTTCATGATGAATTAAATAGCTATTCAGGTTAGATGTCCAATCTCGGAATCACAGTTGTAAAGGCCTAGTTGTTGAATCATTGTAGGAGGCCAACATTTTTGGCGATGTTGTCAGGGATGGTGTCAAAATAGGGAGTTCTCTAGAGTCATTGGTAGTTTTCCTTGCTGTAGTATTTCTGAAAGTTGTTCTTAGTATACCCTTATTTAGGAAGTAATGACCCCCCTTATTCTTTACCAATTCTTTGTGTGAGTTGGTTGATAGTGAGTTGATACTGCATGCATAGAGGAAGGAGAAGAGATGCTTATGGGAGATTCCTTCCTAACAATCCTAATACATTCCATCTAGTTGAATATTAGAACCTACCAAGGGAAGAAGAAGAAGATCCACACCCCTTTGTTGATGCATTTCCTGATTTGACTAGCTCTGAAGTTTTCTCTAAGGACCAAAATCAGCTTAAGAACCCCTTTGCTTTGGAACTACATCAAGTAGGCATGGGTGATGCAAATAGAAACAAACCTAACCGACCAGCTTTTCCTTTCTCCATTGCCCATCAGAATGAAGTTGAAAACATCAAAAATATCCATGCTTCATCACTCCCCAAGTTTTATGGACTTGTCACAGAATATCTTAATACCTTCTTGTTTGAGTTTGACATACTCTGTAGGAGTTATGACTATACCATTGATGCCCATAGGCTTAAGTTATTTCCTACCACTCTAAAAGAAGTTGCATTAGAATGGTTCATGAGCCTAGGCAGAGATGTTGTGGAAACTTGGGAAGACATGAAGAGAAAATTCCTTGAGAAATACAAGGAGTATTGTAGGGGCAGTGACATGAGAGGAGGTGACATTTTTAGGATGCAGCAAAAGGAAGATGAGAGTCTGGAGGATTATATTGCAAGGTTTTTGTTTTTCCTACAAAAATATCCACACCATACACTCAATAAAGACTCACAAAAGTTGATTGTCCTGAGAGGAATCAATGAAAACTGCACTGATGCCTTGGACCTGATGGGAGGAGGAGATATCTCCCAAGTTCCTTGGGAAGATATCAAGAAAATATGCCAGAACTACTCTAGGGAAGCCTCAAAGAAAGGGAGAGCTTACCAATCTTCCATGGGTAAGTCATCCACCGATGGAGTTTCAAGAATGGAGATTACTCATCTGCTAGCAGACTTTAAGAAAGACATTATAAACAATCTAACTACTCAGCTGGATACACTTCAGGCCAAGAAGAAGCAAGAGGAGGTAGAGGCAATGTTGGCAGAGTATTGCCCCCATTGTAGACAAAAGAAGAAGGACTGCAAATGCAAGATGGTAGCTAATATTGAAGGCAAGTAGATTGCACCTGAGTTCAAGCCAATTCAGATTGAAGAAGATCAAGTCTAATATGTTGCACAAAGGAGGCCTTAGGCTCCAAGACAATGTATGCCACTAGATCCACTCTCTTATGTTGGGCCATATTTCAATTCCTATTCACCCAGTAACCAATGGAAACCCCCATATCCATGTAGCTATGGAGGATATCCACCACAACATTGGGTTAACCCTCCAAATGCTTGGCCCAATCGTCAAACTCTCCACCCCAGTGGCAGCAACCTCAAGGGAATTGGCAGAAATTTCAAGGGCATTGGTAGCCACCTCCAGGAAATTGGCAACAAACAAATCAATGGAGGGGAGGACAGCAATGGCCTACCCAAACAACCAATTACATGCATCCACCTTCTCAGCCCCAGCAGCCTACTATAATTCTTCCACCCGCTAATTCAAGCTCAAATACACCTAAACCTACTCAGCTACCAGCTCAGCTCACACCCAATCCAAATAACAAACCATAGTAGCAGCTTGTATACTCCGCTGATTCAAATCCATTCCCTACATATGTTGTGAGTGTAAGTGAAATCCACTTGCATTCAGGAACTACTTTACCAACCCCTTCCAATCCCATTATCACTGAGCTTCCTGTGGAAGAGGAAGAGGAACCTCTGAATGATCTCATTCAGCCAAGTGCACCTAAAAATCCTGAACCAGTCCAAATCAAGCAGACTAAACAAGAACCACCATTTCCTCAGAGATTGGAAGTTGCCAAGAAGAAGGAAGAAAAGGAGGACACAACCTTTGATATCTTGGATCAAATGAAGCATATATGTGTCCAGATACCTCTATTTCAGATCATAAAGGATGTCCCAATCTATGGCAAGGCAATCAAAGAAGCATGCCTCAAGAATCTAGACAAGAAGAAGAAAGACCCCACTGTGGTTCATGTGGTGAGACAACTAGCTGACATCATGCTTGGAAAAGTGACTATCCCTAAGTACAATGACCCAGGTAGTTTTGTGGTAGTAGTTGTTATAAATGGGATTCAAATAAAGAATGCTCTAATTGATTTAGGGGCAACAATAAATGTAATGACCAAGGACATCCTACAGCAACTAAACATTGCAAGCATGAGATCTACTCCTATTTTCCTGCAACTTGCTGATAGTTCTACTATTAAGCCTGATGGTATAGTGGAGGATCTTGTGGTGATTCTAGACTCTTGAGAGTGCCCAGCAGACTTCATGATTCTTTCTCCTAAAGCTACACTAGGCGGGTATCCCATTATACTTGGAAGGCCATGGTTAGCAACTGCAGACACATATATTGGATTTCGGCCAGGTGACATGACCATTTTTGATGGGAAGAGTACCAAAAAATTTGTTCTTTATCCTCCTGCTCAGCCATCCCATGATGAGGATAATCCTGTGTGGCCACATGTTGGTGAAGAGGCTGAGGAAGTTAATTTTGTGGCACAGCTTATGGTGTTATGCAGAAGCTCCTTCATGTAGCTTCAAGAAGAAGATGAAGTATTGGTTAACATCATTCAAAACCATTATGAAGTGGAGGAAGCATCATCTTCTCGTTCTACTACTCCAGTCAAGACACTTCTACCTGCTCTTCCTGTTGTTCCTGCAGACGTTCTTCCTTCAGCCACTCTTCCTACAACCACTCTTCCTATAGACGGACTTCCTGCAGCAATAGGTATGTCCCATACATTGTTTACATATGAACTCAAGGTGCCATGTGTTAATGAAGCAGCTATAATAGAGTCAACTACACAAGTACAGGTGTCACAAGGAAAGTATTTGAAAGTTAACAGCAAATTGAGTGAAGAACAACAATTGTTATTGGAAAACTTATTGAAGACCCACCAGCATGCATTTTTGTGGGACTATCATGAGATGAAGGGATTGGAACCTAAGCTTTGCACTCACAGAATTTATATCAGAGATGATTGCACCCTAGTGAGGCAGCCACAAAGAAGAATTAACCCTGCACTGAGAGAAATTGTAAAAGGAGAATTGCAGAAGTTGCTAGATGTAGGACTTATCTACCCCATTTCAGATATCCACTGGGTGTCTCCATTAGTGATTGTGCCTAAAAAAGGAGGAAAATGGTGAGTTTGTGTTGATTACAGGGAACTTAATGTTGCCACCAAAAGGACCATTTTCCCTTACCTTTCATAGATCAAGTTTTGGACTCACTTGTAGGAAAACAATACTTTTCTTTTCTAGATGGATTCAGCGGCTACAACCAAATCCAAATTGCACTAGAGGACTAGGAAAAGACCACCTTTATCTATCCATGGGAGACCTATGCCTACTCAGTACTCCCATTTGGCTTATGTAATGCACCTGCAACTTTTCAGAGGGCAGTCATTAGCATATTTTCAGACATTTCTCATGATTGCATAGAAATTTATATGGATGATTTCACCACCTATGGTGTTGATTTCAATGAAGCATTGGAGAATCTCAGGAAATTCCTACAGAGATTTGAAGATCACAATCTCTCTTTAAACAGTCAAAAGTGCTTCATGATGATGTAGAAAGGTGTAGGTCTTGGACACTACATCTCTCACAAAGGAATTCAAGTAAATCCTGCAAAGATTGAGATGATCAAAAATATTCCCACACCTGCAAAATAGAAGGATGTTAGGAGTTCCTTGGGCCATGTAGGCTATTATAGGTAGTTCATCAAGGATTTTAGCAAAATAGCAGCACCATTGTATACCCTCCTCACTAAATATGTTGAATTCCAGTGGACTAAAGATTTTGACAAGGAATTTTTTGATTTGAAGGAAGCCTTGACTCATGCTCCTATACTCAAAGGACCTAATTGGGAGCTTCCTTTCCACATCCATATAGATGCATCAGATTATTCCATATGAGAAATCTTAGGACAAAAAGAAGGAGCTATTGAAAATGTCATTTATTTTGTTAGCAAAAATTTGCAAGGAGTTGAATTCAACTATACAGTGATAGAGAAAAAAATGTTGGTAGTGATCTATGTTCTGAACAAATTCAGGCACTACATAACAGGCTATCAAATCTTTGTGCACACTGATCATGCAGCCAATAGATATCTCATGAATAAACCTCTGATCATAGGTAGACTAGCAAGATGGTTATTTTTGATGCAGGAGTTTGACATAACCATTGTAGATAAACCAGGGAAGGCCAACGTTGTTGCAGATTTTCTTTCAAGGCTGACTACATCAGAAGATAATCAAGCCATAAATGACTCTTTTCCTGATGAGCATCTATTCTCCATTAGCGTACAAACACCCTAGTATGCTGACATAGCTAACTATCTAGTCACAGGTAGAGTTCCTCCTCACTTCTCTCCAAAAGAGAGAAGGGCACTCATTGAAAAAAAAATTCCTTTCTGATGGATTGTTGGATGTTTTTTTTATACTGGACCAGACCATGTTATGAGATGTGTGAGAGAAGATGAGACATATGAAATTTTTCATGCATGCCACAACGAACCATGTGGAGGAAATTTTGCAGCCAAGAGGACAGAAATGAAGATTTTGAACACAAGATATTACTGGCCAACACTCCACAAGGATGTAGGAAGGTATACCAAAAAATGTGATAGATGTCAAAGAATGGATAGACCAACTAAATCTGATGAGATGCCACTTTTCCCTCGGGTAGTAATCACTCCCTTTGATAAGTGGGGATTGGATTTTGTAGGACCCATTGACCCTCCATCAAATGGTAAGTCTTATATCCTAACACAATAAGCAATTAGCGCCGGATTTTGTGCCGGATTTTAGTGTATTTTGAGTACATGAATTGAACAATTTGGTTGGCACTAAACTCGGTGCAAACAGGCATGGTCAGCTCGGCGTTGTATTTTGTGTCGACTTTGCCACCGGATTTAGTGTTTGTTTTAGCACCAGAAAATTAGAGCGCCTTCGTTAGCGCCCAAAATAGTGTCAGGAAGTAACAACAAAAATTGCGTTGAAATTGGCGCCCAATTTGGCTTCTGGTTTTTCTTCCATGTCTACTCCCATTTTGCTTCTAGTTTTACATCCAGTTTTTCCTCCAAGTTTGCTTCCAATTTTTCTTCCAAGTTTGCTTCCAATTTTGCTTTCAGGTTTGCTTCGGGTTTTGCTTCTAGTTTTGCTTCTGGTTTTGCTTCTAGTTTTTCTTCTGGTTTTCCTTCCAATTTTGCTTCTGGTTTTGCTTCCAATTTTGCTTCTGGTTTTGCTTCCAAGTTTGTTTTCAGTTTTGCTTCCATTTTTGCTCCGGTTTTGCTTCTAGTTTTGCTTTGGTTTTGCTTCCAAGTTTGCTTCCAGTTTTGGTTCCGATTTTGCTTCCAGGTTTGCTTCTGATTTTGCTTCCAGCTTTGCTTCCGGTTTTGCTTCCAGTTTTGCTTCCAGTTTTTCTTCCCGTTTTTGCTTCCAATTTTGCTTCCAATTTTGCTTCCAGGTTTGCTTCCAATTTTGCTTCCAGATTTGCTTCCAGATTTTCTTCCAGTTTTGCTTCCAAGTTTTCTTCCAGGTTTGCTTCTGGTTTTGCTTCCAAGATTGCTTCTGGTTTGCTTCTAGTTTGGCTTTCATTATTGCTTCATTTTTTTGCTTCTAAAAATTTTTCTTGTTTTTCTTCCATTTATTAATTTAATATGTTTTATTTCAATTTAATTAGTTAAATATATTGTGCCTCTTAAATAACTCATATGATTATAGAGTAAGTAATTTAATTATTTAACTCATATGATTAAATAACAATATAATTATTGTAACATGATCATCATCTATAATTAAAACAAGTCAATACTGATAAGATCATCATCATATATAACTAAAACAAGTGAAATTCAAATATGCTAGTACGTCAAAAACATGTCAAAATGATACATGTCCAACAGATGACATAAGTGAAAATGATACATGTACAAATGATATAAATAAAATTGATAAATTATGTAACTCAAATTGATACAAGTCAAGATGATACATGTCCAAATGATATAGTGAAAATGATACATGTCAATATGATACAACTCAACAATATAGTACTGTAGGCTGTGAAAATGATACATATGATAGTAACCATGAAAAGAGTCATCATAACAATATATCAGAAATGATCCATGATGTAGTCTATATGTCTCATCATCATCATCATCACCATCGTGATTATCATCGTCACGTCGTCGTGTCATCTCGATCATCATCACCATCATCTGCCATGTGATCTGTACCAGCAGAACCAATATTTTTTGGATCTATATCATGTTAAGGATCATCTTGATCTTCTAGAAGACCCATGTTCTACAAAAAAAACATTTAAAATGAAAATTTATTATTTATTTCATGCAATAATTTATTTTTCTATTATATATCTAATATTACAACATATGAGATGAAACCATAATCATATTACATCATATCAAAGTGCACATACCATAATAAAATTTCAAAAAAATTACAACTAATACTGGTGAGTCAGGAGAAACTTTAGCTTTCAAAAACAAAGGCAATTAGGCTGGAAGACTTGTGGATCAAGCCAGCATTTGGTGGAAGAGGAAGAAAGATGACTAGAAATCTAGAGGCCTGCCATAATGGATTTCAGTATTCAACCATGAGAGCAGAAGAGAGAGCTAATATCATGTATCAAAACATTAAGCATGCATTCTTCCAGCCAATGGAGAAGGAGATTATTACTTTGCTTCATTTTCATTTGCATAACCATATCACGGTGTGGGAACCAAGAAGACCAAGGATGTTCAGTTTTATGTGGAGGTAATGGATGTGGTCCAAAATTTAGGAGGGTCAAGAAGTTTAATGTATGATCTTGATGAAATTGAGGAAGAACAACAAGAGAGGGACAGGAAAAATAAAATCAATACAGAGTTTCAAGGATTTTTCAAGTGAGTAAGAGAGCTATGGGAGCAGCCTCATCTAAAAGATTTTGAACTAGAGTTTGATATACCATTTAGAGAGTTTGGTTTGCATGGAGTTCCTTTCAAAGCCTTTGCTTTTATTGTTCCTACGGTAAACTGTTTGGTAGAGTTGGTGGAATTACCTTTCTTAGTAATCACTATTAGTGAGATTGAGATTGTTAACCTTGAGATAGTAGGACTTGGGAAAAAGGCATTTGATATGGCTATTTTTTTCAAAGACTTCAAGCAGGATGTACTCTGCATTGATGTCACTCCTCAATCTTCAATTGATGGCATCAAGGAATGGCTGAACTCCATGGATATAAAGTATTATGAAAGAAGAATGAACTTGAACGGGCGGCCAATTTTGAAGAGTATTACTGATGATCCAGATAAATTTATTGAAGATGGTGGTTGGGAATTTTTGAATATGGAAGCTAGTGATTCTGATTCTGATAATTCAGAAGATTCAGATCAAGGATATGAACCCTCTAATGTAGAAGAGGAATCAGAATCAGATTTCATGTAGCCACCATCAAGAGTGTTACAAGCCAACAAGATGGAGGGAATTCTTATATAAGGATAATTTTCAATGTTGCAGGTATCGGCTTTAATGCCAACTACAATGGCAACATTGAAATTCCCTAGCAGTATTTATGTTAAGGAAATTTCCTTTAGATGCAAGGATTCAAAGCACATCAACCATGTGGTACAAATGATTAAATCCCAGAGACAATCTGTAGCAATGAAAGAGTCTAAAAAGGCAGAGAGAGCTACACTGGTGACTCAGGAGAAACTTCAGCTTTCAAAAACAAAGCCAATTAGGCTACTAGACATGTGGATCAGGCCAACATTTGGTGGAAGAGGAAAAAGATGACTGGAACTCTATAGGCCCACCATAATGGATTTTGGTATTCAACCATGAGAGAAGAAGAGAGAGTTGATATCATGTATCAAAACATTAAGCATGCATTCTTCCAGCCAATGGAGAAGGAGATGATTAATTTGCTTCATTTTAATTTGCATAACCATATCATGGTGTGGGAACCAAGAAGACCAAGGATGTCCAGTTTTATGTGGAGGTAATGAATGTGGTCCAAAATTTAGCAAGGGACATCCTGATGTCTTCCAAGAGGCATAAATTCAGATGAACTAAGTTCACCTACATGTCTGCCAAAGTTTACTTCCAATTTTTATGACTTTTTTTCTTGACTGTCAGAGTTTACTTACAAATTTGAAATTTCTTTCTAGTCATTTTGATGAGGATATATTCAGCCAATGTGTAAGCACCTTTTTTTTATATCACAAGCATCTATGCATTGCAATAATTTTGATTATCTATGGTCTACAACTATGTAGTCTCACTTATTGGGTCTTCTATTTCAATGTTTTCTATGGCCTTCTTTGTTTGAGGTAGCACCTGAAAATCCTACCTCCTTTCCTTAGTTGAGAAGTGGATTTGAATTTGGAAATACTACACTTTAAAACTAGCTATGGTTTAAGGAGAGCTATTCTAGCTTTGTTGTTGACACCCTCAATCTTCAACAAGGACTGAAATGCAAGCTTTCAAACTTAGATTTGAATGTGCATAATTTGATTGATTATGGTTTTCACAGGCAGATGTCTTTACATGACTATTCTGGATTGTCAATACGTGTAATAGTGACTGCATCCTTATCAAGTTTGGCTACCCTTATTCAAAATGCCTTGGCCTTTGGACTCGATACAAAGTTGTGCATTGTTATTCCATATTTGTAACTTGTAGGAAATTTAAGGGGTCCAACATGTAGAAATTCAGTACTGTCATCCAAGGAAAACTTATAGATAGTGTATCAAGAACAATAGAAAATGCTTTTATTAGGGTTAATGCTTTCTTCCCCCACGCTGCTAATATTTTCCCCAAAACATGTTTTTTTAATTATTCCAACACATCTCAAAATTCAATGTATTGATTAAAATTTGTTATGCATTTCAGTTGTTTATGCAAATGATGCATATATGTTAACTCGATCAGTGTTGTTACTTCGGTAGTTTGACTTCTATGACAACCAGCCATTAGGCCATTGTGTGCGGGAGCACATTTGTGTTTTTAGTTAGCTTTTTTGGATAGCTCTATTGGTTGTTGAGGACATTCCATTTATCTTTTGAATGTTAAGAAGTTAGAGTTTCAAGGATTTGTCAAGCGAGTAAGAGAGCTATGGGAGCAACCTCATCTAAAATATTTTGAACTAGAGTTTGATATACCATTTAGAGAGCTTAGTTTTCATGGAGTTCCTTTCAAAGCCTCTGCTTTTATTGTTCCTATGGTAAATTGTTTGGTAGAGTTGGTAGAATTACCTTTCTTAATCATCACTATTAGTGAGATTGAGAATTGTTAACCTTGAGAGAGTAGGATTTGGGCAAAAGGCATTTGATATGGCTATTGTTTCTAAATACTTCAAGTAGGATGTACTACGCATGTACGCCATTCCTCAATCTTCGCTTGATGGCATCAAGGAATGGCTAAACTCCATGGATATAAAGTATTATGAAAGTAGAATGAACCTAAACTGGCAGCCAATTTTGTAGACTATTACTAATGATCTAGATAAATTTATTGAAGATGGTGGTTGGGAATTTTTGAATATGGAAGCTAGTGATTTTGATTCTGATAATTCAGAAGAGTCAAATCAAGGATACAAACCAGAGATGTAGAAGAGGAATCAAAATCAGATGAGGAAGGTTCAGAAGATGAATCTCTTGTGGATTCAGAGGAGGACGAAGAAGAAGAAGAATATTCTGAAGAGGAGGAAGGTAAAACATGGTATGAATTAGAAGCCGAAGCCAGAAATACAAATAAGGAAAAAGTAGATGAGTCTAACAGAGAAGAGGAAAGGCGGAAACGAAAGGTAAAATCTATAGGGAAGTCTTGAGCACCTAATATTAGAGATTCAAGAGGAATGCCTGCCAAGAGGCATAAAGTTAGATGAATTGAGTTTATGTATGTCCTACTATTTATTCATGCACATAAATGGTCATCTTGTAATCATAAGATTTGAGCTCTATTTACTCATCCTACGCATCATTAAACAACACAACACAAGAGATGCAAATTGACATATTAACACAACAATATCCAACTAAGTTATTGAAACTCAACTATTGATACCTCGTTATCCATCCAGATTACAAAATCGTTCCACTTTTTGTTTTGTAACATATTCTTTTCAAATTGATTTGGATGGTGACCATATTTCTCCTCTTGTCAAAACATGGCACATGGGCTAGTTAAACTAATTAATATGCAATAATTTACTTTTTCCAAGGAAATAAAAATGGTATATCATTTAAAATATTAAATATACTTACAAATGTACATATCAAGGCCTATAAACCTTTCTAGCCACTGTGATGTGTGGCACGAAGTTTCTCAAGCCTAGGCTTGGAGGCCTTGTCCTGAAACATATACTAATTCAATTTAACTATGCACAAATAAAATTTAAATATCGTTTAATAAATTTGATATAATCTTATGAGAAAATTCAAATACCTGCGTACTCTCCTCACCGGACTTCCTCCGTGCATCGGACTTCTCATATGCTTTTACAAGCTCTTTTCATACTTTCACACTTACATCAATTGGCCTTCTTTTTTTCCTTAGCTCAGGAGAATTTTTTTTACCTTCTTTGTTTGGTTGCACAGAAATATCTTGCAGTTTTGAGACATTCATAGCTTTATCTTCTTTACAGACCAATCTATACCAAAATCAGCCTCCATGTCATGGATAACTATTTTTTTCAGATGCATGGGTATCTGTGAGAATGCACATTCTTAGAGTTTAGTGTCACTGATTTCCTCCTGGATCTTTTGCTCGATCTAGGACTGGTTGGGGAATCAATTGATTCCCTTTGACACAATTGATTTGTTTGCAATGTTTGAGGGGCATTACCAAATTGTTTTTCTATGTATCTGGCAAGCGTTGTCCAGTCCACATTAACCAATTTGTTCATGAATAGGGAGCAGAGACTTCCAATGTACTAGCCACTCCTGGGACACAAACTTCTTCCACCATGCCATGTTATCAATCTCGCATTGGTAGCTACAATACGAAGATAGAATACGAGGTGGTTTCAGGGGAAGTCTGAATGACAGATGCTAGGAAAACATTTGTGAATAGGTTGAAGGAATCATTCCTTCAACGGTTCAAAGACCATCTACATTTTCCATATTGCCTCTACCCCCAATATGGAAGCCAAATCCTCTTTATCTTTGTCAGTCTCATGTCCCTATATATATATATTTAAATTATATTTCTTCTTTTAAATTTAGAAATAAAAAACCAAAAATTCAAAGTCAAAGAAACAATGAAAACATTTACAAATCTATAAATTGGCAATGAATTACCTGATTATGGCCAGAGTCTGCTGACAATCCTCCCTTCCTTCTATTGCTTGACATTTTGAGGCGACCTAGGGAAAATTATTTTCATCCAATCTGTGGAGGAAAATGAAGTACACACTATCAGGTATGAAATTTTTCATCTAGTTTGTGGTATGAAAGTTTTTTTTGTGGGAAAATATGTTCGTCGGGTTTTCTTAGTGTTGATAACCTAGGGAAAATATGTTCACTCGGTTTGCTTAGTGTTGATAACCTAGGGAAAATATGTTCAATGGGTTTGCTTAGTGTTGATAACCTTATCATGAAAACTCTTTCGTAATGCAATCTTGCATGAATTTGTCATGGCATCAATGACTATGGCACGACTGGGAAAAACCAAGCAGTTTTTTGCGTTTATTTTCAGCAGTTGCTCAACAGTGATTGACCCAATTCCCAATTTTTCCAAGCAGTTCACTATTTCCTTGATACCTAGGTTAGGGAAATAATACGGAGGCATCCTGGCTTCGTGCTATAATATTTCGATCCAAAGCTCAAATGGGTAGGGTAAAATATTTTGTTGGTTTCTCAAAGGTTTTGCAATTTATAATGCTGGGACAATTTAGAGGTTGCCTGGATAGGTTAGGCCACGAACCAGTAAACAATCACAAATTCAAATGCAATACAAAGAGCAGTAAACAATCATGAATTCAACCAAGAAAAATAAAATTGTAACCTTACCTATGGTGTCACAAACTAAATCAAATTTCTCATCAGTTGCTAGTAGCGCCTTGCTCTCTTCCTTCGCGCAACGTTTTTCCCTTTTTTGTCGTCTAATTTCTTCCTTCACGCAGGAAATTTTTTAATTTCTGATTTTGATTTAGTAGTCGGCGCTTTAGTTGGTGTTAGTTAATGCCAACTTTAGTGCCGAATTTTGGCCATTAATGTAATCTATTTCGGACACCTAAGGCGGTGCCAAGTGCACCTAATTAGGTGCCTATCATTGTTGTATAGTGACTGTTTTCATTGTTGTGTATCATAGGATCTAGAGTGTTGGAAATAATTCCAACTCCTACCTTGTTTTTGTGACCACCATTGTCTCGTGGCTCCTTCATCAGCTCGGTGTGGTAAAGGAGTTTTTACCGTAGTCCTACAAGGTACTTCATCCCTCTCGGTGGTAGTGCGGTGAAAGCTTCAATGGCGACACGCGAGTCTTCCTTTTGTTCTTGATGGTGTTGCAGTGACGCCCGCAAGTCTTCTACCATTGGCATACGGTAATGTGGTGACCACCACTGTCTCGTGGCTCCTTCATCAGCTCGGTGTGATAGAGCATTTCTTACCACGGTCCCACAAGTTGCTTCTTCCTTCTCGGCAGTAGTGCAGTGAAAGCTTCTGTGGCAACATTTTTATTCACAAAGGAGGCCATGGAGAGAGGACGTGGATAGCGTAGAAATACTAAATCATTGAGAGGAAAGTGGGTGGAAATATATGAGAACAAAATCTGCAGATACAATAGAGGTAAGAAGAGAAAGCAACCTCAACCAAAGGAGGAAGGTGTTTATGAATTCACAAATGCTACAACATAGAGGAGATATCAATATGTCAAATATATGACTAAAGTGAGGTTTTGTGTTGGATAGCATACTCGTTGAAATGATATAATTGGTGTACTAAATATTATTTACTATGTTGTGTATTATAGGGGCGAGACGAGGCCATGGCAACAAATCGTGTCATATCAAATCAAGTACTCAAATTTTGACTTAACTTAGGAAAAAATGATCTAATGGAATTTTGTGATACGTCCATCTTTTTTCACAGTATTATTGAAATTTATAATGTATTATCCAATCTTGACATAAATTAATGCATGTTGATTATTTTAGATGGAGATTAGAGAAAATGTAGAGCCTGAGCGTTCAACTAGCAAAAGAAGAAGATATGTACATGGACGTGGACCTAAAACTGTTAAATCACGTAGACGATAGTGGGTGGAAGAGGATATGACAATGGATATTGCAGACACAACAAATGATTGCACTGAAGAAGAGGTAGGTCAGGACTATAGTACATGGGATGAATACTTTGAGAAAATTGTTGTTTGTGGATGTTTTGTATGTCGTGGAAAGAAATAATTCAAACGAGTGATTGTACAAAGACATTACATATATGATGAGCTTCAATCGGTAGTATGCCTCCTAAAATCGATTAAAACCAAAGAATAATAAATGAGTGTGGACTGATGTTTTATAAACTATGTTGTCAAAATTGTGTTTTATTTAAATTATTGTATAAAAAAAGGTAGTCTATAAAATAATGTTCCATTATTCAATTGATGTATATATGTTCATACAATTTTTATTTTTATTTTTTAAGCCATATTTGATTATATTTCTTTGAAATTGATACATTTATGATTTATCCAATTGTTTCCAAACATTAAATAATGCTTGCATTTGTTGATAGGTAGAAGATTTTGATGAAACACATTATACTAATACCCAAGATCCAGCTGGGTTATTAAGATTTGGACGGGATGATCCAAACCATGCTTTAAACCATACCAGGGCAAGAAGAGCAAGATTGAGAACACTACCACCTAAGAAATTTGAAGAGTTGATGAGAGTCACATACACTGATGACATGCCACCTAGCCTTAATGATGATGATCATGATAGTGAAAATGTAGTGCATGAAGAAGGATTGAATGAAATGCTTACAGGTTTCTTTGGGGATGGAAAAAATGATGACAATAATGATGATATGGTTGACAGTAATGATGATAGCAGGGATAATTACCAAAAATGTAATGTTGATGATAACAACATCAAAGACTCCATCAAGCAAGCAGCGAAGACACCCATGTTCAAATTGGGTGCAAGTAGAACCTCAAAATTGGCATGCACATTAATATTATTAGAAATTAAGTCACTATTTGGTTGGTCAAACAAAGGATTCACTACCCTACTGAAGTGAGTTGAAATCTATTTCTTACTTTGCATTTTCAATTGGTGTAAATAATTTGTAAACATTCAATTGATTTAATCTCATATCAAACATGTTCATCATAAGTCAAACATTCAATTGATTTAATCTTTGGAAATCTTACAAGGCACTAAAAACAAAAATATTCCTTGAAGAGAATGTGTTGCCATCAACTTGCAGAGAGGCACGTATGTTGTTGGTTGAGTTGGGGATTGAATATAAGCAAATTCATTCATGTAAAAATGATTGCATTTTATACAAAGATGAATATCAAAACAAGGTAGAATTCCCTATATGCAAAGAGAAGAGATATCATACAAATGTACAAGGTCCTACAGTTCCAAAGAAGGTTTTACATCACATGCCAATTATACCTAGACTTCAACGAATGTTTCGTTGCAATTCACTAGCACAATTGATGGACTGGAATGTAAAGAATAGGAGTAAAGATGGATTCATGCGAAGTCTTGCCGACTCCAAAGCAATGAAACACATAGAGGAAAAATGGCCAACAAAATTCAAAGATGAACCTCGTAGTATCAGGTTTGGTGTTGCAATTGATGGAGTGTGCCCATTCTCTTTCCTGAGCTCAACTTATAGTGTTTGGCCAGTCAGATTGATAGTATACAATATTCCTCCATAGATGAGTGTTAGAAAGGAGCACCTTATGTTGACTCTCATTGTTCTAGGAAAACATCAAGTTAAGAACATGGATGTTTATCTTGCGCCTTTTATTGATGAGATGCAACTTCTATGGAAAGGAATAAGAATGTATGAGATATCACATCCTCTATCAAATAGGTCCTTCATGTTGTATGGTGTGCTATGTTGGACTATTCATGATTTCCCAAGACTTGGTGTTTGTTCCGGTAAGATAAAATATTTACGTATTTACACTCATAATTTATTTTCATCCCAACTGTCATACTTAGTTTTATACTATTTTTTTATGTTATTAACATTACTTATTGAATTGTAGGGCTTCAAACAAAGGGGATATTTACATGTCCAAGATGTATAGAACAATTTCAAGGGCGGTATTCTAAAGATCTACATAAATTTATTTACGCAAACAACAGGTTTTTTCTACCACTACATCATAGGTTTAGAAATCACCTGAAGAATCAATTTGATGGAAAAGTTGAAAATAGAGGCCCTCCCATGATTATGGGTCTAGGTGATTGGCTTAAGAAGTATGAATATGTTGAATTGAAAGCTTGGGAGGATTTTTTTGATCGGGGTGATTCAATTGAAGAACCAAAACAAGTTGTAGTTAATATGCCAAAAGGGATGAAAAGGAAATCCATATTTTATGAGCTCCCTTACTGGAAGGATTTATTAATATCTCACCTATTAGATCCTATGCACATCTTCAAAAATGTCCCATATTCTATATTTCGACATATATCAGGAAAAGAGAAGGACACCTTGTCTTTGAGGAGAGATATTGTTCTTTCGCATACCAAATTTGATAGAAAACATTTGTGGCCAAACAGGGAAAATGAAACATATGCATAAGCTCCATGGATTTTGAAAAAAAAAGAGCTAGACCAACTAAAATATGTCATCCATTCAATAAGGACACCTACTGGATATGGTTCATCATTGGCTAAAGCTTTTATAGTTGATGGACATATCACAGGATTTAAAACACATGATTTTCATAATTTAATGAAGGTATTATATATCAACATTCAACATTTACTGGTAACATTGATTAAGCACTAAATTTATTTTGATATTTTGTTTTGTGAGAAAAAATTACTAATGACCTTTTCATAAATGTTTTTGATAACATATCATTCCATTGGCAATTAGGGGGGATTCTTGTCTTACAGTCGACTTAAGAAATGTCATAAGTCAATTGTCGACATTTACAAGGTATGTGGTTATATGAAATGTTCATGAGTGAGAGACATAGAGATATTATATTGCATTTTAATTTATGACTAAAGGTTCAAAATAATTTACTATTCTTATATTAGGTGGGTGACCTCCAAGGAGATCCATGAATCTAAAGTGCCAAAGTGGAATAAGGAAATTGTAGAAATTGTATGTGTATTTGAGAAGGAGCTCCCTACAAGTTTCATGGACCTACAAGTCCATTTACTTATACACCTAGTCGATGACATTGAATTGGCGGGTGTCATATCAATGAGGTGGATGTTTTTCTTTGAGAGGTATATGAAAACTCTTAAAATATATGTTCAAAAAAAGGCACATCTAGAGGGCTGCATGGTTGAAGGGTGTGTATTGAATGAAGCATTTTTCTTCCTGTGTGAATTCCTTGGTAAGGATTTTGAAGATGGACCACACGTCTAGGATGAAGAATGAGCATCAAATATCATTGATGGAGAAAAACCACAATCTAATGGTGTTGAAGTAGAAATTAGTAAGTAAATTCATGATTAGTGTGGTTGTTTTTATTGCAATCATTAATTTACTCTGTAATTTATTTGTCAAATTAATAGCATGACATTTGGAGTTTGAAATAAACATGTTGACATGTAATAGGTGTAGACGAAATTTCTATACTTGACAAGTTCATTTTGTACCACATGGACTTTATGAACAAATGGATTGATATGTATGATAAAAAGAGAGAAGAAGTGTTAGAAGCAAGGGGATAGTTTAAGAGATTCAACCCAAGGAATACTCCACTTCCCACTCATCTGCTTGGGGAATGGGGCAAAGATTGCGCACTAGAATGGGTCACTGAACAAATTCAAAATCAAAGAGAAGATGTAGGTACAAATTCAAACATAACAGAGGATGAAATCAACATGTCTAGAGGATGTGAAAGAAAGGTACTGTTGGAATTTTACAAAATGTTGTTTCCTTACAGTTTTGATAGTATTAACTATTTTAGTATTCGTCATTATATTTGTTTTCACTGAAATAAATGGTCTTTCACACGCGAGGAAATATCCAACAATGTGGGCATATGGTCGACATTATCATGTAGAAAGTGTAGACGTAAAGAGACGATCCTTCAATTGTAGCATCATGGTTGACTTCAAGTAATCCAGTCGATCAAGCTCAAAAGATAGGAATATAATTGAAGGGAATCTACAATATATTGGGAAAATACAAGAAATTATTAAGTTGAATTACCACTCTTTTAAATGTTGTATTTTTAAGTGTAGATGGTATGAAGCATTTGAGAGGACACAAAGACATGATACCCATAGTGGATTGTTTTCTATAGATTCCTCATCGTTCCTATCTGAGGATAAGGAGCCTTATGTTCTACCAATTCATTGTGAGCAGGTATTTCTTTAACTCAAACAAGAAGCGGTAGTGATCATTAATCTATTAGTTCATAGCTTATTGTGAATATATACGTGTGTTTATTAATCAATAAAATTGTTATAACATACGTCTAATATATGTATGTCATTCATGTGCAAGTATTTTTCTATGAAGATATTTTGGACCCAAAATAGATATTTGTCATACATTATGATCCAAGATTAAGGCATGTATTTGACGATGAATTAGTGGATATTGATCAAAACAATGATGGCCAACAACATGAGAGAGAGGGATTAGAGAACATCGAAGAAATTGACATATGTGATTATGTTGAAGATGGTTATGTTCAGGCACAAGAAGGAAACAATCCAGAGTTAGATGATGTTATGGAAGACAACAATATGGATGGTATAGAAAATGATGATCCAAATACATCTGGTAACAATATAGATGGTCTACAGTCAAATTTCAATGATGATGAAGATGATACAGGTCAAGATGAGGATGATGATAATATTAAATACTTGAAAGAACATATGAACATTGACAATGATACACTGGATGACATTGTAGTAGACAATAATGTTAATGACCAAGACTTCTAAATTTTCAGAATTATTTATAATCCATGTTTAAAAAAGGATGATTCTTATGGCCTAAACTTTGAAATGCTTCAGTAATATTATGTTGTACTTGGACAATTGAAAACCTATTTTATTCTCCTAGCAAGCTTTTTTATTTTCCATTATAATTTTAGACCAAACAACATTTGCGGGCATGGCCTTTTACACCAATCTTAATTTGTATGAAGTTCATGAACTTTTTTTCAAGCAATAAATTCCTTTTGTAGACAGGAAATGTAAAGGCTTCATTTAAGAAAAGACAAGTAGTCTCTTTCTTAGGGTAATCCACATGCAAAAAGTAAAAAGCACATAAAAAAACAATTGTACAGTAGAAAATCATATTCAATCAGTTATGTCTCATTTCGCTTGCACACTTATTTGAAAGACATAGGGTATTCACCATACATTTCCCTTGACAAAGCAAACATGTGCTTTCATTTATTTTTACTGTATATCTCAGAAGTGAAATTGTTGTTACATAATGATGCACTGAGAAAATAATATATACAAAAAAATGAAAAGAAAATGTTTGAAATTTAACATGCAACCTATTGTGTTGTGCTGAAAGGAATCAAGATTAACTGGGACAAGAAATAAAAATAAAATTTTGATGATTTTACTTAAAAGTGAATGGGATATGAAAAGTGTGGACAATGATGGTGCTGAAATTGAAAACCCTGATTCTGATGACATTAATGTTTTATGTCATTAGAGATAAAGAGCACATACAATTTTATATACATAGAAAATGAAGATTTGAAACTAGTAAACTGAAAATGTAAACACTGTAATATTTTTCCTTAAACAATAATTCACATACTCACTTACAAAAAAGGGTGAAGCATTTTTTATTCAAACTGTGTTTTCTTTAATAGACATAACAGTAAAAGAATATTTACAAGTACAAGAATATATACACTGTTTCATAGAAAATAAGGGATGTTTCATAGAATATACAAGTACAAGAATATATACACTGTTTCATAGACTTCTAAATTTTTAGAGTTATTTGCAATATGTTGGGTCTCAAAAACATAGGTTTTTAGACCATAAGACGGTTCCAATCTCTAAGAGGACATTAATCCTTAATATGAACCAATTAAATTAAATTATTTGAAAGGAATTTAATTTACACCTAACCAGAAACCAATCGAAGCATCCACACAGTAACAATAAATGTGCCCTAATAAATCTTGTAGATTTAAACAACTTGAAAAGACCACTTTGGAGACAACAAAGCAATAAATAAGCATGAAAATTGACACAGTAATTGAACACTAAAAATGGATTACAAGTTATAATGTATCTGCTCCATTATATTGCTCAAAATATAAACATACATGACATGAGTTCTTTTGATATGAATAAGTGGATGAGATGGTCTAGTATATATTCTAATGGATTGAAATGATGATGATATGATGATCAAAATTAGACCTTGGTTTCCCTATTTGTACGGGAAGCAACAAGCTTCAGGTCCATTCACAAAAGTTACATCATTTCTTAACTAAAGCATAATTAACATAACATAGAAACTTAAAAAGAGTTTATTGTTGGATGCACCACATTCCATTAATCATCAACAAGCGCTCATGACCGCCTAAGATCTGTTCAAGGCTCAAGCACCATGTTAATGCATCCACAACAACCAAACTCTGACTACCTCCTCATACAGCTCGTGCAAGGAACAAATTAACCTTTGACATGTGATCAATGTATTTCTCCTAGGCATAAGTGTTTGCATTCTGTAGAATGTATGTCATTACATTCTCCAATCCAACAATCCCCCTGAGTTGCTTATGTGTTTTCTTGAGTACCTCATCCTCATCATTGATTTCATCAAGGATGCCTGGAAAATATTTTGATATCTCATTTTTCCAAGTTTCCTGATCATTCAAATATGTTTCTTCAAAGAAATCTGGCATGGCCATACATAGTGGCTGGCTGAAGTCATTCAATTCTTGTGTTAAGATATTCTAGAAGTTTCTGTGTGTATTCATGAGGCTCTGACATTCTTGGAGCAAAGCATTATTATCTCCATCTTTTTCCTTGATATGGGATTTCATTTCCTTCATCCTATCAAGCAGTCTTCCATGCTCCACAAGGACCTTCTATGTTCCATTGTGAGCATGCCAGACACCATCTGCATGTTGGCACATATCTTTGAATTTCATACAAATTATTCCTGATGCTACTTCAAAAGTAGTAGCCTTCAATTTTCTTTTTAGTTCTTCTTGTTCCTTTTGAGCCTTTTCAAATTTATGCTTCCATTGAGCAGTCTCAGACATGGCCTCTAACACTTTTCTTTCATGTTCAATTAAAGGAGAGTAAAGCCTTGGAGAATCAGGCATCCTATCTTTGTAGTTGGTTAATTCTTGTTTCAACCTTTCATTTTCCTCTATCAACCACTGGTTATCTCTTACTAGCTTTTGGATAAGGCTTTGGTGAATTTGGCTACATTCACATTCAAGTCAGCAGTCTCCAAGGGATCTGTCTCCCCTACTCTTTGCACCAAGAGATGTCCAAAAATCTGATCATGGTTAATGAGAGAAGGCTTCTTGCCTGGGGGGTAAAGAGCCCAAATTTGCAAAGTGGTATTATCAAGATTGTACCCTAACCCTATATAGACCCTATCACCTGCTTCATCTGTTATTTGTAAAGTTTTATTCTTTCTCTTCAAAAATTTGTCAAACATAATGGATGAACTAATATCCCATCTAGGAAGGAGCATAAATCTAGCTTCTTGTAATAATGCTCTTCCTCTCTCAGCAGTCATGTTTCTCATTTCCCTATCAACTTCATGTTGCAACTCTTTCAAGGCATAAGCCTCTTTCTCAGGGTCAATGTCCTTTAACCTTTCTCTTATTAGTCTTCCTTTATACTCATATATAAAGGACTTAAATTCAAGAGTCTACACAAAAGTATCATCTACAACAAATTCCTGGCTTGCACGATGTCTCACATCATCTGATAGCTCATCAGAAGCTTCAAAGGTGATCACACTTCTTTCCAATGGCATCTCATATTGGGGTATAACAGGAGCATTAAACTGTGAGAATTCTTCTTCCTCCTCAGTGTTATCTTCTTCCATAGATGGGGAACCAACTGAAAATCTCACTTCAGGAGTAGGCTGAGGTGATAAGTGATCTAGTGGTGTGATATTTTTTACTTTCCTCCTAGGACTAATGCCCCTTCCTCTTTCAAATTCCACAAGTGGCACATCTCTTATCAGTTCTTCTTCACGGAGGATTAACTGTTCAATTCTTTCTATGGGATCTTGTACCTCAGAGAAAGCCCCTACGTAGTCTGGGTTATTATTCACCTTCCAAGCCTCAACCATCATAACCCTACTATAGGCATTCATTCTCATCATGTTTTGTTTTTCTTCACAATTTTTGATGACATATTCTAAAAGGAAACTATGCTCATACCCTTTCAATTTTTGAAAAAAATTGGCATCACAAATGAAGTGTTCAAGATCAAACTTTTCCCTTTTGTTGCCAACTGGCAAGCCATAATAATCCTATTTACCACTAACCAAGTCATAGCCTGAATCAGAGATAATAGTGAAATCGCCAAAGCATAAAGTGGAAGGCATGAAATTCTGCCTCCCATAGCTCATTAAATGCATGAAAGTTGAAAATGATAAGTGCCTTATGATTTATAAATAAGCAACTTTGCCTAGCATAGTTTTAGGCAACAAATAAGGTGCAGCTTCAAATCCATAAACCCTAATAATAATACAATCCCCAAACATGTACCATTCCCCCCAATTGTGATTTATCCCTACTTCGTGACCCATATCTTTTGTTCAGAGAAATCTTAAGATCTTTGGGGATAGGTTGTAGTCACATTTGTGGCCTAGCATCTTGTATAGTGGTTTGACAAAATATTCCTCAAAATATAGGTAGTGGGACCTCCCACACAGATGTCCACATTTGTACAGGCCTTGAATTTCCATCATTATCTAAATATTTTATTCTTAATTCCTCACCCCATATCCCCATCACCTGCCCTTCATATAATATCATGTGCATGAAAAGAGAATAGTGCTTGAAATTAATGGCTTCACTGTTATTCTTGATGATATTGAGGGAATTATTGATGGCCTTCGATAAATACTCTACATAATCATAGGTTGAGGCATTATAGCTCTGGATGTTTGTGGCTAAAACCATGGGAGAATTTGTCATGTTCTCAGGAACATCAATTCCCAATACTTGACCAGCTAAGTAATAAGTGTATTGAAAGTATTCTTCAAACAAAGCCACAAAGAATGGGGGCTTATCTTCACTAGAGAACCTCATAATCTAGTTACCTGCACCTTTAACCCTATGTAGAGGAAATTTACACCTCTTGTAACTTGTTTCCATGGTGCAGTATTCCTCCAACAAGTCTCTGATTCATAATATTATTTTCACGGAAGTGTCTAGCTGAAAAATCATGGAAATATAATTTGGCTTTATGACCATGAACTATGACCCATCAGGCAAATGAATTTCTCTCATCTTCGGATTGTAACTCTTTTCCAACACCTTGATTAACTCTACATTCACAAAGACATTGGGTACTATAAGTTTACCCAAATTCAAATTCCACGGGTTTGACACTGGGCTATGCTAGAATTTCTTCCTATAATGATAAATAAAGAGGTCGTAACCCCTACACGGAGTCCATACATCTCCCAGATTTTTTTTGTTTATCTTCTAATGTCACACATGATGGATTAAGTTGTGCTATTCTTTTGGATTTTGGCCTAAACCCAGGACACTGATCGATTAAGTCTTGATTCAATTGCCTAGCTTCAGTTTTTTGTCTTTTTTATTTTTGTTTGCCTGGGATTTTATCCATCTCAACCCTACTCATGCAATGCTTTCATCTACTTATTGAGAAAATACTTTGAGCTAAGTCTAGACCACTTACTTGGATAAATGCTAAAAATTTCTAGCTACCTACCGCCGTCCAACTTGGTTCTCCAAATCCTTCAATTACAATTCACAATGATTTCAACTTCTTTGAGGCCATATTTATGAAATTTCAGGACACTTCATCCAGCCCTGGTTCATAAATGGTGCTCGCGCCACCTTTATGATCAAGTTCTTCATTAATAGCAATAATCTCATCGATATTTTCGTTAGTCACATCAATCAGACTAATCATCATTTCATAATTGTCGAAGAGACTTTTAATTAAAATACCTATTATTTCTTTGATATGTCGGTATGGAGATATTTTTCCCTTCCCTTCTGCTATTTACCGCACTACCACCTTGCTCAAGGCTTCTTGTTGTGGGGTTGTGGTGTATACCACTCTACCACATATGTTGCTCACCTTCCTGGTGGTATAGCGGTCTATGCTTTTGATCATTACTTGAAGAGTGTTGATGAGACAATCTTATTTGTCTTATTGATATCTCAATGTCTCATTGACATTAGATCATATGTTCCTCTGATTTTGGTTGCTGGTGTCGATGAGACAAGTTAATGTCTCTTGTCGATATGCCACTGTCTCATCGACAATTACTTCATTATATCCAAGAGTTGTGTTTCATCGAGCACTTGTAGATATACCTTGTCGATGTGACATAAGTGATTCTCTCCTTGATATGCTCGTATCTTGTTGGCATTTCACTATTTTACATCGTCGATGAGACATATAAATAAGTATCTTCAACATAGGGGTGTCTCATCTACATTTTTGATCTATGCTTTGTGCTAATGTCAAGGAGACTTTGGAGGGACTCTCATCAACATGGTGTTGTCTTGGTGATATGCTATGAGAAATCATAGGAGTATTTCAAAGGAGGAATACACTTTGATGTTGTGATCAAGGGTTTTATTTGGAAGCTCACGTGAGGGATTTTATTAAATTTAAGTTATTATGACAGGAATTCTATGCATATGGTGGATGTAAGAGATGACTTAAAATGGAAGTATGCAAAAATAATTAGGATGGAATTTTGGCTACAACACAATCTATGTTTAAAAAAGGATGATTCTTATGGCCTAAAATTTGAAATGCTTCAGTAATATTATTTGTGTCGATACAAATTACCTATTACAATATCCTTAAATTTTTCAATCTTTGGTATGAATTGTTGGCAGAAAAAATTAGGATTACTTGGATGCTTCTTCCATTCATTTTATATCAACATATGTTCGTGAAGACACAAAAGTTAATAGCTCAATCAGGTAGAGCTTTTGTGATTTTCAAATGAAGAGTAAGGTACATTTTTATTTCTGCTACATTACATTCATGTGCATAAACAAAATCAGAAGATTACATTACTAGATTGCACTTATGCATATGCATATAATATAGGAAAGATTGCACAATCCTTTCAAAAATGTAGTCTTTATTGATAATGTAAATGTATGTTGTTCCACACAAGCCATGGAACTAACTATTTGAATGCATATAATCGAAAAACTATACATTTATAGATACAAAAGAGAAAAATGCACATAAAGAGAAAGGGGACTCGTCATTACCTCAATGACGAATCATGGTTGCTTTGTTCTGCATCATCTTCAGTCTTCCCGATTGTCTAAGCCCCCAAGTTGATGTCTTCCTTGTTGGGCGTAGGTTTCCTGCATTTGAGTGAGAAGAGTGTTGTTAGAGAAATGAAGGATCGCCAATCAAAATATGTGCATACATCTATAAACATATAATTTGATCATCATGTGCATTCAAATAACTTGCATACCATAGATGTCCAGGAAAACAAGAAAGTTATCAAACATATCTATCATATGCTCGGTTTTATCTAACATGTTTTCTCATTGTGCGGGTATAGATGAAATTAGGTTGTTTTGTTTATCTGGTTACAGCATGTGGGGTGAAATGTGGCTCCCACAAGGGCTAATCCCAACCTCATGCCCTATTATTTCATTTGAGAAGGATAATCACAATTAAACCATCCATGAAACATTAAATATCAATCTTTGCAAGGATAGTGGAGTATGTTGATAAGGGGTAATCTCCTTATTGATAAAGATTTATCCTTATTAATAAGAACATTCCACTATCAACATAGCCATGATTCTGACAAAACCGATCATCAAGGATTCCAAGATAGTTTTCATTAACATTCTGGTTAAAAGTAAGAAGCCCCAAGCATCATAATAGTCACAAGAATTGAACATGAGGGGAAGTCATGTAGATTAAAAGCTTACACAATAGTCATCACTTGTAAAGACAGAGACGACATGTTTCCACATAACAAATTAAATCGAATGCATGAAAGGTACAATGATGAAGTCCATAATAGTGAATGTTGCTTAAGAGGATTGAAGGACAACATTTTGTATCAAGGAGAACAAGGTAACCTCAAAAAAATTTGTACCTAAGTATGACAGTACATGAGCTTCTGGTGTTTCTAGATGGAACCTATAGCGGAAAAGTGTAGTCTCCATCTGAAGGAACCATCTTCAGAGCTTTTCCCTGAAATGAGGGTTGAAAACATTAGAAGAAAATAAATACCATAATTCTAAAGTAACAATTTGTATCAAGAAAAATGTGAGAAAGTATAATTAAAAATACAAATCCTTACAATTGGACCAAACAGATTTATGATTTTATCTTTAGAATGTAGGAACTTTCTATGTCGGAGCTTCACGACCTGAAATTGGATCTCCAATTGGACTAATAAAATTTATGATTTTATCTTTAGAATATAGGAACTTTCTTTGTTCAATATTCACGACCTCAAATTATTTCCGAAGCTAGATAAGCAGATTTATGATTTTATCTTTAGAATTTACAAAATTTCTCTATCGGATATTAAAGATCTCAAGTTGGATCAAAAACTGGATAAGAAGATTTATGATTTTATCTTTAGAATGTAGGAACTTCCTCTGTCAGATATTTGGAAATTCCTACACACAAGTTCTACTTCGGAGCAAAAACACCCAGAAGTGTTTCACACCGGCTCAAGGTACAATCCAACCTAGTTATGACACCAATAGCAATCCAATTTTTCCTGAACCGTCCATACCCGAACGTTGCATCACAATCTATTCTTCTTGCACATAAAAATGCCACATATTAACCCCTTCTAAATAAAACTCAAAATACCACGAAACAATGAGTCCCCTATATTAGTAAGTAAGTAGGCAATCTATAGGGCATAGTTTGATTTTATACAAGGATGCTCATGAAAGGAATCTTCAAGTGACAGTGAGTGAGTTGTTTGAGATTGCATCTAATGGTGCAATATCTAGTCTTAAAGGTAGTTAGCAAAGCAGTAAATTTGTAAGAAAATCAAATTGTACACAACAAACAATTCACAGTGTTATCTTGCATAATGCCTTAAGTTTGAAGACAAAAATCTCATTGTATCTTGATGAAAGTAGTGACCTTAATGGTCAATCACTAGAAACCATGATTTTAAAACATGTTATTGTGCTTATGGAGGTAGCATTTTAAGATGGGTGGAGAGTGGTGGTTTGGAACAATGGCAGGTATGAAGGACTTGCTTTTATGCATACTATGTAGTCTAGCTTAAGACAATGTTCTTAGAAGAGATTGAAGGTGGATTATGGAACTCAAGGGTTACCATGATAAAGATTAAAGAAAATACTGAGATCTATTAAAAGCCACTATCATGAAGATATTAAAGATGTCAAATGCAAAACCCTAGCAGCTAGAGTAATGAACATAGTGCGAAAGAGAACAGTGTGCTAGGGAAGATTTAGGAGATCTCCACATTATCTAATCACAGGAAAATACATAATTTATTTATTTTTTAAATTAAAATAAATTATTTTAAACCCTATATAGGACACATTGATACTTCAAAAGCATCTGATTTATTTTTAAAAAATTAAAAGAAGTCATTCTAAACCTTATATAGGATACATTGATACTTCAAAAGCATCTGAAGGAATTTGAGATTATGCAAACATATGTCAATTAAATACCTAGATTACAAACAATAGCACGCACATTGTAACCCTTGTTGATCAGAGTAGGAATGAGATAAACAGCAATGAATCCTATGCCTCCTATCATGCACATCTCCTTACCATTCTTTGTCATTCTTTACTGAAACACTTCTCCATTTTGGCGGGCTACGCCTAAAAAATAAAGTTTCAACAAAGGTTTTATTATATTTTTATTAAAATGAAAACTCCATTATGGTGGGCTATGCCTGAAAATAAGATTTCAACAAAAAATTTAGAGTATGTTTATTAGAGTTTTAGAGTATTTTGGCAGGCTATATTCTTGATTCCTTAAATGATTTATTCAAATGGATTGTGATTGGTGTGATTTGTTGCATTTAGTGTTGTAAATTGTAATGATGCCACGATTACCGTACTATCGTCATCTCTTATTATACCCGCTACGGTATGGTGTTGTTTTTCCCTTCCCTTCTATTGTTTACCACACTACCACCTTGCTCAAGGCTTCTTGCTGCGGGGTTGCAATGTATACTGCTCTATCGCATATGTTGCTCACCTTCCTGATAGTCTAGTGGTGTATGATTTTGATCATTACTTGAAGAGTGTCAATGAGAAAATCTTATTTGTCTTACCGATATCTCAATGTCTCATCGACATTACTTTGTTATATCCAAGAGTTGTGTTTTTTTTAGCACTTGTAGATATACCTTGTCGATGTGATGTAAGTGATTCTCTCCTCGATATGCCTGTATCTTATTGACATTTCACTATTTTACATCGTCGATGAGACATATAAATAAGTCTCTTTGACATAGGGGTGTCTAAATCGGCGCTAAACCCGAAGCTAAACACGAAGCTAAAGTCGGAACTAAAAGTGGCGCTAAACTTGAAACTAAACTCAGAGCCAAAGGTGGCACTAACGGCGGTGCCACACTTGAAGCTAATATCGGTGCTAAAAGTGGCACTAATTTCAGCTCAAAGTAGTGCCGAAACTAGCACCGACTTGTCCTGATCGGTGCAAATAAATGTCAAAAATAGCACCATCCTGATAAATAGTGTCGACGTTTTTAAAAAAATAGCAAAAATACATTAAAACAGTGGGTGGAAGCAAAAAAAAGACCAACAAATGGAGCAAATCACAAGGATTTGTTGTAGTGTGGTATGCACTGATTATGTAACTAAATGTGTATAAGTTAAGGCCATGAAGCATGCAAGAGATAACAAGGTTGCAGAATTTATTTATGAGGAGATTTTCACAAGGTATGGAGTTCCAAGAGAGATAGTGACTAATCAAGGGACTCAATTCACATCAACCCTTGTTGCATCACTAGTCAATGAGTACAACATAAGACACAGGAATTCTACTCCTTATCACCCCCAGGCTAATGGTCAAGTTGAAGTGACCAACAGAGAAATTGAAGCTATTCTAACCAAAACTGTACCTATCCACATAAAGGACTGGGAAAATATATTACCGAAAGTTGTTTGGGCCTACAGAACTACTTGGAAAACAACTATAGGCTTCACTCCATTTGAGTTCATGTATGGAAAGACAGCCATGATGCCCATTGAATTTGAACATAAGACTCTTAGGACTATAGTAGATTTGGGGATGGATATCTCTAAGGCACAAAGAGAAAGAATCATGTAGTTGAATGCTTTGGACAAGATGAGGAGAGCAGCCTTGCATCACACTGAGGTAGTGCAGAATCAGAGAATAAGGTGGCATGATAAATTTATCAAGGACAAGAAATTCCAACCAGGAGAGTGGGCATTGCTTTAGGATTCCAGATATCAGGACAATGCTGGAAAATTGTAGAAAAGGTAGCTAGGACCATATGAGGTTGTTGATGTATTCCCTAATGGTGTTGTTCAGCTCACTACTATTGACCCAGTCAGATTCGAGTTACTTTTCAATGGTCATTGCCTTAGATTGTATCACAAGCCAGCTTTCAAGGAGGAGTTCCTATAGCAATTCACTCAGCATGCTGCACTCGAACTTCTTGCAGCCAAAGGAAGTGGACCTAGTGTCCCTCCTTCTAGCTAATTAAGGTATGTACTTGTCATAATAAAGAATTCCACTTCCATGGGAGTCCATTTCTCTGCCCATCCGCCCATCCATTTCCACCTTTCTTTCTCTTCCATCAAATCACTTCATTCCACTCCACCTCATTCAACCTCATTTTCATTAATTGCTCAACTTATTTCCTAAAAAGGCGAACGGTACTTTCTCCACAATCTTTGCAATGAATCTTCCACACATTCAAGTATGTGTGCATTAATTGCTATATCTTAATTGTCTTTTAGTGCATTCATTTAACTGTTGTATGTTAATATAGACGTTCACCATAGCATGTCATTATTCCCTACCCCTGTCAAATCATCATTTCGCTTGTGAGGACACATGCCCAAATTTAGGTTGGGGGGAGGAAAAATATGTGAATACTTTGTCCACATGTCAGTCCATGTTGGTCTACGTCAGCAAAATTTAAATTGAGTCAATTTGAAATCTGAGTGAGAGGACGGCTCACATGTGTGAAGTGACACCAATTGTCACCGCCATTTATCTCCATCATAGCTTTCATTTATCATTCCTTCCTTGCCATTATTGACCCTGTCATAATCTCAAGTTGCAAACAAAAGGTAAAAAGGGAAAATTCAGTCAACATTGGCATTGGAAATTTAGCAAGTGTTGCAGGAAGGTGAATTTGGTTTTCAAACAAGAATTGTAGGGAGGAAACCATAGTGTGATTGTTTGATTGCAGACAATGGGAGGTGGGTTAATTCGAAATGAACCCACGGTGAATGATGTATTACTACAAGATGCACCCTGCCTAGTTGAATTCAGAAACTGTGGCTGGCTAGATTATTTCATGAAGCTAGATGGTTTTGATGAAGGCATTGCACTAGAATTCGCCCAGACATTGTCTAAAGGGAAAGCCACGATAAAAGGTTTGAAAGTATTGGCTACCAAAGAAAGAATGATCTGTATAGCGGAAGGGATCTATGACAAACGTTGCTTAAGTGATTATGAACAAAGGCGTAAAGACATCAACAATGAAGTAGCGGGAACATTAATCAGAAGGAATTCAAAACATAGAATCAAGAGAGAGATAAGAAGACACCAATTTGATTACGGAGTTTGTCCAGTGGACTACGTCTCCGGGTCGAGCTCAATCGAGTGACCAATCTAATGAAATGTTCTGAAACGGCAGTACAATATCTCACTGGAGCTTCTTGCAAAACTGCTTCACAATATCTTGTAGCCTTTCCACAAAGTCATACAAAAAGTCTCTCACTCACACCCCTCTCAAAAGCTCTCAAGGCTAGGGATGACTAACAAAGAGGAAGAAAACTAACTTTGCCTAATAGGATCTACTACAAGACTCAGAACATCAATACATCACAACTCAAATATTCTCCTAATTCCCTCTAAGAAATTCTCTCACAAAAAGCCTCTCAAAGACCAAGAGAAAGGGAAAACAAGAGGAGAATGATCAACTGATGGATGATTGATAAACACTCCAAGACTCCTCCCTTTTATACTTGAAGTTTACCCGATATGGTAGAAACCATAAAAACAACCTTATCCCTCCATTTTACATAAGAATATTCAAAATATCCTTAATAATCTTTAAAAATTATTTAAGCCCTTCAATACTTCACTCGGGCTCTAGGTGGTTCTAACTAACCCTAAGAAAGGATTATTGTTTTGATTATTGGAGGGTTTGTTTTATTTTTTAAGGGATTCGGCATCAAACAGTCAACAAAACCAACCAATGCCACATATTAACTTGCAGCCATTCGATGGCTTAGTGGTGAGCATATATTTTGCAATCCGGCCGGTGCGGGGTTCAACTCCCGTCGGCCTTTTTAAAACAAACTTCCCCATAAAATGATGACAAAAGAAAACCGTCGCCATTCATATTTAGCCCTGCGAATTTGGTGCAACGGCCGAGCCCGAATTTTGCGATGGGCAGATTCGGGGTTCAAATCCCTGGAGATTTTTTTACCAAACTGACTGAACAATCCGCGCAGAATGGAGGAGAAAACAATGTACACGTGTCGTGCCCGCTGGTAGCCACATGTCAATCAATTATTCGCCCAGAGAAAATAGTCATACTCCACATCATCAGCCACGTTGCCATCTGGTCATCGTGCCACGGCATCGAGAGGACACTTGTCAAGACTTCATTCGCCGGTTCTGCTGACATCATCCGATGCCACGTCACTTGTACGGCTGCCACGTGTCATGACCCCATTGGTCCACGTCATCATCCGTACGATGACATGTCTGCCAAGTCAGCAGGATGACGTCATGTTGACGTCAGCAACTGTACCACTTGCACCTTGGTCAACTGGAAACTTTGACTGGCTCTAACTCGCGCACACGACGTCCGATTTGCACGAAATGAACACCGTTGGAATCGTGACGACGAGCTCTTCGCGATGACACCAACTTCGACCAATTTGGTGACGATGAATTTTCCACCTTTTTCTTTGTCCCTGATAGCTGAGTTGACCAGCCTCTGACCGAACTTTGACCGGCGATATCTCAGACATATGGACTCAAAATTTGACGAAACGAACTTCATTGTGATCATGTCAATGAGCCCTCCGAACTGACACTAATTTTGGCCGATTCTGAGTCCATCAACTTTTCGCCTCCTGACGGCCTCCTGGTCCAAGGGTTGACCTAACTTTGACTGCGTGTAACTTGTGCAAACGGACTCCTTTTTCACCCGTTCAAGTTGCGCCGGATTCAAAATTTTGTGCTCTACGCGATGGTGATGCTTCCAAGAGAAATTGGAACACTTCAATTTCAGGTCCTGAAGATCCACCTGGATCAAAGAATTACAAAAGTTATAGGGTTACCTACTGACAGTGAAGATTACCCTATTTCCAGAGACGCCAGGTCAGCTAGGGCTGAAATTATAGAACCAAGCAACCCTCCATTGAGCATAGATAAACAAGGGGCAAAGAGAATTTCTCTGCCCAATCCATGGAAGAAAATAGCTATTTATGTCATAAAATATATCACCTATGAAGGACACCAGTCAAATCTACATTTCGTGCACTTTAAGCTTTTGAATCACATGAGGCACAGGAGGAGGATTAATATGTTGAATGTGCTATGCAACCTTCTTTCAATCATGGTGTCTAAGACTTAGAAAGGTAGGTACAATTTCATTTCCCAACATTGTTTGATTAAATTGCTAGTTGAGAAGTCTTTGCATGATGTATCTGGAATGACTTGGGAAGAATTGATAATAATTGATCAAATTCGACCTGAGCACTTTCAATCTATGGTTTTACCTCAATCCCATAGGTCTAGTATGAGATTGAGCACAGCTGAAGCCACTCTTGGTGCTTCAACCTCCAACGCAGGCCCTAGTGCAAACCCTCCTGCAGCAAAAAAAACCATAGAAATTAGCTCTTCTAGGACAGAGCACTCAGACAAAGAAAGTTCTCCCCCAGATTTTGATGATGATGTTCCACTTGGCATCCTAATGAAAACTAGGGCACACAAAAGGGAGGAAGAAATGAGAAAAGGAAAAGCCAAAAAAGCAACTGGTAGAAAAAGAAGTACCAAGCTCTAGGAAGCGGAAGGCTGACACTATTCATCCTGCAGCCAAAGAAAAACATGAGAGCCCTCCCAGAAAATCAAGACAAGTTGGGCCAACCTTTGGTACACCTCTGCAAGAAAGCTCTAAGTCTAGAGAAATATCACAGGGGGACATAAAAGCTCCAATGGGGCAGGTGAATATCGAGGAAGAGGATGTATTTAAGATGGCAGCAAACATAACATTGGCAGATCTTGCTGACATTGTAGAACAAGTCGAGAATCAAGGGTATGAGGAAAATCAAGATTTCCTGCAACAAGGGATCCTGCAGCAAAATTTCCTGTAGCAACAACAAAAACAAGAACAATTAGTACCCTTGTAGCTTGAATCGATAGAACAGCCTGAATCCTTGCAATTAGTACTATATGGAGAGAAAGCATCGGTGCCAGGGAAAATGTTGGTAGGAATGCATAAACCCCCTGATTTCTCAATGCATGTGGTAGCTATGCATTTATGGAAAGAAATGCAAAGAAGAGAAGAATGGAAGGAGCAGAAGCACAGATTGAAGAAGGAAATTCAAAAGAAAGATGAGGAGATTGAAAACAAGGATGCAGAAATTGCCACCTTGAAGAAGAATGTGGATGATATGGCAGCCTTAGTACCACAAATTTTAGAGTGTAGGGCCCCTCCAAGGGTCTATGCTTTGCACTTGAAGGAGAAATATCTTTCTTTTAAGCTGGCTAGAATTGTCTCAGGTTTGAACCCTTCTATTGAGACCCCTATTAAATTTTTCAATGCTTATCAAATTGCTTCCACTGAAATGAAGAATTTGTTGTGAGAGTTTTATCTGCATAATTATGTTGACTCAAGACCATGATTGGAACCCACGGTTGTATGTTGGAGATGTCCAATTAAGGGAATTTATGTCTTGGGTACAAAATGAGATTAGTTGGGAACAACAACATGAGGCTTATAAGCAATTGGAATCCAACATCCATCTGCCCATCATGGCTAAATCAAGGAATCCAAGGGACATTTACAGGGAATGGCATAGAATGCTTTTCAGACTTAGCTATGGTAATAGGATTATGCCTTGGATAGAAGCAATCTACAGTGAGTATGAGGTAAAGGAAAAATCAAAAGAGTAAACCATGAAGAGATACCTCTCACAAAGATGGAACAGCCTAACTGATGAGCTAAAACAGGCTGAGCCTCATTCCATCCAGAACTATGCTGCAACACTTAAGAGAATTGACAGATACATACAAGTTGGAAGAACAAAGGGACGATTTTGGCTTCCCCTGACTTTTCAGCCACCCCTCCTGATGTGGCTCATACCAAACTTTAGGTTTTACAACTATGATATTGTTGTAGAGAGATAGAGATCGAGCAGATTGGAAAGATTGGGAGGATTCTACTGGGACCCTGATTCGCGAACAACAAACACTAATGTAGGGAAATTGTCAGTTGCAAATTTTAGAGCATTGACCAAGCAAAAGAACAACCCTTCCCCTGCTGGAGGATCAACAAGACCTTAGGTTGCGGGGAGTGATGAGCCTAGTTTATGGTCTAATTTTTGGGTAGAATTTATGATTTTTTTGTTGAATTTATCATGGACCTTGACGTTAAGTGTTGATATTTTTATGATATTTCCTCAAAACTATAGACATTGGGCTTAATATTATTTCTACAAATCTTTAATGGCATTGGCATGTTATATGGACTATCTATATTAATTTTGCATGTGGTTAATGAATGTTCTTTAAGGTAGTTATAGATATGCAATTATTGTGTCTGCTAACATTGTCATGTAGATATAATTTGAAGATACTAAATTAAGAAAGACACGGCCAGTTGGGCATGCACCATAACGTCCATCAAGGGAATCATTCAAAGGTCAAAGCAGGTTGACAGTAGGAGATTTCCCATGCAAATCAAATATAACCACCTTATAGTGGAATTTAATGTTGTGCTAAATCTACAGACATGTCTGACCAGATTCCATGCGCGCGTAGCTGCCTCTCAATTTTCTCTGCTTTCCCTAAATCAGTGTCCTCCCAATTCATGGAGTTGACCACCTTGCTTAGTTGGTAGTATAAATAAGGATTAGATGCTCCTTTTCATAAGGTTGTACAATCTAAGATTGTACTTGCATTCCTAGCTTTTAGTGATACACTGCTCTATTGTACTCATGTTTTTTGATGAATAAAGTGAAGTTCTAAGTTCGAGCATCTGAGTTTTTGTTAGTAGTAGAGGATACTCATCCAAGGGGGGCCACTTGGTGATAAATCCATCCTTTAGCTTAGTTTAGCTTAGTTATTACTTTTTCTTCAGTAATTAGTTAAGAATTTGGCACTAAATGTTCCTACAACCACTAGAATTCCATTATGTGATTGTTCCTGTAGCCAAAGAAAATAGAGTAGTTTTCTATTTGTTGTTTATATTTTCATTTCTCTCATGCATTTCAAGCTTAGTATGGTTGTTGTTGGATGTTCAACATTTATGTTATTCCTTTCCAAGCAATTTACTTTCAACATTGCATCTTTCTTAGTTGTAGAATAAAAATGGCTACTTTGAGTTCCTAGTGCACATACTGTGTTGACCCATTTCAAGTTCACGTCCTTGGGTTGACAAGTTAAATGAACCTTCATGATGATTGAAATAGCTATTCAGGTTAGATGTCCAATCTCTGAATCACAATTGTAAAGGCCTAGTTGTCCAATCATTGTAGGAGGCCAACACATCCCTTGAGCCAACATTCTATGTCAGTTCTGTGATCCTTTGGTTTACGGCCGCAAGTTGTCCCTGTATGTTTCTCAATTCTACGAACTAGTTTTCCTTAGCCTAGTTTTTGTTTGTTGATTTTGTCTCAAGGGAAAGCTTCATTTCTTGGAGTTCCTTCTCTAATTGATCCTTTTGAACCTCAAAATTGGCATCCTTCTATTGCATTTTTTTCTCCAATTTAGCGCGTTGACATTCAAACTCCTCACTTTTTTGTTGCATCCCCTACTCCGCTAGAGCCAAATGGTTCTTATATTCTTGGTTCCTCTGCCACAGTGCAGCAACCAGATTGGGGTCATAGGATTGGAACTTTGCAAGTTCCTCTCAAAGTTTAGTTTGTTCTGCCTGTGTTGCCTATGCTTTCTCTGATAAGCACACAATTTCTACTTCTCTTGCTTTTTCCTTTGCCAGTAGGACCTCAACCCTTTCTTTTACAAGTTTTAGCTCTTCTCCCGTCTTCTTTAGCTAGCGACCAAACTTGAGGAAGCCAGTTATCACCACCTGCTGTGTTTCTTCCATGAGCTCAACTTTGTCCTGTGGTCGGGCTATGCTCAAATCAAGTCCCATGGAAAACATGTTGTAATCATCAGGTTGTGTTTCCCCCTGTGGTTTGATAATGCTTAGGTACATGGTTGTGAAATGCAACAATTTATAAGCTTCGTTGAAAATAGTATACACCATTGGCTCTGTCGGCTTCTTGGCATCCTTGGCCTTTTTCTTTTGGATTCTGATAGTCCACGCTTCCTTTTTTTTATCACCCTATGCCATAAATTGGGTTGGTGACTGGACAAGCCCACCTGCAAAAGGTGCACCAGGAGGTAGGGTGAAAGGAAATGTGAGGGTAGTGGTTTTGGGCGTTTTCTTCTTTGAAAGATCAACTGTAAGCAAGGAGAATGGAGGAATATGCCAAAGCCCAGTTTGTGAACCAACAAAAGGACTCATTAGGTGTTGCGGTGGCAGTCAGATCATGGTGAACTCCAACTACTGGGTGAACTGGGTTGGGCTTAATATAGTTGTAGCCAGAGGGGTGTCAATGGCGGTTGTGGATGTAAAGGGCGAAGAGATAGCGGATGTGGACTAGGTAGCGGTGAAAGGTGTAAGGTTCCATGGAGGATTCAAAACAAATGGTTTCACCTGGGAGAACTGGTAGAAACCTCCCGTGACCATTGTAGCAGAAGTGGAAAAAGAAGGGCCAACACTTGAGGTGATGGGTGATGCAGAGATAGCAAGGGACACTAAATATTGTGAAACAAGAGAAGAGGGAACAAAAGTTACCTGTTGTCCAGATGGTTGTGGTTCTTGGCTCATCACTAGCTCCTCACTCATTGCAGGACCTAGGCTCATTATGGGATCCTGTGAACCTTCTTCCTCAGCTGCATCCATGCGCTTCTTGTTGGGTGGCGAGTATTCTACCTATAGAGTCTTAGACTATTGTTATTGGGTTGTTCTTAACCTTCTTGTGGTCCAAGTGTGTGTACGCAAGGCTCCTAACCACAATATATTGAAGCACACATTTGAAGAGACTTTGTTAAGCTCCATCGTTGCTTTCTCTTTTTGTTGTGCTAGGGTCGTTTGTACTTCACTTTCCTTCTCCTTTCCTTTCTCTATATGCATTTCGGACTCCTCTGGGTCAATGTCTTCATCAACGCTCACGTCAAAATCTATATGCACGTTGTCCCATAATTTATCAAATCTTTCATGCATCACTACGCTCTGGTAAGGAGCATCAAGGCATTGGATTTCTTGTCGGTGGATCCATAAATCCTTAATTTTTTCCTCACTCCAGTTCTCATTCTTTGACAACCCACTACAAAGGGTGACCCCTGTTTTGCACTTCTCATTATACTTTGCTAACTAGAGGTAGAATTGAAGCCATGGAAGCCTATTGTCATCAGTAGGAATATAGGCTAGGTCCACCAATAGGTCGTCATGCTCCTCCATTAGACTTCGTCGCTTTTCCCAATATGGTCGAGGGCTATGGGTTACCTTGATGAATTTGTTACCCAAGTCGTCAAAGGGGTTGTAATTCCATTTTTTGTAGATAATTAGTAACCCCAGATGAGCCAACTTTTCTTCCAGCTGCTTGTGCGACTACTTTTTTTCTATTACCACCCATTTGAAGGTTAGTAGGAATTTGAAAAATCCTCTCTTGCCCTTTCCTCCGAAAAATTTATAATCAATAATGGACATATTTCAGAACATTTCAAGGTTCAATACCTTGTGTGTGACATACTCTGGGAGCCAGAATGGCTCCTCGGTAAAGCCACGCATACTAATGAATGTAAAATCCCTTCTGAGGAACCAGTCATATTTAGGAGTGAAGCTATGCATCCACTTCATCTAGTCGGTGGAAAGCCGATAGATACAACCATTCTTATCGTAGTCTTGTAGAATCGGAGTTAACAAAAACTCTAAAAAATGCATAATAGTCATGTGTTGCAGAAAGGAGGGGAGTCCATAGAGAAACTGGATTTTTGGCTCCTTTATCAGTAAAAATAGATAATGGTATCATTTTTCTAAAGAAGTCGGGGTTCTGGTATAAGAACATATGAGCAAGTAAGGAAGGTAACCTGAACTTGTGCTACATCTTGTACTCTTGTATTTGGCTCATCATTTCTCAGTAAATGACTCCTGCGTAGTCATACTCGAACAAGGATTTTTGCCTTTGTAGTTGAAAATCCAAACATAGCAAAAATTCTTGCACCCATTTGTCTTCATCCAAGCCACAAATAAACGTCATCATAGAGAGTGCATCCTACATATCTTTCTTGAAGGTGTTGTGCACAACTGGAATTTGTAGCGGCTGGTCGCAAAATTCCTCAGGCCTCTATGTTTCCACATTATAGAAGTCCAAAGCTTTGTCTCTACCCTGCCAAAAGATGCACCCACTTTCTGGAGTAAATGTCTCCATTCTGCTCACTTTAGAGTGGCTCACTGGGATACACAGCATGCTCCAGATAGCATCTTCGTTGATGTTGACTCTCAGCGTCCGGCCTTCGATGGTGTTGGTGTCTGGGTTGAAGCATTCAATTTCCTCATGAACGAGCTATGGGAAATAATGCACCAAGGGGACCATGTACTGCAAGAGACCACTGAACCATAGCTAATATGTCATTTTCCCTGTGCTTTCAGCCTTCTTCATTCTTTCGCAAGCTCCTTCCCTAAGAGTCTTAGGGTTGTTCACGAGGATGGGGTCATGGGTATTATCCCATTCCTGCTTTATTTGGCTTTGGTCCCTGGCAGTTTTGAGCTTTTCCAGGGTATGTGTGTGAACCCATTCTGGTTTTTCTAGTGTCACAGGCGACGTGTAAGAGGTGTCGTCAAAAATATTGACGATTGGTGCCACTATCATGTCATCATACAAGCTTTGGGTCACCTCATCCTATGCCTCCATTTGAGAACTTCCAGCCATTTTAGAGTACTATAAATTTTGGTTGTGTTAACCTTCTCTGTAATTCAACTTGTCTTTTTCTATGCTCAAAAATCCTTTTCCCTGGGTAGCGTGCTCAAAAAGCTCTCAAAATGTTAGTTTCTTGCATGCAATATTTGGCTATTTCTTTCTTGCGGTGGCCAACAATGCTTTCCTTTTAGCATTGAATTCAGCATGTACCGCCAACTCTTTTGCTTGTGTGAAATGAATTACTTGCCATTTTGAAATGACCATAATTCATAATGATGATTTGATAGTCATGTTGTACGGTGCGATTTCCTTGGAACTTGAGCTAACAATTTGAAGAGAGCTTAGGCATTCACATGCTTAGGCAATTAATATCCCAAAGAGAATAATTGGGCCAAAGACAATAATTATTTGAAAAGATTTGTGTTCCTCTTTGAAGTTTAAGAGACGCCTGTAGAATGACACATCAGCATTTAGCCATATAGATGATTGTTGATGACTGCCACCAGCTTATGCTAATTAATTAGCTCTTATTAATCTTGCACGCAGCAAACCATACCTAGCAGACGCAACTGTGTGGGAAATTTGAGCAAGCCCTGGTGCGATTTTCAAGTTCATACTTGATTAGCATCATCCTTATGGTATGCAAATTACTACACATATCCTGGCTATTTCTATAAATAGGCACTTAGGCAATAGCAAAATAACACTTAGCAATTTTAGAAGAATTGGTAATAGGAAGTTGGCTTAGAATTTATCATTAGGCAGCTGAGTAGAATTTGCATAGAGCTAGACTTAGGCAGTTTGTGTAGAGCTAGTGTCAGATAGTTGCAAAGAGTTAGGCACCATGAATACACCTATTAGGTTAGTCTGCAAGAAATCTCAGACAACATTCCTAAGGAAAATCTTGACTAGGCGACTAAAAAGAATGACTAAGAATAAGCATTCATTGGCCATTGTAGTGATGAAGTGGGTTCTAGGGAGGGATTGTATTGAATACGAAGACAAGTATAGAGTTAATTTGACATTTACTCTCACTTCATTGCATCCATTCTTGACATCTAGGTTCCCAAGCCATTGATTCTCTGCCCGGTGCTTGAAATATTTTTGAAGATGTACCTGGGCAGCCTCGAAGAGGTAGTGGCAAATGCTACATTTGGTTTGGGCTTGCCAATGGCAAGTGACCTTCGGAAGTATATTGAAGAAGACACGGTAGTACCATGGGTACCATTCCTCAGTGGTTTCCACATCCAATCATAAGAAGAGCATCGTCAAAGGGTAACCCATGCCTGCCACTTCTTGTTTCGCTTGTACAATGTGGTGTCTTTCTATGACATCGACTGGTACACCAACTTCAGGAACCTGGTGTTCCCTCTGCCACTCGCCATTGCTCCTGTGGATGTTGTTGTTCCTGTTGTCGTTCCTGTTGATGAAGTAATTCCAAACACTATTGTAAATTCCTCCCTTGCCACTGCTCGTGACTAAAACTTTTATGCCTCGAGAACCATCTTTTTGTTAATGCATTTTGTATATACACCTGAAAAAGGCCTTATTACACATATATATGAAGAAACCATAGAATATATATAGATATAATTTAGAAGCATGGCCTCAGAGCCATTTTGACAATGTGCTTATCGAAGTATATAAGTATAATGAAAATAAAGCTTATATTAACATTATGTCTCCTTTTCCTTTTGATTTTGCAATGTGGATTCTCTTTTTCTTTTCCTGCATATATGTTTTCATTTCAATTCTACATATGGGTGTCGTTTTCCTCTACTTCATGGGTTTCTTTTATTTCTCTCTTCCCTTTACAATAATGGGTTTCATTTGTTTCTACTTTCTTGCACCATGGATGAAAATTATTGAAAGACCGACCGACAAACACAAAAGGAAAAATAATTACACTACTCACATATTTACACTAGTAGAATAATATCGAAGCTTAATTAAACAATTTTAGGTGAATTCCATTAACCGGAATACGCAATGCTTCCTACTTCATATTTTCTAATTCGAATGCATTGTGTTACTTGCATTGAATTATTTTGAAAGGGCCTTCCCACATGTTGTTAAAATTTTCATGTTGGCCTGGCTTTGCAGCCCTTTCATTGAATTTTAGCACTAATTCCCCACACTTTAGACCTTGGTCTGAATATTTTTTGTTGAACCATCTCTTAACCACCTGTTGGCAGTTAGACATGGCTATCAGGGCCTTTTCCCTTTTTTCCTACACTTCCAGCAACTCGGCCAGCCAAACATCCATGGCACCATTTTGTTCTACCTCGAGAGATTTGAGCAATTGTAGCACCGAAATCTCCATAGAGATAGGAAATAGCACTTTTTTCCCATACACTAGCTCGTACGGTGAAGTCTTGAGGACTTGTTTGGGAGTTATGGAGTCCACCCACAGTGCTACCCGGAGGTTCTTATGCCATTCCCTTTGGTGTTTTGACCCGATTCTTTTGATTAGTCAGACTAAATTTTTGTTAGTCGACTCAGCCAGGCCATTCCCCTACAAGTAGTAATTTGATGATGTTTTCAAGAATATGCCATACACGAGTGTGAATTGACATACTTTAGAACCTAGGAAAGCCTTGGCGTTGTCAGAGATGATGGTTTTGGGTGGGCCAAATCTCGTCACTAATTCTTCAAAGAATTCCACTATCCCCGCCTTCATTGCATTCTTCAAGGGCATGGCTTTGGTCCACCTGGTGAAGTATTTTTTTGCCATTAAAATCCATTTGTGTCTGATGCTGGAAGCGGGATTGATCATTTTGATGAAATCAAGGCCCCATTGTGCGAAAGGCTCATCAACCACTATCGGATTGAGAGGCATCGCAGAATTTTTTCTTCTTCCTACGAAGAATTGACATTCCTTGTAGGATTTTACCAAGGAGTATGATTCATTGAATAGAGTAGGCCAGAAGTACCTAGCGCACATGATTTTGATGGCGGTGGTCTTCACGAAGAGGTTCCCGGCCACGAGACTGTTATGGAAAGTGTCGAGAATCCTCTTCGCTTGCTCTTTGGTGACACACCACAATAGAACATTGTTGAAGTTCCTTTTGAAAAGGACCCCTTCAATAAGCACATATCCATTGTTCTGTAGTCTATAAAATATTCTCTTTTGAGAAGGAAGGCCCATCGAGTATTTTCCTGTTTGCATGAACCTTACTCTATCCGCCAACCAGTAACCTTCGGACTCAAACTCATTCATTAGAACTAGCTTCAGTTTCTCTTCTTCAGAGGTCATTTCTTCGTTGTGCACCAAATATTCACACAGTCATCTTCCTCGGACAATCTTTGTAGACTTCACCTCAATGTCATATTCAAGGATCTTAGTGATCCAATTAGCCCTCTTTTTGGTGATTTCTCCTTCCATGATGTATTCGCACAAACTGGAATGTGTGACATAAACAATCACCTTATTGCAAAATATTAGATGTCAAAACTTCTTGAGTCCCTTAATAATAGAAAACGCTTGCCTCTCGACAAATTTTTAGTCTGTCTCATATTCCTCTAGGGTCTAGGAGTGAAATGCTATTGGATGTTCTCTCTTTCCTTCATCGTCTTTTTGAGTTAAGATAGTAGTGATGCTTGATTTGCTACTGATTACATACATTATGAAGTCCTTCGATAGGTATGGATTAACCAACACAAGAGCTGAGGAAATAGCATCCTTAACCTTCTTGAAAGCTTCTCTAGCTTCTTTAGTCCATTTGAATAATTGATCCTTTTTCAACATCAGGGTGATTGGTCTGATTAATCCTACAAAATCCAAAATGAATTTGCTCACAAAATTCACCTTCCCTAAGAAATATTGGACTCCTTTCTTTTTGACTGGTAGGGGAAGCTCTCTGATTGCTTTCACCCGCTCGGGATCAATTGCAATTCCTTCTTTGGACACTACATGTCCCAATAGCTTGCCTTGCGGTACTCCGAAGACACATTTTTTAGGTTCAGGGATACCCCAAACTCCTGGAATTTTTTAAAAACCATCTCAAGGTGGTTGAAGCGATCATCCTTATTTTTGGAGAATATAGTCATATCATCCAAATAGATTAGGATAATTTTCTTAATCAATTCGCTAAAAGCGATATCCATTGCCCGCTAGAAAGTGGCTCCCATATTTAAAAGGCCGAAAGGAATTTTAGTATATGCAAACATTCCCCACTTGGTAGTGAACATCATTTTTTGTTGGTCCTCCTCTTTGACCTGGATCTTATTGTAACTGAAGAAGCTGTCTAGCAGAGAAAACATTTTTGACCTTGCCACTGTTTTCAAGATTGACTCCATAGAAGGCAGCGGATAGTGGTCTTTTAGGGATGCTTTGTTCAGGTCTTAGAAGTCAACACATAGGTAGATATCTCCATTCTTCTTTTGGACTGGGACCAGGTTGGATACCCACGTGTTGTGCTTGATCGAGAAGATGATCTAAGACTGAATTAGCTTTGTCATCTCTTGTGTCGTCAATGCTTTGATCTTCAGATTCACTAGCCTTTGTTTTTGGTGGATTGATTTTGCACCTTCAGTCAGCTCTATTGTATATTGGATGATGTTGGGATCATATCCCTTAAGGTCATCATATGACCAAGCCACTACTCTATCATACTTCTCACAGAAGTTGATGAGCCTTTCTTTATCCTAATGTGGAACGTCCTTCCCAACTTTGAGTTTTCTTCCATCTTCGACCTGAAGGTCTGCATAGTCGCTTTTGTCTGCTACAAACTTTCTTTTATCATTTCTTGCATCGTCACAATCAAACAAGTTTTTGAGAGTGACTAGCCCCTTTGGAAGCTTGTTAGACCTCAACTGAATGATTTTTCTATCGTAGGCTTCTACAATCTTCGGTTGGAGTTGGTCAGAAAACTCACCTGAATGTTGGATGAATGAGGGGATGTGTTCATCATTGTCAAACACTTTCCATCTCTGATCATTATCTAGAATTTCTGGTCGGACTATCACTTGTATAGAGTGTTTATTATGAATTAGTTCAAAGATAGGGTCAAATTGAGATCCGATTGTGGCCATGCAATCCACATCACTATTTTGTTCTCAGGGCACAATTTGGATGTTGAAGGCTTCAAAACCTTCGATTAGGTCCCAGACCCTATGTCTATAGGATTGCATGCAAAAATTATTTGCAGTAAAGACCCCTCAAACTTGGTTGACTACTAGTTTGGAATCTCTGAACACCAATAATTGCTTGATGCCCATCCGCTCTACTAGGCTTAGACCTTGCACTAGGCCTTCATACTCGGTTTTGTTGTTCAAACAAGTGAACTGGAAGTGGAAAGACTAGAGTTTTTTTTCATTGTGTGGGTATGACAAACATATCCCACCTCCTATGCCAACTTTGCATCAAAGTGTAGCGTCCATAGCTCTAAAACTTGATCGCTTTCAGGTTCCTTCACGACCTTTGACAGCACTTGATCTTCATCATAGATGACATAAGTGCCTAACCCGATAGCATGATAGTTGTCGAAAGGATCAGTATCTATGTATTCACTCAAGAGGGCCTCCTCTAAATTGGTCCGATCTTCAGTCGCTTTTTCATCCTCCAGTAGCTCAGTGCAATATATTTCTGCTTTGGTGAAAGAGGTATGTGTAGCCTCGAAGTTGATCATGGCTTCATTGGCCACATGTTCTGAATGTAGAGCTTCAGACACTATTTTATTTTTAGCTTTGTGCTTGGTCCTAAGGATCAAGTGTGACCAGTCCAAAGATAGATATCTCCCTATCTTTGAAGTGAATTCTTGGGATAAGCAGAGACCAAACATGGGGGGAACGTCTATGATCATAGTATCTTGCAGAATTGTGATGCTAGGGCAAGAGAACAAAGTCAAGGAGAGGTATTTGATGACACCTACAGTTTTTACTTTGTTCCCATCAAGCTGCATAACCCCCCTTCTTTAAAGGTTCATAGCTAATCCTAAGGCTTCAGCTATCAGTTTGGGCATGACTATAGTGCTAGCGTCAGATTCAATCATGGCAATGTGTAATAATTTCTCTCACACAATAAGAATTAGGAAGAAGGGTTTCAGTTTCGACTTATCTCTAACCTCGGTAGAGGCCTCATCTGTGCTATTTGTGAGAACCTTGGCATGGGGCGATAGGTCAACAGCCTTTCCTTTGAGCGATTGTTTGGTCGGCTCAATGATCAAATCATCCCGAAGAGCCTTCTGTAGCAATGTCTTTTGTTCCAAAATAGCTAAGATATCCCAAAGAGATACATTAGCAAATGATTTTTTCAATTGTTCCACCACATTAAACGGTGGAAGATTTGGAAGCTTCTGCTCCTTAGCTCTGGTTACAATAATTTCCCTTCACGGCTGACAATGTTGTGCCACTGCAGAGTTACTAGGTGTCTGGTTGGAAGCACTTTTGGGCTACAGACTGACTATTTGTGGGATGACTATTTTTCCCATGAATCTCCTCTTTGAGTGAGTGTTGTAATCAGATTGCACTTTTGGGGTTTTCGACATGGATGCATCATTGGAAAACACCACCTCTTCTTCTTCCATCCATGAGAAGAGCGCGTGATCAAGAGCAATATATGTTTCTTGCTCCAAGGACATCCCTTGCATTTGCATAGTGAGTACCGCACTTTCCATTTGTGGAGAGGCATATACATAACATCCATGGTTCAACATCGCGCCTTGATTGCGCTGTTTTGCCACCTTTTGTTGTAGATTGTCACACGGGCAATTTCAAGGCATATGTGCATCACCACAAGGGAAGCACCAGGGGTTGATTTCATCAACTAGATTGTTTTGCCCCGTTGTTAGCTCTCTGCTCGAGCTTCGGTTAGCACTCTATAATAGAGAAGGCACTGGTACTATTTGATTAGTTGTTTGTGCCTATGGATTTGTGCAAGCGCCTCCTTGGAACTGGTTTTTTTGGTAAGAAGACCTTCCACCTTAATAATTCTAATAGGTTGGCTTTAGAGGCGCAGACTGGTTTTGTTTGATGATAGTTATTTCATTGGTAATGGTCCACAACATTTCCTTAATGTCGCTTATCTCATCCTTTGAAGAGCTGGATGTAGAAGCAATGTTTTGTGGTGTGCCCAAATATGTGTACATGGACTAACGAGGAGTGAGCGCACTCGTAGATGGCATCACCTGGGCAGGAATTGATATCTCGGGAAACATAGGCATGATGGGTCGAGGCAGAAAATTTTCAACATCTATCAGATTGTTCTCCACTTTAACTGTGACGTTGTATGCGTCTAGTAGCGTGGTTTCGCCAAGAGACTGGATCATCATCGAGATTTCGGCATTGATGGATTTCAAGTAAAACATGAATGCCAAGTCGGCCGGCAGGTGGATAGTAGCCTGAATTCTTTGCCAAGTTATATGGAACCGAGCATTGAAGTTAATCATGGCTTCATATGGGGCTCACTTTATGATTTCTAGTTGATGATATTGTGAGGACCTATCTCCATCATTCGAGAATCTTTCATAGAAAGGGTCTCTGAGTTGATCCAAAGTAGCGATGGTATTAGCTTGCAGTGTGTGGTACCAATCCAATGCTTTAGCTCTAAAAAAGGCTGCGAGCAACCTTAGAGCTAATTTTGGTCTATAACTCCATGTACCAGACACACTTCTGCCACATCTTGCAGATGTTCAGATGGTGTTCTTGAGCCATCTCCAATGAACTTACGTATAGCTTTTAAAATGGAGATCGGGACAGGGGCCCAAACGGTGGGTGCTACTGGTGCTACAAGAGGACTTTCAGCATCCCATGCCACGTAATTTCTGTTAGCGGCTGGCAACATGGCTAGTAGAAGGGGCGAAGGAAGCAGAAAATTCACTATCTGGGTCATGGCTTGTACTATTCCTAGTGGCAGCACTAACAAACCAAGGTTATTCACTATTTGGGACCTAGTAACAGGTTGATGGCTCATGCACCCTCTTTAAATTTAGATTCATTTAAGTAGTCCCACCGGGCGTGCCAGAAAAAAGAAACTGTTGATGCCAAAAGTTGGCAAGGTAACAGCCTTTATGGGAAACTCAATTAATGGGGGGACCAATTTCTCTAAACTAAGTGACCTCTGAGTTTTTAAAGAAGTCGGCTTCTAGATATAGGCACAGTAAATCTATCTTTTGGGATTCAATTTAAGGGCCCGATCAGCTATTTGATATGTTCCAGAATAACAGAAATCAAAGGTAAAAATCTCAATACTTTATTCAATGACATAAAATAATTCTCATACACATTCACTAAAAATAAGAGTCAAAGACATGATCTAAACCAACAAACTTGTATTAAAATCATAGAAGTTCGGCAAATAAACAATTCAAGACAATAATGGCACAATTGAATGTTTTATCAAATAGCTTAAGAAAAATAGAAAGGCCAAACAATGGCACAATCTGAGAGTCTCATACAATAATCTAAAAGCAATACAAAAGGCCTGGTGTCCTTTCCCTATTTTTTTTGTATCTTCTGAACTCATTTTTGGAAGGAAGTAGTATATATAGCTAAAAATCCCACCGCCTGGTGGGCCAGTAACAAAAAAGATTTTGTATCTTGAGCAATGATGCCTGTAGCAATAATTTCCTTTGTTCATTGCAATATAAAATATTTAGGTCATAGAACATGGTCGCTCCCTAGCCAAATGCATCCCCTATGAATGATGGCAGTGGTCCTAGAAAAACCTTGTGTAGACAAGTGTCATTCAATCATGCAATCGGTTAAGACACGTAGCAACTTGGCAAGGCACATAGTTCGCTCTTGCCTTCCCTTCAATGAAGTCCCAGCGAAAAATACACATGGCAACAGGTCGGGGCCTGATCATTGATTCCTCCTCCTTGCATCAGGAGACTATGCGGTGAAGACACGTGGAGGCATTTTTTACTATCGATGTCGACTGTGGGGTTTGCCAAAAATTGTACACTGATGAAAGCTATGTGGCACATGGACGGGGCCTAATTGAAAAGTGATGGGAAGTAGCCTTGAATATCCCATGGTGTTGACATGTGGAAGCATGGTGGGAGCCAGTAGGAGAGTGAAGGAAGGACTTTTCTACAGTGAGCGTATGACGGGGCACACGGCAAGAGCGGATGGAGTCCAAAAGGATGAGGTGCAGGCCAGTACTTAGCAAAATTAAAAACCACTTGGAGGGAGCTTGAGGAATTTAACATTCACAATCACCTTAATGAAAAAGTTCAAGTGGCAGAGGTTACAAGATGAAAGAGATTGTAAGAATGTGCTTAAAAGAGATTTTTTGATATGCTCTCAGATGAAGGATTTTGGGGACCGAAAGAGAAAATTATATAGGCCTCTAGAACAAGATAGAAAGCTCTCAACCAAAGGACATCTACACAAGACTCAATGATAGCATGGCATGTTGTCATCTTAGGGGCACACTAGTGTCCCATACGAATAGAGAGTTAAACTTGTACACAGGAGGTCACAGAATCTACTATCTACCAAGAATCTAAAAGTCTAACTATTTTAATAAGTTAATAGAAAGCTAGAAAGAAAGGAAATGACAAGGAAGGTAAACGTTAACTCATGAAAAGTCTTGCGCTATGAAAACTCTCGTAAAGCTTCGCACGAATAACCTACACACAACAAGAATGAGGAAAAATTTTGGGGCAATTTCGAGGCTTGCCTCAGTCAAACTGTCATTTTGGTATTTCCACCTCTACGGACAGCCAAATAGATATAGAATAGATAAGATGTAAAGTAAAGTAGATGAGACACCTAATAAAAGAAAACCCCACTATGGAGGAGAACTTGTATCACAAAGTAAATAGATGAGATAAGTATGTTAGTAAATAGAAAATATACATGCAATAAGAGAGTATTACCAACAATTTATGGCTCCCTCTTGGCTTGATAAACGTCATGTTGAGGGCTTGCAAGAGAGCCTTGGTTGTTGTGAGATGTGAATCCAGCAGAGCTTCATCGTAGAGAGGAGATGAAGAAGAGAAAGAAGTGAGAAGGAAAGTTAGAGTGAGAGAGTGATAATGAATGAGAATAGAAGTGAAAAGGATAATTTTGTGAAGTTGCATGGGCGGGAAGAGCCGTTACACTCAATATTTTGTCATGATGACATGTGTCAAAGGCAAAGTTCCCAAGATTCCCTCATTTAAACTTGTAAATTTTAGGGATGCCAACATGCCACACAGACATCCAACTCACAACTTTGTAAGAAATGAGGTGGTGGATACTAATGCATCATCATTGTCCCTTATAGAGTTAGAATCATGAAATTATAACTCATAAGGTTCTTGTCACAAACGCAGCTAGACATCATAAATGTGGTAGGCCAAATTCACAAGTGCAAAATTTCTATGGGGTGCAATTTTATGTCACTACATTTTTCCCCCACTTTAGTGAGCTGAATTTTTGGAGAAAAATTAGCTACATAAAGTAGAAAAGAAAACATTAGTGTAAGACTAAAAGATTGAAAATTTTATAGATTTATGTGCAAAAAGGATATTGTAGTTTCCATAGAGGTCAATTAGGCAGATACTAATGATGCCCCTAATAATTGAGCTCAACAAGAAATTACAACACCAGATGTGGAGTTTCATTTTGTAAAACTCAAATTTAGGTTAGTTTGAAAATCGAAAGAAGCTACCACAGCAAGAAGAATTCTTAAGAAAAATTTGATGGTTCAGAAGAAAATTATGATGAAGAGGTGAATATATGCCCCATCTTGTTTTTTCCCCTAGTTAGGTGGGGTAAAAATAGGAAGAATGGAAAGACCACTTTTGTCAACAAAAATGGGCCAAAAATGCCCTATATATACCCAAGAGGGCCCACAAAAGGGTCATTTTCACTATTCATAGCGAGGAATTTGTTGACTTTTGTGAGAGAGATGCAAAATTCCTCACATATGTGACTACATAGACTTGAGGATCACACAACTCCACATAGCCATAGCTGAGGGAGGCGGGTCGATAAGGTATGAGGAATTTGATCCTATCTTTTTTTATGCAATTTTTTAGCTTTTTTTCTTTCGAGAGCAATGTAGGCATCTGATCGAAATAGAGGCATTTGGCCTATTCATTGTCATCCCAACAATGTGTCAATGGCTTTTGGTCATGTTGGCATCTGCCTAACGCACTGGCATCAGGAAATGTTTAGCCTCAAACGCTAGTGTGTTGCACAGACATCTACACAATGCACCTCCATCCCAGAGGCTAACGTGGAAAAATGTTTGATGTAGAAGATAAAATTTTATGATGTATATGGATCTAACACAAATCATGTTTCTACTACAAGAGTGTCCAGATATGAGAGAGCATGAAGGAAAACATGTGCTCACCACACTACGCAATCAGGTTGAGCACATGCTCCAAGATGATTAGGATCATCTGCAACACATGGGCCTATAGTGGTCCTACACCCTACCAAACATGCGCTACCATCCCTCGATGCTCATAACGCTCATGGAGTGTTGGGATATTGACACTTCCTCCTTCCACCTATCATTAAAAGATATGACTAGCACATTGGAGGATGTGTATCGGATTACCAACCTACCCATCTATGGACAACAAGTGGCCTATGAAAAGGAAAGGATGCCATGGGAGACCCTAAAGGTCCAACAATATTGCACCAAGTGTAAAAAGTTGGGAGACACTACTGGCCATGTCTATATGCGATGGTATGAGCAGGGGTGAGTGGCCATTCCACTCATCTGAAGGGTGAAGGTCATTACAGTTTCAATCCGAGTTGTGATCAATAGGTGAGGCTCTCACCTACATGGGGTCCTTTTCAATTGCATTCAAGCGATAGAGGACAACCAAATCATGCTCGCCTAGGGTTGGAGCATGCTTGCTCATTTAAACCAGGATCTTAGGTGATACATCCACTACGATTTCATCAATCTCATAGCCTACATGTTCCTACAAGTGTAGGCATTCATGCACATCACATGTACCAAGCCAGTCATATTTCCCCAAGGTATGTCTCTTGGTACATCGATGGCACATGCATACCCATTGGTGCGCAATTGGATATGTGGAGATCTTGCTATTTGGTAGCTTCAGTTCGATGTTTTGTGGTCGTAGGACGTGAGATGGAAACCGTATAGATGGAGGGGGGTCTAGCCCATAGACAAGTGGAAGCTACAACACTTGCAGCATGATCATCTCCTGGCACAGCAGTCAAACCACATCATAGTACCATATTACTAGCATAGGGTTGATCAATAGTTCAGGAAGCTACAAATGATCCCCCTGACTCCCCCTTCTTACATCCAATTGGTGAGGAGTGTCACTCGACTAAGAGATCATCATCGTCTAACCATTATGGATGTCACTACTAGTGATGATGGGTCAAATAACGATGACTAGCCTCTAGTCCTTACGATCGATGACATCGAGGTGGCCCATGGTTTCAAAGCATGATGGGTGATGATGGGTCCTACCCTGATTTTCTTAGCACATTCCCCCATGGGAAATATCAGTGCATAGGAGTAGGGAGGAGAGGATCATGGTGGTAGTGGCAGTGAGAAGGTAGAGGTAGTAGGTGGAGCAATGGAGAGGCCTAGATGGTAGTGGAGGATATCATCACCCCTAATTGTAGTTCCAGTCTCATTAGCACCACCTTCGGTAGTCATCATCCCTCTTGCGGCAGCAATAGCAGAGTAGGACCCAATAATACACCCCTCCTTATCCACACTAGCAAGTCAGGGATCCAGGTATGAGATGTTAGGAAAATGTGTCTCAACCTTGCAATTACATAATGTACTATTGATACATGAGGTATTGTTGATACGTTGATGACAAGGGGCACGGTGCGGTTTTTCCCCCTGTGAGGGGTCTAAGGAGATTATCCCCCCAATTGGGGACCCAAGGGTAGTGCCCCCAAAAGGAAAACTTTATTCATATTTTATTGTTGTAAATTTGGACCATTCATTATTAGGTCTTAGATCTAACAATTGATATTTTATTAGCTTGGCTTGCCCTATTAGGCAACCCTATTTTATGAGGGTGTTGTATTATGACTATGTATTGTGATATATTATGAGAGTCTGATAATAGTTGTGTTGCCTCTGGATCTTTGGTTGGTGATACTCCCGTGAGAAGCTTGCTCTACAAGTATATTATAATCTTTTTTATTTCTGAATAATATATTGGGCAGCTTTTGGAGCATTGGGATTTTCTCCCGAAAGGGGTTTTCCCCATGTAAATCACTATGTTGTGGTATGCATGATATTTATGGTTATTTTTGTTTAAATTTTTGTAACTGTTAAAAATATGTAAAATTTTTGCATTATCCTCCTCTCAAGATTAGTGTAGGAAGTTGTTCCGCTACCTTAGCTTCCTTACAAGTGGTATCACAGCATGATCACCTTTGGTTTCAATTGTGGGTTGTTGGGTTTTTTGAACTAATCCAAATTTGAGTTGGAGCTTGTGAAGAAGATACTTTGTGATCTTGTTGCAGGAATTTTTAGATGGCAAGTTCATCAAGGAGAATAGAGGTGGATAAGTTTTTTAGAAATAATTTTCAAATGTGGAAGTTGAAGATGGAGGATCTGTTGATAGATCGAGATCTATGTGTTGTTGTTGATGAGAATGTTTCAAGGCCTACAGATCCTACTCAGGCTACTCAATATAATATTATGGACCATAAAGCCAAGGGTCTAATTATATTATGTTTGGAAAACTCTTTTTTAATCAATATCCATGAAGAGACCTCTATACAAAAACTATGGAAGAAGCTTGGTGAGATGTATCAAGCCAAATATTTAGTGAACAATATTTTCTTAAGGAAGAAATTATATTCCTTGAGAATGGAAGAGGGTGGATGAATTACAACCCAATTTGAAGCATTCAATATGTTGGTGGCTCAATTGGCATCAATTAGTGTCAAAATGGATGAGGAGGAGAAATGTTAGATCTTTCTTTGTTCTTTGCCTAATTTGTGGGATTCTCTTATTATGGCTATTAGGAGTACTTTTGTTATATTGAAAATTGAAGATGTGGTGGGTTCTTTTCTCTCTAAAGAGATGAGGAGGAAGGTATCCATCAGTGCCAAGGAGGCCCTAAATGTTCTTCGAAGACCTAAGGAAAAAGGAAAGAAGAATGAGAAGCGTGATAAATCAAATTCCAAGGGGAGATCCAAATCTCCTAAAAAGTCCAAAGTTATTTGTTGGAACTATTGTAAGCCTGGACATGTTCATAATGACTGCAAAGAAGAAAAGAAGAAGAAAAAGAAGAAATTTAATTCTAATTCTGAGTCTGAGAAGAAAGATGGTGATGCATTTATTGCAGCTTTGGCAACTCATGCAGGTAATGAAGCATGGTTAATTGACTCGGGTGCATCTTTCCATATGACCTTTAATAGAGATTGGTTTTCTGAATATGAATAATTTGATGGAGGGAAGGTGTACTTAGGTGATGATTCTTATTTAAACATTTTTGGTCATGGTAAAGTTAAAATCAGGTTTTTTGATGCTAGAATAAAAAGGATTAATGGTGTGTTGTATATCCTTGGTTTAGCACAAAATTTGTTATCTATGAGAAAACTAATATATGCAGGTATGTGAGCAGTATTTTCTGATGTAGGATGCAAGATGGTCAGAGATGCTATAGTGATTGTTAGACGTATCAGCTATGGCACATTGTATAAGCTTGATGCATGCACTGTTGAGTGTAATAGTACTTCTGTGAAAAGAAAGTTTGTGGAAGAAGTGAGGGTTTCACCTTCAGCAAATGGTCATGGCTTTTGGGTACTCAAGGGTGCTCTTTCTTCTAAATCAAAGTTACATGTAGAGAAAACTATGTTATGACACCAGAGACTTTGCCACATTGGAGAAAAGGCTCTAAGGACCTTGAAAAAAAAAAACCTTGTTGAAGGGTTGTCTGATTGTAATCTTGAATTTTATTTCTATGAGCATTGCATTTATGGAAAACAAAATCGTGTTCAATTTTACTCGAGTTCTCATAAATCTTGTGGTGTATTGGATCTTATTCATTCTGATGTGTTTGGTCATGTACATGTTCCTTCAATTGAAAAATCCACATATTATGTTTCATTTATTGATGATTATAGTAGAAGGAGATGGGTATACTTTCTAAAGAGTAAATTTGAAGTTTTCAATCAATTTAAAGAATTTGGTTGAGTTGCATACTAGAAAGAAAATAAAATTTTTGAGGACTAATAATGGTGATGAATTTTTCTCTAATGATTTTGAAAAAATTTGTAAAGATTATGGTATTCATAGACATAATACAACTCTATATTCTCCATAGCAAAATAGACTTGCAAAAAGAATGAACAAGGACACTAATGGAGAAGGCTAGGAGTATGTTGAGTGGTGCTGGTCTAGAAAAAATATTTTGGGTTGAAGCTATTGCCATTGCTTGCTACCTGATTAACAGATCTCCTCCATTAGCTCTTGTTGATAAGACACCTATAGAGGCATGGTCAGGCCACAAGCCTTCATTAATACATCTTAGAATTTTTAGTTGTGAGGCATATGCACATGTGCCAAAGGAGAAGTGAAAAAAGTTGGAGAACAAGGTTGTGAAATGTATCTTCATCGGATATAGTTATGGTGTGAAAGGATACAAGATTTGGGATCTTGTTGCACAGAAGGTGATACATAATAGAAGTGTTATTTTTAGAGAAACTAAGCCTTCTTCTATCATAATACAGCTAGAACAAAGTAAACAGGAAGATGTGATTCGATTTCCTTCTACACTTGAGAAAGTTGAATCGAGGCCCATAGATAGACAAGAAGTTGAGGAGAGCTCATCTAGCTCTAAATCTTCAAAAGAGGAGGAAGAACCTCCAACACAGCTTGTTCATAGGTCTACAAGGCATAGAAAAACACCTGAAAGGTATTCACCTGATGATTGGAGATGTATTTTTTCTTTGAATACTAACATGGATGAACCAAGATCGGTAGAAGAGGCATTAGGTATGAATGATGTAGAATCCTAGAATATTGCTATGGATGAAGAAATGGCAGCTTTGAAAAAGAATGATATATGGGATTGTGTACCATTTCCTGAAGGATGAAAACATGTTGGTTGCAAATGGGTGTTCAAGAAAAATATTGGTTCAAATGGAGGTATTGAGAAGTACAAAGCAAGATTGGTTGCAAAAGGTTACTCTCAAGTTAAGGGTGTTGATTATGGTGAGATATTTTCTCCTATTGCAAAGATGATGTCCATTAGATTTTTGCTTTCTATTGTTGTTGCTTATGATTTAGAGGTTGAGAAAATGTATGTGAAAACTTCTTTCCTTCATGGTGACTTGGAGGAGGATATTTATATGACACAACCAGAGCACTATGTGGTGAAAGGTAAAAGTAAAATGGTTTGCAAATTGAAGAGATATTTGTATGGATTAAAACATAGTCCTAGGATGTACCAGATATTTGATACATATGTGTTGAGTTTGGGATTTGAGTGTTCTAAATCAGATCATTGTGTTTATTATAAAACTAATGGTGATCATTTACTGTTTATTACATTATATGTTGATGATATGTTATTTATTGGCAGAGGGAAAGGTATGATTTTAGAATTGAAATCTCAACTTGCTACTAAATTTGAAATGAAAGATCTTGGTTCAGCTAAACAAATTCTTGGGATGTAAATTAAAAGAGATAGAGTAAACAAAAAGTTATGGCTTGGCTAAATTAAGTATGTCAATTCAATTTTATAGAGGTTTGATATGCAGGATTGTAGACCATTGTGTGTTCATGTTTCAATTGGAACAAAGTTATCTATTTTAGATCGTCCAACATCCCCATCAGAGATGGAAGAAATGAGTAGAGTGCCTTACGAGAGTGCAGTTGGAAGTTTGATGTATGCTATGGTTTGTACAAGACCAGACATTACCCAACCAATGGGAGTTATTTCCATATATATGTCTAATCCTAGTAGATTTCATTGGGATGAATTAAAAGAGTCTTCAGATATTTGCACAATACCTCAGACTATTCCTTGTGTTATCATAGTAATATGATTGAAGACGAGATTTCCCTTCATATTCATGGTTATGTGGATTCAAATTGGGCAAGTGATGTTGATAGCAGATGATCCACCAGTGCTTATGTGTTTACTTTATTTGGTGGTGCAATTAGTTGGATGAGTAAGTGATAGACTATGCTTGCTTTTTCCACTACTGAAGCAAAGTATATAGCAGCTACTCATACTTGTAAAGAAGCCATTTGGCTTAAGAGACTATGTTCAGATATTAGAATTAAACATGGTGTAGTGACAATTTATTGCGATAGTCAGAGTGCAATATGTCTAGCCAAGAACCTAACATTTCATTCTAGGACCAAGCACATTGATGTACAGTATCATTTTGTTAGAGATGTGGTCAAAGATGGCAGGGTGAAGTTGGTTAAGGTAGAGACTTTGATGAATGTTGTTGATTCTTTAACTAAGCATGTGATCACAGAGAAGTTTAGATGGTGTTCAGAGACTATGGGCCTTTCGACCCCTAATAATTAAGAGATGATGTTTTTACACCCTCATGTTTCTCTTGCAAGGTGTTTGACAAGTGGGAGATTTGTTGGGAAAATGTGTCTCAACCTCACAATTACATAATGTATTGTTGATACATGAGGTACTATTGATATGTTAGTGACACGGGGCGTGAGGGGTTTTCCCCCCCACGATGGGTCTAAGGGGATATCCCCTTGGCTAGGGGTCCAAGGGTAGCATGTCTCAGCAAGGGCTCAAGGGTAGTGCCCTCGAAAAGAAAATTTTATTCATATTTTATTATTGTAAATCTATACCATTCATCACTAAATCTTAGATCTGACAGCCGATATTTTATTAGCTTGAATTTCCTTAGAAGGAAACCCTATTTTATGAGGGAATTGTATTGTGGCTATGTATTGTGATGTATTTTGAGAGTTTGTTAGTGGTGGTCTTGCCTCTGGATCTCTGGTTGGTGATAATCCTGTGAGAAGCTTGCTTTGCAAGTATATTGTAATCTTTGTGATTTCTGAATAATATATTGGGCATCTTTTGGAGTGTGGGATTTTTCTCCTAAAAGGGTTTTCCCCACATAAATCACTATGTTGTAGTATGCATGATATTTATGGTTATTTTTGTTTATTTTTTTGTAATTGTTAAAGATCTATAAAAATTTTGCATTATCCTCCTCTCAAGATTAGTGTAGGAAGTTACTATGTTGCCTTAGCTTCCTTACACGAGAGTGATTTGTGCTATTTCCTTTCAGTACTTCTTGTTTTGGTGTATCTCATATATATGTACATGCTTTTATATTATCTGGTACTAATAGCATCTACTTTTTTGTGGTTGCAATCAACACACAAGAGTGGACACCTTCATTGGGTGGTGCATTTCTAAAACACCTCAGTCGTGATCATCCAAGGGAGCGTCCTTGATGCGTATAGGCCATTATTAGTGAGGTGACATTCCTACTTGTTCAAGGACCACATACAAGGAGGCATGTATGGAGACGGTGCAGAGGACAAGTGATGTCATCAATATGACTGAACAGAGGGATCAACATGCAGTCAAGCTTTGTTTTATACTATCCAAGTGAGACCTAGCAAGGACACGGGTAGAGAGTGTCAAGAGGGCATGCAATGCCCTATAGAGCTAGCTTGATGACCTCAGTATGAAAGTGGTAGTTGTGAGGTCAGGTGTGGATCCCCAGGTGTAGCAACTTCAAGAGGAGTTGTGGCAATCCCATGCGCAAGAGGCCCAACTTCGAGAGGAGGTGATTGAGTTGTGGGGAGAGGTTTGAGGACAATACATGAGCATGTCAGTATCATGGTCACATTGATCATAGTCTGTAGCATTTGTTCAGCCCCTACCTCAACCACCGCTAGCACCAAAGGGCTTAGGGAGCCATGCATCATGGGGCTAGAGGCTCATTTTGTATATGCTAGATGTTGTACACAGATGATATTATTTTGTATAGAATTATTTTGATGTATAGAGACATACAGATATACAATCACCATATTTTGACACAGTGGTGTGATACATATACATGATGCATTTTGATATATATATACGATATTTTCTATAGCATCATGGTGTTCTTTATGTGTATACATTACTTTCATGTATGGTTATGTGATGGATTTATGTTTATAGATATATGTTTAGATTAGATGTTATCATTAACTAATAAACACACATTGGATGTATGCTAATTAAATTCAATGATGACCTAATTGCCTAACCAAAATATGTAATCAAATATAATGCATGGATACACAACATAAGAAAACACATGTATATATATAATTCCTAATTAAAGAAATTAATCACATACACATGTTTACATCATAACACAAAATGTTGAGATAATGTGTTCATGAAGGAATGTCCTAGCACAACGAGTTGCAATCCACATGAGACGAGCATCATGTGTGTGCCACATGACACTATGCATAGTATCAACGAAGGTGCATCACATTGACAAGTTTTTTAGAGGCATTCCATCCATGGAAATTCCATAAGAACTAGAACCATACACAGAGATGATAATGTAAGGGCCTAACCAATTAGGGCTAAACATCCCCTTTTGATCATGTGGTGCATTTACATTTCTCTGATTCTCATAGAGAACTAGATCACCTACCTTAAAATTTTGAGAACGAACATCTTGATTATAATGTTTAAAAATAGATCATTAATAATCTTGGAGATGATCGAGGACCTACAATTAGCACTCAACAAGAAACTCAAGCTTATGCAAATGATTGGAATGATAAGTGTCATCATCAATTAACCCTTTAAGGGAAACTCGCAAAGATAAAATTTCCAACTCTAAAGGCATGATAGCCTTAGCACCATACATGACTTTATGTGGTGTTGTACTAATAGCCATATGATAAATTGTGTAATAGGCCCACAAAGCATATGTTAACTAAGTATTTCAATATTCACCATGATTATTCACTACTTTTTAGAGAATTAGCTCAAGAGTTTTATTAGACGCTTCAACTTGGCTATTAGACTAAGAATAGTATGGTGTAAAAAAATGATGTTGAATATGAATTTTTTCTAGGAATTGCTTCACCTCTTTGTTCTTAAATGAAGTACAATTATCAAAAATAAGGGTAGAAGGCAATTCGAAATGAGAAAATGATATTGTTTAGAAGAAAGCTACAGATTGCTTTAGTGTCCGTGGATCGAAGTGGAATAGCTTCAACCCATTTTGTAAAGTAATCAATAGCAGTAATGATGAAGGTATCACCTTTAGAAGAAGGAGGTGATATTTTACCAAAGATATCAAACCCTCATTTTGTGAATGGACAAGGAGAGGTTTGATTTGAAGCTCTTGAGCAGGAGCCCAAATAAGATTGCTATGTTGTTGACATTGCAAGCACTTCTTGACAAAGGAAAAGGAGTCTTGCTCCATCATTAGTCAAAAGTATCCCATGTGAATTAGTTTATGCACTAGGGATTTACTACCAAAATGTCCACCCCCAAAGCCTGAATGGTCTTCTTGAAGGGCAAGGGGTATTTCTTCCTTAGTGAGACACCGAAGAAGAAGACTGTTATAATATTTTTGATAGATAACATCAGATAGTATAATGTATTAGACTAAAATATTTCTTATTCGAGTGTGAGAATCTTTTGTCACATCATCGAGAAAATTTCCAATCTTCAGATAATTATAAATGTGAGAATACCATTCCTTTGAGTCTATGTCAGTACACACTAGAGCATCAGATATGGGTTGATCTAAGATAGTAGGAGAGTGGAGAATTTAGACCACAAAGTGGTGTTCTTCTATTCCATTGTCCAAAGATATAAGGGAGTTTACACTCACCATTGCATCTATGTGTTTATTTTCTCTCCTAGAAACACTATCTATTGTGAAAGAAGAGAAACGATCAAGCAAGGATAAGGCTAAATCCCGATACTGAGATAGCTTATTCTACTTGTCTTGATATGTTCCTATAATTTGATTTACAATGAGTTGAAAATCACCATGAATGTGACGATGTTTAATATTAAAATCCATCACGACATGCAAGCCATCTATAAAGGCTTCGTACTCAGTGATGTTGTCAGTACAATGAAATTCCAATAAAAAAGATAGAGGAACTGGCTTACCTTCAGGTGAGATAAAACTACACTTGCTTCAGAGCCAGCTTGACATCTCAATCCATCGAAGTACATCTCCCATATAGGTTCATTATTTGTTACGAAAAGGTCTTTATCCGAAAATAAATCTAGATTAGGGAAGGAGTGAGATGAGGGAGCTTCTATCAATTGATCAACAATAGATTGACCCTTTATTGCTTTTTGAGTTACAAACTTCATGTCAAACTCAAAAATCAACATTACCCATTTTTCCAACATTCCAAAAAGATTGGTTCTAGTGAATAGATGTTTAAGAAGATCACTTTTCACAATGACATGCATTTCATCATGGAGAAGATAATGTTGTAACTTTTGTGTTGCAAAAATGAGAGAGAGAGATAGACATTGTTTCTCCATGGTGAAATAACGAGTTTCATAATTGACGAGAATATGGCTAATGTATTAGATCACTCTTTCTTTATCATCATCATCATCATCATCATGTTGAGCTAACAAAGATGCTAAGGTATGAGGTGATGCAAAGATATAAAGCAAAAATGGTCTATCCTGCATAGACAACATTAAGATAGGAGGATTAGCCAAATAACTCTTGATTGACTCAAAATCCTTTTTGCACTCTTCATCCCATTGGAATCAACCATCTTTCTTCAACAAACACATGAAGGGAAGGGTATGATCAACCAATTGAAATAAAAATCTATGAATTTCCTGAATCTTCTCCTACAAACTACGTAGTTGAGAGATGTTCTTAGGTGGAGGCATGATAACAATTACTTCAATCTTATCTATATAGACTTCGATACCAAAACGAGAGATGATAAATCCCAAAAAAAATCTTACATCAACACCAAAGATGCACTTAAGAGGATTCAGTCTCATCTTATAGAGTCGAATCCTTTCAAAAATAAGATGAATATTTTCAACGTGATCTTGATGAGTTGTAGACTTAGCCAAGATATCATCAATGTAATCTTCTAAAATTTTGTGAATGAAATCATGAAATATAAGGGTAATTTCTCATTGGTAAGTTTCCCCTACATTCTTTAACCCAAATGGCATGACCACATAGTAGAAGGTATTCCAAGGGGTAGTGAAGGTTATCTTATACCGATCTTTTGGGTTAATATGAATTTGATTATATCCTAAGAAGCCAACCATGCATGGCCTATGGTTGAGTCTACAATCATATCGATATTAGGCAACAAAAAATCATCCTTAAGAGAATCCTTATTGAGATCATGAAAATAAATTTAAATGTGAATACGACCATTAGGTTTGTTGACATCAATGATATTCGATATCCAAGGAAAATAGTCAATAGGACAAATAAAGCTAACTTTTCAAAGCTAATTTATCTCAGTCTTGACTAATAAAGTGACCTTGGGATTCATCTTTCGGATCTTTTGTTTGGAAAGCTTAGCATCAAGACATAGAATGATATTGTGAACCACCATAGACTCATCAATACCAGGCATGTCCTTGTATGACCAAGCAAATATGTCAAGATGAAAATGTAACAAATCATAATGTTGATTAGATTCTTTTGAAGAAAGGAACTTTCCAATCTTAATCACCTTTGCAAAAGACTTAGGATCCATGAGAACATCAGTAATATCTCCTTTGAGGAGAGTACTACAGTCTTCAGGATTAGAAATAGGAACATCATCATCCACATTAGACAAATGAGCCTTCTCATCAATACTCGCAATTGATTCTCCAAAATATGCTCATTTGTTCAAGCGATACAAGAATCGTCATTTATGGTGATAAGAAGGTAAGTGAGAGTAGACACCTAAGAATTCTTCTAGTATTTCCTTCAAAGAGAAAAAACCTAGAGGAACTTTGTTAGTTTCTACTTTACTTTCAATCCGTTTGAGGTGAACTAGATTGAGAGGTTTGACAAAAATCATGTTGGCACTCCACCATGGTTTTTGCTAGATTGTTCATGAGAGTAGCCAAGCCCCAAGTTACACTTATGAGGTACACATTCTATAGGGACTTGAGTGCCTTGTTTGTTATGCCCACAACCCTTACATCCATAACCATATTTAGAAAGAAGTTTGAAGCCAACGTCATAACGTGTTTGCAAATCCTAAGGAGGAGGATCTACATAGAGAGCATCATTCTAGCGATGGGGATCATACTCCTCTATGGGATTGCAACCATCCTTCTTGAAAAGACTATAAACATTAGACTCTTTAAAAAAATCATTTATCTTTCTCAATAGGGGCACAGTCATTCTCCTTGATAGGAGATCGATTTTTTCCTCAACAGGAGGATACCCAACTTTCTTGAAAAATGTATATGAAACCATTAGAATGTCAAGGTGGATAGGGTTGAATTTATACTCTCTAACGAAAACTCAAAAAATTCCAAGGACCCCCAATCATTACCAAGACATGTGTTTGATTAAGAAGAAGAAGTAGAAGGGATAGACTTAGAACTATCCACTTCAGGGTGATCTTCTTTAGGGATAGTTGTCTCAATAGCAACCTTCAAAGTAGGCCCTACCAAAAAGGATATCAATGTAGTAGAAGATAATAACGGAATGAAATTTTTAAGGGTACCTAGAAGCAACTAAGACCTAACCAACAACTGCCATTTCACAAAGGTGTATAGCATCAAGGTCAGCCTTGATTGTAATGACTTCATTTTTAGCAACAAATTTTATGCAATGATGTAAAATAGAAGTTGCAGCCCCCAAAGCATGAATCCAAGGTCTTCCCAAGAGAATGTTGTAAGGTAAAGGAAATAACATAACATAAACTAGGGTGGGTACAGTAATGGGTCCCAACCTCAAAGGCAAGATTACCATGCCTAGGGCTTGACAACTAGTGTTATCGAATCCATGAATGTACAAAGAAGAAGCAACAAGAGAAGAAGAATCAATTTTAATCTTAGGTAATAGATCAATTCTACACACATTGGGAGTTGAATCAATCTAATGAGAGCATGCCTAATATCGATATTATTAATGTTAACTATAATCATTAAAGGATCCCCTTGCTTTTGTACTTTTGGAGGCAGGAGCTCCTATGATAGAACATAATTTCAGTGAGTCTACATGAATATGAGCCATCAGTGCATTAACATCCATTGACCTAGTGGAAGAAGGCAAGAGGATATTTTGCAAAGCTTCCTGAAGCATACCTTGATAAACCATAGCAGACTAAAGCAAATCCCATAGTAAGATCTTGCTAGGAGTAACGCAAAGCTTCTCGACAAGATCATAATCACCAAGTGCTTTAACTGTGGGTATAGGTGTTGGAGGAAGATTTGGTTGAGGTGGTAGAGAAGTAGGAACAGAAGTAGGTTGATTCAGATTTTGTTCATTCCTTTTAGTGTTGTAGGTGATGAGATCTATTTGTGTCTCATATGCTACATTTTATGCCATTTTCACATACGTTCGTATCCATTTCTATATTCCATTTTCATAGAATTCTACCATTTACGTTGCATATGATTAAATATATCTAAGAGGTATTTAATATAGTTTTGAGATTAAATTATGGAAAATAATTATTGGTTTATTTTACTAATGAGCATTCTGATTTCTAGCCTTGGAAAATATAACTAGCTTGCAGCATAAAAAACTTCCTGTCACTTTCTTGCCAGGAACTATTGTATATTACTTTTTGGCCAGCAATTTATATGATGACATCAACTTCCAAAGTGGCGTCGGTGACCTATTGACTATATACCAGAGCTAAATAATTACACAAATGCATGAATGGAGATTTCTAGTTGTTTGTTGTTATAACCAACAATCATAATACTACCTATTTATGTTCATTGTTATAATATCATAGACCAATGATCCACATGCATCATTCTTGTGATGAAGGAAACCCGTGGTGAAGGAAACCCGCCAATTTGTCTATTTCCTATTCTCAGTTGTTACATGGACCATTATTTTGTTGGCCACAAGCCAAAATAAGTTGTTTTGTTTTACACTATTTTAGATATTCTTTGTTGTATCCATGAGCTATAAATACGTATTTAATATCAGCCCAAGGATAGATTATTATACAAAAAAAATTGTGCCAAACTTTTGTATCATTGATAGATTATTTTCGAATAAATAAAATCAATGTTTGCATGATCAGTCTCATGTAGAAAATCTTGTGTTTCATCATCCAGTGGACTAAGGAGGCAAGGCCCACTTCTCGGGATGTCTAGTGATTTTTATTTATTTAGTAGTGTGTTATTTCTATTATTTATGTATTATCTACAAGTGTGGTTTGTTGTTTATTGATTGCGAATTGATTATGAATTGTGAGATTATTTTCTAGATTAGATGTTAATGCTTCTTTATGATTTCCAAATTAGTTTTTTTTTTAAGTTGAGTTTAATTTTCATGAATTATTAGTGTTGTTCTTGTTCTTGTCGCCAGGAAGTGACAATTCCTGTCACTGGAATCAATTTTCATTTTGATTTATTGTAGGTTTATTTCCATAGCTACATTCATAACCACTCATCTCATAACTTTCACCCCTTCGATTGGCATATAGCCACGACACCTCTCGCAAGTTTACACCCCCGGATTGACACGTATAGACCAAACTGAAATTCATTATAAGTATTAAATCCTTCTTATTCTTTACCCCAATGTTGGCCTATCATTTTGGTGTCATTTCCAAGGAGAGGTGTCAAAGGCATGTTAGCACGATGAGTTGAGTTAGGACCATTGCACCTCAGTGAAAATCTACACAATTGTTGACCTTGTTTAGATGATTAACCTTGGTTTGCTCTGTTTCAAATCATAATAGATGCATTGTTTTAGTTTGTAGGTAGATCTTAAAGAACCATTTATATATTATTACCATTTGTTGTGAGTAAATTGAAAGGTAAGAATTAGTTTTGAAGAAACAACACAAAAACATAAAAATGTTGCATTTTCAAGGTAATTCAAATACATTAATTTTCAAAGAAAAATACTTCAAAAATGAAGAAATTGGTGGGGAAATCATGCTAACACAAGGTGATGTTTTTATACCCCCTTTATCTAATGAATGCAACATAGATTATCTTGATCTTCCATTTTCACAGGCACCTACAAATTTTATTTCTATAAATGAGCAAGAATAGATAATTGATGAATTTTAAGAACAATGGAATTTTGATGAGTATTTAACCATGTGTTGTTTTGATCATTGCAAGGAGGAAGCTAAGTGCACATGCCAAGTTGATCTAGAGGATGAGCTAACAGATATCCAAGTTATAAGTGAGCCTCATCACAATAAAGGGGAATGTGAACTAGTCTCCTTCGTGTCTCAAGGACAACTTCATGCACTAAATTGGGAAGATCAAGGTATGATTAATGATGTGAACATGTCTTATCATTCTACAAGATTAGAAAGACAATATGTTTCTTCACAAAATGCTTCTTCATATAGTAGATATGGTGAATGGAAACAATCTGCATACTACCAAGAATGGAATAATGAATGCTCACAACAACCCCAATATCCATCATACCCATCCTACTTCATCCCGCCCACTTTATATCCACAATAACTTCTACCATTTTCATTATCACATTCATATCATATACTATCCACTTCACCATATCCACCAAAGGAAGTCACGATTCCTAATAAGATATTACATAATAAGGTGGTTGAAACTGCATATAATAATGCACTTTCATGGATCCCTTTACATTTTTATAATGTGCTTGAAATTGATGAATCATGATTAATTGAAATAACTAAGGGGTGTGATTTTGATTTTCTTGAATTAGAAGAACAATATGCAAGTTTCTCCAATATTCAAACACATTCCTCTTACCTACTTAACAAATCACAACCTTTAGAGGGAATTCACACACATGAGGGAACACTTAAAAATGAGTTTAACTTTATTATGGAACTCATGAATGTGTGTATTGAAATTAGTCTTGCAATAAGAAATGTTGAACTAAATGCATTGATTATTCAAGATTTGTGTGAGATAACAAATAAAAGCCTACGAGATCTATCATTGATAAATGTTTTTATATTCAAACATATAGATCTTTTGAGGATTAGCATAAAAATGTGTATTCCACACACACTTATTGATTTAGGCCCATTGGTACTTGATTTTATTACTATTAAACACAACTAGATGGGTTTGAATGCCTTGATAACCATACTAAAAAAATGCTCTCGATGAACATTCATTAACAAAGATCAAGATATTAATATATACATCTTTTTCATTCTTGATTCTTTGGATTATCTTAAGATGACCATTCATTGACAAGGCTCAAGGTGTTATAATATCTTTTTATTTCTTGATTCTTTGGATTATCCTAACACCCTCATGCTTTTGTAGTATGAAATTAAGTTGGGGGGAAAAGGAAATCCCTTGAATTTTGGAAGTCATTGGTTGACTCTTGATAATGTCTTTATTGATTGTTTCATTGGGATTTTTAATAAACCCACATGTGTGAGCTTTGGGCTAAATCAAGGTACGCATTCTTGTGTTGATTATCATTTCATTTATATTATGTTTACATGAGAATTAATTTTTATTCATCCATTTTACTATTATGAAATATTTATTCATATATATAACTCTACCATTCATTTTTCAGTCAACAAATTGATTATAATGGTAAAGTTATTAAATGGATAATATTGCATTACTATGCTTGATATACTTGGTCATGAGAATATGGTTACAAGTTTTTCATGGTGGTTACCCAAAACTTTTACACCATTGGTGATGCTTCTCTTCATGAACTTTCAAAGACACATTTTGTTAGGCTTGCTAATTAAATGAGAACATCAAGTTTCTTCTATGCTACACTTTTGGAGATAACAAGAGGGTTTTTCTTTGCCATGTGTTTAACACTAACAGGCATAAATTATATTTTTCACCATCCTTGATGCTAGACCTTGTGGAGGAAAAAATGCAACTTGGTGTAACCACGTATCTTGTAGTACCATGTTCTTGGCTAATTATTCACAAGCCACACATCCAGAGACAACTTGAAGACATGTGGAGATCCTAAAAGAATCTTGAGCATATTCTACTATAGACCATTGCTCTTCATCATAAGGATTGATGCCTATTTGATAGCTATATGGATTTGTTGAGAGACTACCATTGGTCTTTCACTACATATCCTTATCTTTGGAAGATTGCTTCTCTTGTCAGTAGTTCTTTCAACCAAGAAATTGGGCATGTATTCCAAACTTCTACAGTCAGCTTTCAGATATGATGACATGTGCTAAATGGGATCATATTATGTAATCATGTTATGCACATATGCATGGCCACTCTTGCTGAGGTATATTTCTTTCCATTGGTCATCATTTCAAGCTCTGCATCATGTAACTAGTTTCAACAGTGACATTCATTAAAGGGCTTCTTATGGAACTATATGCTTTAGATGGTATCATTTTCATCATCCATATAGGGGTTTCTTTTTCTTTGGTCATTATATGCAGTTATTCAAAAATGAAAAATGAAAAAAAACCAAGAGAAAAAAAAACAAAAAAGCAATAAAAGATCCAACAATGAAAACCTTCGGGTGTTGTTGGCCAATTAATATCTGAAAACCATATTCCAGCGGATGCTAACTGCAAAATAAACTTAGGGGTGAAAACTGATTTTTCAGCGCCTCTAGGCGGTGGCAGGTTGAAAACTAGGATACCGGTGATCTATTGTCGTTATCAAAATTGAAAAAAATACAATAATTTGTTCTTTCTCTAAGCTAATTCTTTTCAGGTACTCAGCCACTTCCATGGTTGTCCTCTATCTGAGTGCCTCTAGCACCCCCTGTTGCTCACTTGTGCACTATGCTCTAGTTTATTGTGGTCTACACAATTTTGATCACCTATGGCATGACTTACACATTCAGTTGAGGTGCTCAAAAAGTAAAGATAGAATTAGCTACCGGCAGTATGTCCTACAATGCTCCAGCAAGAACTGTTTGATGATGATGATGCAGTTCTTGGTGCAGTATGTGGTTCCTTCCTTGTTGGCAATTCCCAATTGTTGAGTCCTTCTAGCCTACATGGACATGCAAATTGGTAAAATAGTCAATTTTATTTCTCATTGTTTTATCTCTTAACTTTATTAATATTTCTTATTATATTAATCATATATGCAGCATTTATGCCTATCCTCTCCTTGTTTCCCAAGGATGGTCAACCCTTTAAGTTGGGGGGAGGTATACCATCCTTTTTACCTATCTTTTCATCCATTAGTTATCATTATCCTTAGTAACCCATCCATTATTTCACCCTTGATAAATCATTCATACTACCTATCATTATATTTATCCTTCATGTTGCCTATCATTTCACCTATTTCACATGGCTAGAAGTGGAGATAATTTTCATGATACCTCCTATATATAGCATTCGAAAAAAAATGATGTTATGAAAAACATTGAAAAGTGAAAAAAGAAAAGAGAAATTGAAAATGAAAAAAGAAATAATGGAGAAAAAACTCAAAAGTTGGGAGAGGATTGAATAAATTGAAAAATAAAGCAAAAACATGAAGCTTGTTATGATGAGATTGTGAAAAATAATTGAAAGTAAATTCATGAGGAATTCTAAATGGCTACCAGTTCAAATTAAATACCTCTCGATCATAATGATTGCACAAGGACATGCAATATGCTAAGTTGGGGGGAATGATGAGATCTATTTGTGTCTCATTTTATGCCATTTTCACATACGTTCATATCCATTTCTATATTCCATTTCCATTCCATTTTCATATCATTCTACCATTTACGTTGCATATGATTAAATATATCTAAGAGGTATTTAATATAGTTTTGAGATTAAATTATAGAAAATAATTATTGGTTGAGTTTACTAATGAGCATTCTAATTTCTAGCCTTGGAAAATATAACTAGCTTGTAGCATATAGAACTTCCTGTCACTTTCTTGCCAGGAACTATTGTATATTACTTTTTGGCCAGCAATTTATATGATGACATCAACTTCCAAAGTGGCATCGGTGATCTACTGACTATATACCAGAGCTAAATAATTACACAAATGCATGAATGGAGATTGCTAGTTGTTTGTTGTTATAACCAACAATCATAATACTGCCTATTTATGTTTACTGTTATAACAGCATAGACCAACGATCCACGTGCATCATTCTTGTGATGAAGGAAACCTGCCAATTTGTCTATTTCCTATTCTTAGTTGTTACGTGGACCATTATTTTGTTGTCCACAAGCCAAAATAAGTTGTTTTGTTTTACTCTATTTTAGATATTCGTTGTTGTAGCCATGAGCTATAAATACGTATGTAATATCAGCCCAAGGATAGATTATTATATGTAGATTTCTATGCCAAACTTCTGTATCATTGACAAATTATTTTCTAATAAATAAAATCAATGTTTGCATGATCATTCTCGTGTAGAAAAGCTTTTGTTTCATCATCCAGCAGACTAAGGAGGCAGGGCCCACTTGTTGGGACGTCTGGTGATTTTTATTTATTTAGCAGTGTGTTATTTCTATATTATCTGCAAGTGTGGTTTGTTGTTTATTGATTGCAAATTGATTATGAATTGTGAGATTATTTTCTAGATTAGATGTTAATGCTTCTTTATGATTTCCAGATTAGTTTGTTTTGAAGTTGATTTTAATTTTCACAAATTATTACTGTTGATGTTGTTCCTGTCGCCAGGAAGTGACAGTTCTTGTCGCTAGAATCAATTTTCATTTTGATTTGTCGTAGGTTTATTTCCATAGCTGCATTCATAACCATTCATCTCATGACTTTCACCCCTTCGATTGGAATATATCCATGACACCTCTCGCAAGTTTACGCCCCCGGATTGACACGTATAGACCAAATTGAAATTCATTATAAAGTATTAAATCCTTCTTATTCTTTACCCTAGTGTTGGCCTATCAATAGGTATGAACTACCTCATTGTAAGAGGGAGTTGTAGCTTTTAAGAATCTTGTGTGAAGGTCAAATGAGTCATTAGAGATTGGAACCCCATGAATATAATGAATCCTCTTAGGAGATGGGCTAGCCAAAGTCACGTAAATGATGAGTCTCTTGGGCCTTTGAGGAGTTGTTGAGACTACAACTACATTCACAGACTCTTTGATTTGCAAAAATGAAATAGATGGTTGTGATGAAGAATTTTGTCTAGGAGATCTACGAATATGAAAATATGCCTCTAAGAAATCATCTAGGGCATCACCTAACATACCGAAATATTCCTTAAGAAAATAATTATTGAAAGCATTAAAATTTTGAAGAAAAAGATCTGACATGATTAGATTCATGTTGGGTTCACCAAAATGTGAAGGAGGGGATTCGCTACTCCCAAGTCCCAAAGCAAATATGGTCTAAAGGGAGTGAATTTCCCTTGATCACCTCAATGACAAAATTTCAATTGATGAAGGTTACAAGATGAAAGAGATTGAAAAAATGTGCTTAAAAGAGAGTTTTTGATATGCTCTCAAATGGACTTAAGGGACCGAAAGAGAAAATTACACAGGCCTCTGGGACAAGCTAGCAAGCTCTTGACCAAAGGACATCTGCATGAGACTTGGATGACAACATGGCATACTGTCATCTCAAGGATGCACTGGCATCTCGTATGGATAGAGAGTTAAACTTGTACACACAAGGTCACATAATCTACTATCTACCCATAATTTGAAGTCTGACTATTTTACTAAGTTAACAAAAATCTAAAAAGAAATGAAATGACAAGGAAGGTAAACGTTAAGTCAAGAAAAATATTGCACTATGAAACCTCCCATAAAGCTTCGCATGAACAACCTACACACAAGGAGAACAAGAAAAATTGTTAGGGCTATTTTGGGGATTGCCTCAATCAAACCCCTATTTTGATGTTTCCACCTCCATAGACAACTAGATAGATAGAGAATAGACAAGATTTAAATTAAAGTAGATGAGACATGTGATAAAAGAAAACCCCGCTATGGAGGAGAACCTGTATCACAAAGTAAATAGATGAGATAAGTATGTTAGTAAATAGACAAGATACATGCAACAAGAGAGTGTTAGCAATAGTATGTGGCTCTGTCTTTGCTTGATCGATGTGATGTTGAGTGCTTAAAAGAGAGCCTTGGTTGTTGATGATATGTGAATCCAAAAGAGCTTCACCATAGAGAAGATATGTAGAAGAGAAAGAAGTAAGAAGGAAAGTAGGAGTGAGAGAGAGTGAGAATGAATGAGAATAGAAGTGAAAAGAAGAGTTTTATGAATTTTTTGTTGGCATATGGTCAATTCTCCCCTTGAGATTTGTGACAAGGGACTAACTACCTCTCATGTGATCCATCTCTCTCTATCATTTGTATTGAGTGTTAATAGATTGATCTTTTGATGCAATGGAAAACATGGGCCAACAATTGGTGTCAAAGCATTGGGTCATGGGTTTGAATCCACTCAGGTAACGTTGAGGGGGAGATTATTGGTAGATGTTCAGTGCTCCCCTTGGGATTCATGACAAGGGACTAATTTCCTCCCTAAAATCATGTCTCTACCATTTGTATTGAGCATTGATATATCGATCTTTTGATGCAATGGAAAAGGTTGAGATTCTACCACGACAACACATTTGATAGGTAAAGTTATCAAGATTCCCTCATTTAAACTCATAAAGTTTAGGGATGCTAGCACATCATATGGATGTTTACACACCGCACAGGTGTCTAACTCACAATTTTGCAAGAAATGAGGTGGTGGACCACTAACGCTTCATCATTGTCCCTTATAGTTGAAATCTTGAAATTCTAACTCATAAGTTTCTTGTCATAAATGTGGCTAGGTGCCATAATTATGGAAAACCAAATGCGCAAGTGTGAAATTGCCACAGGTTGCAATTTTACGATAGTACAGGTTTCTATATGTTTGGTATGGTAATGGACAACCCATTTCGTTAGTAAAGTCAAAGTCCATGAAAGGGATACAAATTCATCTTGGCTCCTTATACCTTGGTGCATAATATCCACTTTCCATTTCAAAATAGGATTTCTCTTTACATTCTTTATAGTATAACCAAAGCACAAGTATCTTTTTATTTTCATATACATCTATTTTGCATATTTCAATTACATTTCCTCTTTATAGTTTTTATTTGATATTTGATCCTTGGTGTGGATTATTTTTTTTGTATTTCATCAACATACACAACTATTAGTCATCACATGCATATAATATAACCATAATTGAATAGCATCCATGATATATAAACAAACATCATCATCATAAGAAACAAATAAAACTAAATCATACCCATAATATGAGCATCAGTATCATCATCATCATAAATGCATATACAAGGACCATTAAAAACATAAATATCCATGCATCATCATAATAACATCAATTACATATATGCTACCAAAATATGATCTCATCTCATACATGTGTCAAAAATATATACAATATGAACCTGCGTCATAAAAAAAAGTCATAATCTATGCATGGGCTACATGAGCCATATCGGATACATGTATATATGGCTCGTAGGAAAAAATCATGATACACACATATATACATATATAAGTTTCCCCTAAGTGGATCTCCCTCCCTTAGAATCTCTAGGTGACCCTATGACATGATGAGAAGGATATCCTAGCCCTACTAGTGGTCATGGTGGTGGTGGCCCCATGGTATCCTAGCTCCCTGATCTCATTGATCAAGATTCTCTTGACCTAATTTGAGAATAATCTCTAGGAGCATGTTGCTCCCTAGGTACATCTCTCTCATAGAGATTTTTGTAATAGGTGGACTCTTGCATGATCCTCCTCACCTCATCCATAACCTACCTCATAAGGATCCCTGTTGTAGCCTCAACCTTCTATCACCTCAGTATCTCTACCTATCTCTCAATTGTTATTTGTGCTACCTAAGTCTATGCTTTGTCTCTTTATGGTTGTTAGAAATGAAGGTAACCACTACTATATGGAAATCTGATTTAACTTGCAAATCTAAAATATAAACTTGTAGAAAATAATGGAGAAATAATTTAAACTACAAAACAATCACACAACTCAAGAGCCATACACATAATACAAGGATTTATGTGGAGAAAACCCTTTCAGGTAAAAAACTCCACCAAGAAAAGAGGGAAAATCTGTATTATTCTTCAAAGAGATTACAATACATAGAATTTCCTCAATCTTGACTAATTGCAATCCAACAGCATTTGTATACCTATAAAACATCTCATAGTATCTCCATCTCAACCCCTCAATATATAGATTCATGGGGGCTCAAAATACCACCATAAAACATTACCATGAGTCAAAATAAGGTTCGAAAATACCGTGGTAAAAATCCATACGACCACTTACATGTTAAACATGGTCTCTTACATGACATCACACCCTCATACAAGTTGTCATAAGAATCCCTAAAAAATAGGAGATGCTCTTACCTACATTATAGACCATCAATAGTTTTTGCAAAGATTCTCTTACGCGTGTCATAGATGATTCTCATGTCCAAAATGATATCCCCCACTTTTAGCCCTTACAGTTGTCATAGAATCCATCATAACATCCTTAAAAATAGGCTTTCCATGTTATACCACTAAGTAGGCATCTTTTGAAAACTAATAACTTATTTTTCAAGGCACCAACATGTGGCAAAAGTGCCAACTCAAAATCTCACGCCCCTTTTTATGGAGCACAATTATTTAATAACATAAATGATATTTATCCATGGTAAAATGTAAAGTAACAATAAATAAATAACTTAGGAATTGCCAAGGTTGAGACACCTTGATTCCCAACATTCTCGCACTTCTTGAATATCTTGCAAGAGCTAGGGGAATCACACCATCATGGAATCAACTAGGTACAAGAAACGAGGCTCATGGCCTCTCTACACCAAATGAACTTATCTAAAATTAACCTCAGTTTCAATTTCCTTCCACTCAATTTATCCATTAGCAATCATTTCTTGAACAAAATGGTATTGTATATCCACATGATTTGTTTGAGCATGATACATAGGATTCTTGGATAAATGAATTGGACTCTGGCTATCACAACCAATTTGAACTGTCCTACAATCAAAACCAATACCTGCACACAACCTTTGTAACCATACTACCTCCTTAGAAACATGGGTAGCAGCTATATACTCTGCTTCAATAGTGGATAAAGCAACCATAATTTGCCTCTTACTCATCCAACTTATAGCTCCTCCAAACAAAGTAAAAACATACCCACTAGTGGACCTTCGATTATCCAAGTCACTTACCCAATTTGCATCAACAAAACCTTGTATGTCCAATTTCTTATCCACATTATTAGTACCAAAATAAACCAAACAATAATCAAAAGTACCACACAAATATATTAACAACCTCTTTGCATAATTCCAATGCTCTCTACCAAGGTTAGACATAAACCTTCTCAAAACTCCCACTGCTTGGGAAATATGTGGTCTAATGCAAACCATTGCATACATCAAACTTCCTACTACACTAGCATATGGCATGTTAGACATATCCTCAAAATCATCATCAGATTTAGGACACATATCTAAAGTAAGCTTAGTTCCAACTGGTAAAGGAACTCTAACTGGTTTACAATCTTGCATATTAAATCTATGTAAAATAGTGCTCACATACTTACTTTGTGACAACCAAAGCTTTATGTTACCTTGATATCTTTTAATTTCCATTCCTAGTATGTATCTAGTTTCCCCCAAATCCTTCATCTCAAATGTACCTAAAAGTTGAGCTTTTAGCTCACTAATCTTACCTTTTGTGTTACTAAAAACAACTTATCATCCACATACAAGGCAACAATTAGTAACTAATCATCAATACATCTAATGTAAACATAATGATCCAGTTTGCTTCTATCAAAGCCTAATTTCAACACAAAAGAGTCAATTTTTTGATACCACATCTGAGATGATTTTTTTAAACCATAAAGAGATTGTTTCAACCTACAAACCAAGTTTTATTTCCCTTTTACTTCAAATCCTTTTGGTTTTTGCATATAAATTTCCTCTTCCAGATCTCCATGCAAAAAAGCAGTCTTAACATCCATTTTCTCAATTTCAAAATCATAAGTAGTAGCTATGGATAAAAGAAATCTAATAGAAGATAATTTAGCAATAGGAGAGAAGATTTCACCAAAATCAACTCCCTCTCTTTGGGAGTAGTCCTTAGCTACCATTCCAGCTTTGTACTTATCTAATGAGCCTTTTGCACCAAATTTCTTTTTATAAACCCACTTACAACCAATGGCTTTCCTTCCTTTGGGAAAATGAACAAGATCCCAAGTATCACAAGAGTCTAAAGCCATCATCTCCTCCTGCATGGCTAGTTGCCAAGACTCGCTATCATCTACAAGAATAGCTTCCCTATAGGATCTAGGTTCATCATCAATACTCAATAAAGAAAATACACAACAAAAATCTAGTGGGCTATATTTGTCAACTATATTTCATTGTCTTGTGGATCTTCTCAAGGGTGGAGTAAGAGATTCTTCCTCAGGTTCTTCAGTATGCTCAACTTCTTCTATCACAACAGAGTCTTCCTCTTCAGAACTTTCACTTGAACTTTCTTCTTCTTCATCATCCTCAAATCCATCATTATGTTCCTCTTGATGTGTATCTTCTTGTTGCAAATCAAAATGCACTATCTTTTTCCTTTCATTCTCTTCGGGTTGTATAGGATTAGAAATAGCTCTAAGTTCCCTGAAAACATCTCTAGAACAGATAATTTTTTAGGTTAGAGGATTCCATAACCTATAACCTCTTACATTCTCACCATATCCAATCAAGATGCATTTCTCAACTTTTGGATCCAACTTCGAACACTTTTCCTTAAGAACATGAACAAAAGCTCACGGCCAAAAACCCTTGAATGTGAAATAGAATGTTTCTTATTTATCCACACTTCATAAGGTGTTGAATCAAGATCCTTGCAAGCGGATCTATTAATCAAGTACCTATAAGTACACACAACTTTTTCCCAAAAAAGTTATCCAATTGTGCATCACTTAACATACTTCTAGCTCTTTCCATAATAGTTTGGTTCATCCTTTCTACAACATCATTATGTTGTGGTTTATAAGGAGTTTTCTTTTATCTTATGATACCTCCATGCTTACAAAACTCATCAAACTCCTTAGATCTATATTCCCCTCCATTATCTGATCTTAATACTTTTATTTTCAATATTGATTAGTTTTCTACTGACTTTAAATTCCTTACATTTAATGAAAACTTCACATTTATTTTTCATAAAGAAAATCCATGTAAATTTGGATACATTATAAATGGTCACAAAATAACAAGATTTTCCAATAGAATCATATTCCACATGACCAAACACATATGTATGAATAATTTCTAATTTCTCTTTTCCTTTATTACTTCCTAAAGGAAAAGATACTCTATTTTGTTTTCCAAACACAAAATGCTCACATAAATCAAAGTGCTCATTAGAATAAGATAAACAATCCAACAATTTTTTATTCATAATAGTTTTCAAAACATTTTTACTTATGTGGCCCAATCTACAGTGCCACAAAATACATGTATTTTCAAAAATTTCAGCCACATAGGTGGACTTCCAAACAATAGCAGTATCAAGCTTAAATAGAGTTCACATTTGAGTTCCCCTTGCTACCACCAAGATTCCTCACACCAATCTACAACCATGCTTATCAAATGTTACATGCATTCCCAAATCATTCAACTTTGAAACTGAAATTATATTTCTAGCTAATCCAGGAATATGTAGAACACTAGGGATGGTTTTAATCCTCTCATCACTGAAACACAACAATACCTTTTCCCATCCAACAATTGGATATGTAGTGTTGTCCCCGAGGTAGACATTACCTCCATCATATTTCTCATATGTGTAAAACCACTCCTTATGAGGATTCATATGATACGAGCATCCTGAGTCAACCAACCAATGTTCATTAGAAGTGACATTACAAGCAAAAAGTAAAACTTCATCACTTGCATCAGAGGACTTTTGTATGGTGGAATCCCATTGTTTCTTTTAATTTTTGCACTCCTTCACATGTCCTCTTTTCCCATAGTTCCAACACTTTACTCGGTTCTTCTTTCCAGGAGTATTAGAATGACCTTTAAACTTGTCCTTACGCCCTTGATCTCCCTTTGGCCCTCTTTCTTTAGGCCTACCCCTGACATTGAGAGCATCCACTGAGCTATCCATAGCCTTCTTCCTCATTTCCTATGACAAAAAAATTGCAACAAGTGCATCCATTTTGGAATCTTCGAGGTTAGTAGTGATAGCAAGAATGAAATTTTCCCATGACTCAGGTAAAAAACAAATAAGCATAATGCATTTTTCATCTTCCTCAAGTTTAACATCTATAGATGCTAATTGACTCAAAATCAAATTAAATGAATTTAAATGCTCTGTAATGGATTCACCTTCCTTCATTTTAAGAGAAAACAATTTTCTTTTCAAATATAGTTTGTTCTCAAGGCTCTTGGCTTGATAAATCTCACCCAACCATTTCCATAAGGCAAATACAGTCTTTTCTTCAGACATATTCAGGAGGATGAAATCGGTAAGACATAACTGGATAGTACCTCGCACCCTTTTATCCATCTTCTCTCAATCACCATCACTCATTTTTTGGGGTTTCTTTTCATTTGTTGTAGCCACCCATTGATCTCTTTCTTCAGGAGATCCTTCATTTTCAACTTCCATAGCTCGTATTTAGATCCATTAAACTTCTCAACATCCAACCAAGATGTAGATGCATCCATGATTCCTACAACCACAAATCTGCAAAATAGAACTCCCACTGTAGCACAAAAAACCTTCACATTTCCACCCAATAGACAAAGTTGGCTAGGCTCTGATACCAAATGTTAAAAATGAAGGCAACTACTATAATATGGAAATCTTATTTAACTTGCAAATCTAAAATATAAACTTGTAGAAAATAATGGAGAAATGATTTAAACTACAAAACAATCACACAACTCAAGAGCCATACACATAACACAAGGATTTACGTGGAGGAAACTCTTTTAGGTAAAAATCTCCACCAAGAAAAGAGGGAAAATCTGTATTATTCTTCAAAGAGATTACAATACATAGAATTTCTTCAATCTTGATTGATTGCAATCCAACAGCATCTGTATGCGTGTAAAACATCTCATAGTATCTCCATATCAACCCCTCAATATATGGACTCATGGGGGCTCAAAATACCACCATAAAACATTACCATGAGTCAAAACTAGGTTTATAAATACCATGGTAAAAATCCATACGACCCCTTACATGTTAAACATGGTCTCTTACATGACATTACACCCTCTTACAAGTTGTCATAAGAATCCCTAAAAAATAGGAGATGTTATTACATGCATCATAGACCATCCATAGCTTATGCAAAGATTCTCTTATGCATGTCATAGATGATTCTCACGTCCAAAATGATATCCCCCACTTTTATCCCATATAGTTGTCATAGAATTTTTCATAACATCCTTAAAAATAGGCTTTCCATGTTATACCACTAAGTGGGCATCTTTTGACAACTAATAACTTATTTTTCAAAGCACTAACATGTGGTAAAAGTGTCAACTAAAAAATCTCACGCCCCTTTTGATGGATCACAATTATTTAATAACATAAATGATATTTATCCATGGAAAAATGTAACAATGAATAAATAACTTAGGAATTGTCAAGGTTGAGATACCTTGATTCCCAATAATGGTCACCTAAGCTAACTGATTCCATATCTCATCTCTCTCCACCTACAAATTATCTCTCTCTACTAGGACCTAATCTCTATCATCGATGGCCTCATCTTGCTCTCTCCACACCTCATCTCCTTTTGATAGAGCAATGGCCAATTGTATCTCTACCTAGGCTATCCTCTTGTCCTCCCTCTAGTTGGGTGCCCTATCTATTACCTCCTCTCTACCCATATCATTCTCCATCTCTAGCATCCCATCTATTGCCTCCATCATCTTCGTCTTCATCTCCACCTCCATATCCACTGCCTTTCTCACCTCTCCCAACAACAACAATAATCTCTTCTCTCTTTTGTCTGAATCTTTGGCCTTGTTTTACAACTCCTCACTATAGTCTAATCCCCTCCCCTCCTAAACCAATTAGTCTAGTAGGTCTATGTGTAGGCCACCATGTATCATAGTCTATTGTAGTCCCTGTGTCAGCCACATACGCATGTAAATCCTAGGCTACAAGAATAAGTGCCTCAAACTCTATGATAGCTATGTTAGGAGAGATCGTAGGCCCCAATATAATATCTCTTGATGTGTCCTTTCAAACATATCCTCCTTGATCGTCTCTTCTTGTGTTTGTACAAACAATTAATATACATGCTTGGGCATGTACCACTCGATGATGTGGATTGTCATGTCAATCAAGTACCTAAACTGTCTATTGTAAGGTAATTGTTGTCATGGAAGTGTACACCCTTGTTTACCTGATAGAATAACTCAGCCACCTCATAAACATAGGATGATCTCCCTAAGTGTGGGCTCATATGATGGAGATTAACCTCCAGAGAGGGTTGGTTCCCTTGATGTTTCTCCTAATTTTGAGTTTATCCTAATCTAGTATGACTATTTAAGCCATAGAAAAGGGATAGAATATTAAAAAATTTGAACCTAAAACTATGGATAGTGATGCACCAAAATATTCAAGACTAAATGTTTAAAATATTTTACATACAATGCTCAATGAAAAGATGTTTATTGTCACACAACTCTATTGTTCTACCTTATGTTCTAAGTTGTTTTCTAGAATGTGACCTATCTCTATTGTTTTAGAAGGAAAATTGGTTCTTTTCACAATTGAATCAACTAATCTAAGTGTTTTCTAATTAGTAACCAACACATAAAGAAGAAAGTTTCAGGTTGTCCAGGTGCTTGATCATACATATTTAAGAGGTTTTAGTATAACAACATAGGAAAAATGCATAAAACTAATCAACACACAACATGAACCAGTACAATGAAGGTGAAAACTTATTTTTCATTGAAAAATATGCCTTACATTATTACACATAGTCTAAAATATGAATATTTATGATTGAAGATGCTTGAAAATGAAGTATTACAATGATTTTCAGTCTCAAGACTGGTTTTTTGAGTTACAATACACAATATGACCTAAGAAGACTTTTTCCAAAAATGCTTTAGCCAAAAATGTAAGAACTAAAACTAAACTATCCCTAGGCATCCCTATATGTTATCCAACATCTTCCTAAGAACTAGCAACATGTTTTTGATCATAAATTCATTTTCTTTCCTTTGATTTTATTGGTCAACTCTCCTTGGGCCCCCAACTGAGTGGTTTCCTTGTTTTTCTCTTTTGAATGCGGGTTTTTGAAGACAAGGAATTGATTGATCTAACTTTATCTAGCTGAATATGTTCCTACATGCTTGCAAAAGTGGGTGACTTGATCAATTTATCCCCTATATCTTCTCACCTACCTTCCAACTCACCAACTAATCCCTATATTCTTGCAACTATCCATAACTCCTCCAAACTACCATGGTTGTCCTTTCCCTACTTTTAGGTCATGTGGCAAGTGACTTGTATATGCTTAAATCCCTTAAGAGGGAATAGGAGACTACTTAGGACTTGTAGCTACCACTTGTCTCACCCATTGGTATCTTCTTGGCTTTAAATTTGTCACTATCTAATCCATAATAATGGGAAATGTTTTTTAGGTCTTCATATGCCTTCTTTCAAGGTTTTCTTCTCCTTTTGGAGTATTCTTTCTCTCATTCTACTCTGGTTCGAAAGCACTTGACTATCATATTTTTATGTCCACCATACCTTTTCATTTATCCTTTGATGATATCATTATTGATGTTGGCCATCAAGATCATCACTCTGTCTATTGGCAAACTCACATACTTTTGCTACAATCATGAGCACTATGTGGCTTCCTTTTTTTTCTCTATCTATTGCCTATTTGTTAGTATTGACATTTATGCATCTCAATGTCTTCTATAGTCTAAGATCTTCCCTTTTATAGTGAACTTACCTTGTCATTCCTACAACATTATCACATATTATCTATGATGATTATGGTTTGTATTTTAGCCCACTATGCATAACTTCTATGACTGTGATTCATTCTATGACTGTGATTCACATCTTCTTATCTCTCTAACACTCTCACTATTCATTGACCTGTGGACTTATCCTCACGACTTCCCTCCATTCACTGAACCTTTATGGCTATCTTCTTACAAGACATGTCACTTGTTTATGCATAAGCCAAGGACTATCCTCTAACACTGATTTGAATCTTTGTCTTCATATATTAAGTTTTTTCACTTTATTGATATTGTTGTTAGGATTTTACTTTTTCATGGTTAACAACTTCTACCCTTGTTATGGCACTTCAAGAAGAGGTCGTTGTGTAGGTTCTTATGATGTTATTTTGAGATGTATAGGTCAGTAGCACTAGCTTTATTATTTTGAGGTCTATCCTTCATGGATATCTACCATCTATATACTTGTAACTAGGTTTTCATTGTCCATTTTAGTCTCTCTTTGTCTAGTTGGAAAACACTATAGGTCATTGTCCTTCATTTTTCCTTTTACAAAGTTCATTTTCCTTGCATGGTTTTCCTCGTGAACTTGTCATTGTCTTAATCAAATTGAATGCCTAAAACTTAATTCCATCTTTTAGATTTTGATATCTTCCTCTCATTTGCATTTTGAAGTTTGAAATTTCCTTTCAAGCATAGGATTGTACCTTATCATTTGGTGATATACCCATATTTATGACTGTTAAGCTTTCTTAGGCCTATGACTATCATACTTTAATTTTCTTTCAACTTTCCTTTGTTATTTGCATCATTGCTAGGTACATGGTAGTCATCATGTTGCTCATACCATTATATTTACATTTCACATCTTGTTTTCCTTTTGCATGGTCTTGGCCCCCTCTATCAGTGTTCTTTCTACCATCATAAATTGAGTTACCATTTTCACTAGGATCCTTGAATGGATTTACCACTATTATTGCATGTACTATGCACTTTTTCTTAGATTTTCCTCTTTTAATCATGCTCCTATTTCTATCTTTCAATTTTTTACTTATGACTTGTAACTTTTCATTCTCTCACTATCAACTTGTTACTCTTACTTTAAAAACCCTTGCATAGTCATCAACAATGCATGAGTGACCTTTTAAAATGTCCTTATGAAGTGACTATCATGATAACAAACATTGTCATGTCTCATTTTTATGTACCTTAATTTGTTAACAAGAACCTACAATTGTTGGTTGTAACTCCTGCCTATTTTCCATTGTCATGACATGTGAATGGTTTTTTGCTTCATAGTCTATAAGTGCTCGGATGACTGTCATTTCCTTTTACTCTTGAGCTATCATATTTCTCAACCCAGGATGTATAAGTCTATCCTTGTTTTCATAGATAATTTCATTAGATATATCAGTTAAGAGATCAAATAATTGATTGTCTTATAGAAATATCACTATCTTTAAGAGTTGAAGAAAACTTTGCAACCGATGCACATATACTAGAAACTTGTAATATAATATAATTTTTAATGCTTTCTAGATGGGTTTAATACAACTCCTCATTTTGATGACTCAATAGCCCTTTTACCTTCTATCCCTTCATGACTTTCACCATATGTCACTACCCTTCCATGACTATTACACATAGTTCATTTCCTTTTACACCATCACACGGTGATAATTCTTGCATAGTCTTTCATATTTTTCTTTCATGACATGGCTCTTGAGGTCTGCCCTTTTGTGACTACTATGCATTCTTTCATTTTCATCTCCATCATTCATGACTATCAAGAAGCTCTCCTTATTCTTTTTCATTATTTTACCATCTTACCCTAAAAAACCCTGTCTACTATCAATCACTCATCTAAGGCTTCTAAGGTCTATCTTTTCAATCTTGGCATAAATTTTATCCCTCGTAGTGACTATCCTCCATGCCCTATAGGCTCTTGATCCTTCATTGAAGTTACCTCTTGTAGTAAATAAGCAACACTCATAACCAAATACATGGCACCCACATCAATAGGTGCAAACACTACAAGAGACCCATAAGCATCTGTGCAGAATTATTGCAATATTAACATGGTTTGGTTGGAATAAGTGACGATGTAACTTAAATCACCATGTACATCAGTTGCAATTCCCCATGCTTTAGGCCTATATTTCTAGATATGATTTCTAGTGTGGCTTTAGAGAGAATTCATGGAAACACTTTTTTACATCGATTAGCATAGACAATCCTAAAATAATTTTGATGGCTAATTGCTTCTTGAACATGGTGACAACACTCCCTTTCAATGAGCTACTAAACTATGCTTTATGGATCAAAGGTTCTACCTCATGGTTCAATTTTATGGAGCCATAATTAATATTGTGTGTTCCATCTAACTCTTCATTATTGTCTTGTAACTTTGAGTTTCTCGTAGGCATTCTCTACAAAATTTGGGATTGTCACTTCATGTAGATTGTCTTACTCGTACATGCCCTTCTATCTCACTATCCTTGCTCTTACTCATATTGACTCTGTCATATTTTACATTGTCTTTTTACACCATGACTATGATCACTTAATAACACACAGTCCTCCTTTTCCTTGATGGTATTTGAGGCCTTGCCTCATATTCATGCCAAAATTTTCTCATTGTCTTTAATTAGAGCAACTTGAGCTTTTAAATCCTCTAGACCATATTTCCAAGTGTATGACCTAGAAATTTGATTGCAAATCTAAATGATAATAAAAAAACAACAAGATTCACAATCAAACGATCACACCAATGAAGAAATTTGAAAGATCAAATAAACAATCAATACCTTAAATATGTGATACCTTCAAGTTGAGCTCCATTATTCTCCTCTTTTCACCTTGGAGAATGGTGTTGAAATATTTGCTCTAAAATTTGTAATAAGCATATTAGCAATAAAGCATTGTCACAATTTGAGCATAATTTTGTTGCATGATCTAAGATTAAAAAAAAAAAAAAAATGAGTGACAAGATGGTTGCATTTGTAGAATTTTGGTGACACTGATCAACGGTCGAGATCAGAGGAAGGACTAAAAAAATATCGACGATGGAGGATTCATGAGAGCATTTGATTGATGGTTAACTAACTACATGATTTCAAATAACTGATTGCATGATTTAGTCAAGAGAATTGATTGGGAAGACAACTCAAACTAATAGGTTGTTGACAAGATTGATTGATTAGTTAACTGATTTGATAGATCAGTGGACTTAAAGTGAGTGGGAGTGAAACAGAATAGATGAAATAGTGGACTGATTACATTGATCGGTGGATAGGTATGATTGATGGGTGAATGTATTAGACTAATTAGTAGATTGGGAGTAAGTCTCAGTCAGGAGGTGAGGTGGAAATGCATGGAAGTTAATAATTGATTAAATTAATTAATTATTAATGACATGTGCAAAATGGATTAAATAAATAATTTTATTTATTTTGGAGAATGGATAATGATGAGAAATTGATGGATAAATTAAATAATTAAAATAATTATTTAATTTGGGAAATGGATTATGTATAACTAATTAAATAATAATTTATTTAATTAATTTGAGAAGAATAAAAATAATTAGTGAATTAATTAAATAAACAAAATTTATTTAATTAATCAAGGAAGAATAATAATGTGAATTAATTAAATAATATAAAATTATTTAATTAATAGTGGAATGTAAAATTAATAATACAAAATTATTTAACTATAGGAGATGATATAAAATTGATTAAATAATAACATTATTTAAAGTCGAAAGAATAATTAGTGCGATGTAATGTCAGGAAACGTTAGTCAAATTTTAAGTGTTTACATTTTGCCCCTCTTTAAGACAGTATGTTTTTATAGTGTTGTTTCAAAGAAATTGGATAAAAAAATTATGACATGCCCTGGTCTACCCCAGTGAATGACATGGAACTGGTATGTCCCCTCGAAAATTTGGCAAAAAAAATTAAAAATATTTTTTCCAAGTCATGAAAATTTATTAAATGGATAAAATAGATGGTGAATGATGGAAAATGGTGAAATTAATAAGATAATGTGAAGCTATGTGACGGGCGACCAGTGAAAATGGTAAAAATAGGGTTAGGTAGGGTATACAAGGTGAGTGGAGTTCACTTTTTCCTCATTTGCACACTTTAATTTTGTGAATTTGGAGCTCTAGTTTTTGTTGGAGATGGGAAGATGGTTGAGGTTCCTGGGGGTGTTAAAGCATGGAACAAATGTGATCATTCAGACGGAGGGATGGTGCACTAGGAGAGGCAATATATTCTTACTTTCCTTGTCAATTGCATGATTGTATTGATAGATTTAGTGAGGTTTTTGCATCGGTTTTAGGGTAGGGTTTTTGGAAATTTGTGCAAACCTAGGGAACGTAATTGTTGGCCAGATGTGCACAATTGCAAAGGGAAAGTTGCAATTGTTTTAATAGGGTGAAATTGATTTAGGTTTGTGCATTTTGTAAATGATGTTCCATGTTATTTCATAATTGATGAAATGTCAAGTGTAATTGCCCATAGAATGGCACAATTGATGAAATTTTGTACATAAT